>JAMWET010000668.1:1437500-1798217 GCA_024036415.1 Prochilodus magdalenae | reverse complement strand
GAGGAAGAGGAGTGGGGAGGGAAAAGAAGGAAAAGAGAAGGAGGAAGGAGAAAGAGAAGAAAGTGAGGAAGGGGTGAGGTGGGAGGGGGCAAAAGGGTAAGAGGGGGAGATAGGAGAGGATAGGGAGGGGAGGGATAAGAGATCGGGAGGGGAAGGGGGGGTAGTGAGAAGAATGAATGAGGGAAACTAGATTGGGAAAGTGGAAATCAAATGAGTTCTTGATCATTGTTAAACTTCTGACTGTGTAGAAACGTATGCTAGTAATGAGTGAGGAGCTGAAGTGCTACAAATCAAGCCCTAGATACAACACTCATTACCTAATCGAGACTATCTACTTTGTTGCTGCTGCTCGTTCCCGCAAGCCATTTGCTTTTGTGCTACGTCGTATGATGTCATCACCTCCGCGCAAAGTGACTTATCGTGAGCTATTGGCGAACTTTGTATTGGCTGTGTACTACTTATGCTTCATAATTGCTATCCTACTTACGTACACTACACATTCTACGGTTTGAACCACTTTTTAAACATAGATATTTTTCGTTATGTATTTGACTTTACCTAAAGTTAATTATCTCATGAGGCTACGAAAATTGTATTATACATCACTACTCAGATCTGTGAAGCTCAATCTGCTATTCCTATCTTGTCATCTTTAAAGTCAATCGTTAGCATTTCTTGTTGTATGTGCAAAGACAGGCTAGTGGCCAATAGTCATTATAGAACCAGCAATCTTTAAAACCATCATAATTAGCTACTTATACTCTGAACTTCTTTCTATGATTGCTATTCAGGTTCTTTTAGTTGTTTTTCTAGAGGTTATATTTACTCAGTTCAGAGCTAGAAACACATTCTGGTGTGCATGCCTAAGAGGGAGTCCCTGACATTCCTGTAAAAATGAGGCTTTTGAGTCTATCAGTTCTGTATGTCAGATTCTTTATGTGTACATCTTTTGATATCACAATATAATATATTTTATTTATTTCCTATTACACTTTTTTACTAAACATATTGTGTATTATTATATTATGTTGTACTGATGCAGTTTTAAAGAATCGTTAAAGCGTCTTCGACTAGTTATCATGTGATACGCATACCTATCAATGTCAGTGTATGTGGTACATTTAGTCTGCTCACTAACACATTTGATCAGGCACTACTGCAATACACTTAGTCTGGTACGTATTGCCCAGCCCTGTACCATGTTAATGTCTTCATTGCTGTATGGATTTGCTGCGTCAACTTAAATCTTACTTGAACATGGTACTAATAACACACACTCTCGTGAGATGATTCACGATTCGTAAGAACAGATGAATAGAGTGTGTGTAAGCGTATTATTTAACACACCAGATCATCGATTCATTAGTCTGCTATGAGAGATTCTTGCGATGTCGACGCGTGATGAGTTTTAGACACACACGCGTACTCTTGACTATGCTCTTAGTAACCTTACTGATATGCCATTAGTTAATTTGATTCATTCTCCGCTACTAAATTGCTGTTTGGTTTTTGTAAAGCTATTTAATGTAATAAAGAAGATGTCCATTAATAAATGGCATGGTGCTGGCAATCTGAATATATTAGTTTTCTGAGATTATTTGAATAATTGAAAAAAGTATATAAGTGATATAAAATTAAGCCGCGCACAAAGTTTTATTTTTGGTCTGTTGATCAGATGCAATTCTGTGTAAGGGGATGTGTGACCTTGATTTTTTCATTTCATCATAAGCAGTGCATAAGTGTCTTGTACGATACGTCATATAACTGTCACTTCAATGGTTAATGAGTATCATCTGAATGTTATAGGAAATACATATTTCTGTGGAATTTGATAGTTAGTACTGCATTCCTCGTTCAGTTAGCACGTTGACCTCTAGGTGGACTAGGGTACAGTGTTATCTGGCACAGATCTCCTTTAGAGCAGGTTAGGTGTCACAAGCACATGCAGGCATCTGGAGAGGACGCTACATGTAATAAGGACAAGCAGGGTAGACAAGGCGAGTTGTCAGCCTTGTAGTTCGCAGCACAGGAAACAATGTGCAACAGGTCACGGTGGAATGAGTAGGTGATCGCACTAATGCAGTGTGTGTGCCAGTTTGTATATATGACCTGGTAAGGCCTGAATACTGTGTGTGTAGGGCTGCCCATTGTATTCCAGGTCAGTTTCACGGCTTCTGTGCTCCACTGACCCCTAGGTGTGTATTGCACAGAGTGAGTGTGTTTGTGGTTCTGTTTCACTGTGGATACTATGTGTTTTAAATGCTGGAGGACCTTAATAAGATAACTAAAAGAAGTAAAAATAGTAAAATAAAAATAAAAAATAAAAATGCAAAAAAGAAAAAATAAAAAAATAATAAAAAGATTCAAAAATTATAATTACAATATAATAAAAAAATAAAAAAATAAAAAATATAAATAGTTCAATGATATAAAAAAACTTATTTTATAAAATGAAAAACAGAAAAAACGTAAATCTAAAACAATATTTAATTAAGGGGTAAAAAGAAAAAAAAAAAAAAATTATGGTAATGCATTTTTTTTGATATGTTATCTTTTTTTGAGGTTTCCCCGACTTTCGTTGGGATCAACAATAGGGATGACTTGGTGTGATTTTTTTTCTGTTTTGTGGTAAAAACTCTAAATGAAAATAAAGAGAACCAGGTTTTTATGTCTCCTGCAAATTTAGCATTTTTTTAGTTATTGTGCTGAAGGGTTTGTTAGCCAGCCGTGATCTGTATGCGTCAACATGTACTAACGTGCTTGGTATGTTACAGCGGCTGACAGACAGATCTGTCATATGTTTTTACAGAGTGTGGTTTTGGATATGTCTTGTCTACTCACACTGTTTGTGGTCCAATACTCCTCCGCTACACTACCAAACATTACATAGGAGCGAGATACGACGGTAGTTGCTCTTGCTGGACGGGGTTTTTACTGCAGGCCCACGTCAAATTCTTACACTTCTGTCAAACATTACTTAAGTCCCATGTGCATAGGTAAGTGATTAAAGGACCGACATTAAAATATTTTGAAACTTTATGCGAGTAGAACTGTTCCACTGATACTTCCTGTTACTGATACTGGTCCAACGAGCGAGGTGCAGCTCCAGTCAGTTATGTATGGCGTGTACAGATGGTGTAACTAAAGTTCAGATTCAGGTGCTAGCAGTGAGTCACTGTCAGCTATTTCACGTATAATAGGGGTGGTGTTATGAGACAGGATACGGGTTGGGTTTGTTCTCCACCCACAATATACCTGACTATTTATCATCTTTTTCCCCAGATAGTTACACTGTTACTCTAAGATGGAAAATAATGGAAATAAAATGTATTCCAGGACTGGGCTTAATAATACATGATCAAATAATACAGAACACTAATAACTTTGATCTTTTAGATGTAGATGAATGTCTGTCTGCACCATCCCTATGTGGACTGAACTCCACCTGCACCAACACAGAAGGAGGATACAGATGCTCTTGCTGGGATGGGATTCACATGCACCAAACTCAAATCTAAGCGTCAGTGGTACATAATTTACTCTTGTTGTAGGTAAGTGTTGTGTTTTGTTGAAGGTGAGTGTTGTAATGATAATAATCACAGCCTTCAGTGCTGAAAATGTTGGTGGTGAGTACAAGAATTACAGCTAATTCTGTCATTACAGATGTGGATGAATGTGGACCTGAACCTTCTGTTTGTGGTCCAAACTCCACCTGGCACCAACACAGCAGGGAGGATCGCTGCATACAGCTGCTCTTGCAGAGAGGGATTTACTACATGCACACTGCCAACTCGTACCACCTAATGATCAGCGTGTTAATAACACATTATGTGGTTTGAACTGATGCACTGGTAGGTAAACGTTAATGTGTATTTCATTCATCAAATTCAATTATCAACTTTGTCATTAATCCAATACAGGGTTGTACAGTATAACGAAACAAACAGACTACGAGTCATCAGTTGCATCCTTCTGCACTAGTCAGACATGCACCGTAGTTATGTTGACATAATATATGTGTATGTGATGTTATCCGTATATATTAATATGGTAAAGTGCCAAAGACAAATAGACAAAACAATGTGTGCCAACAGTACAGTTACGTGTAGAGGACATGTGCAGGCAAAGAGGTTAAGCGCACAGTATTGGGCATCAGTAAGTATTGTGGTTTTTGTAAAACAGTATGGTTTTATAAAACCACGTGTACAGTGGCAGGCTGAGTCAGGTGGGAGACTACAGCAGTGGTGGATAGTTATATAACTTTTATGTTCTTCTGGTAGGTAACGATGTATGCGATGTGAAAACAGTTTTGACAGCTCTGGGCTACAGAATAAAAGCTGTTCCTGAACACCTGGTGGTTACTGGAGTTGGATGTTCCTTGAAATAGGTACCTCTTTTCTGGAGGGCAGAGTTTGGAAACATAGGGGATGACTGGGGTGTGTGTGGGGTCTGAGGATATGTTGGCTGCTTTCCTCAGACATCTCTTGTCGTAGATGTCCTGTATGGGTTGGGAGAGTAGATACGGTGATGGTGCTGTGCAGTCTTTACCACCCTCTGCAGGACCTTGCGCTCAGTAGAGGTGGGACTACCATACCACACAGTGATGCAGCTTGTCAGGATGCTCTCCACAGTGGATCTGTAAAAGTTGCAGAGGAGCTGCTGTGGCTGGTTGACTCTCCTCAGCCTTTTTAGAAATTGGAGGTGTTATTGGGCCTTTCTGACAATGAGTGAGGTGTAAGCGTCCAAGTCAGATCCTCGGCTAAGTGGATACCAAGGACCTCCTCTCTGTATGGGCCCTCGTCATCTTTGGTGATGTTGCCAATTATTGTTGTGTCACCAGCAAACTTGATGATGGTGTTGGAACTGTGGGTTGCAATTCGGTTGTGGGTTTACGGAGTGTACAACAGTGGGGAAAGAACAATGCCTTGGGGACATCCCTGTGCTTGAGTGTGAGGCGGGGTGAGGTGTGTTCACCCATCCTAACACACTGTGGTCTGCAGGTGAGGAAGTCCATGGTCCAGCTGCACAATGTGCTGCTTATTCCCAGTGTGCTTAGCTTGTGGATGAGTCTAGAAGGGATGATTGTGTTGAAGGCAGAGCTAAAGTCGATAAACAGCATTGTTCTGCCCTCATTAAAGAGTTCCCCTTCTTCAATTAGACAGACAGATGACTCCCATCACACACTGGTCAGATTTGGTAGATTTATTCAAACTGACAGCATGCAAATAGGTGTAAAACTAAAATGAAGAAACAAAATAAAACACACAATCAGCCATAAAAGTATATGTATAAACTAAGGATATCTAACACAGATCCCAAGCACATGGTCTAGAAAACTAGCCTAGCAAACCAATACAGTAACTAGCTGACTATGAAATAGCATGTCAATAGCCCCTACTTCGCTGAAATGACAAAAATATGCAGAAATACACACATTATATATTTATATTAAACCATATCTTTCAAAAATACTTAAAGACGATGCTTCTATAAGTGATTGTAAAAGAGGATGAATCAAGATATAGCTACCGCTTACACCACCGTGCCAATGCTGGTCTGGCTGAAACATAGGATTCAGGGTGGCTTCCTATAAGTGTCACATGGCTACCATGAATTTTAACATAACTGCCAAAATTTTAAGCCCAACCCCAAAGGCAAAGACACCACCTAGTGGCAGGAGGAGGAAATAGCACACAATTACTTATGAAGTGAACTCAGTCCGGAACAAGCATCCTCACATATGAGTTAGTGCTGTCCAGGTGGTTAAGTGCAGTGTGGATTGCCAGGGAGACCGCATCATCAGTAGACCTGTGTGCACTGTAGGCAACTGATGTGGGTCCAAGGTGAGGTGATGATGGGTTTCTTTGGGATTGGGATGATGGTAGTGACTTTAAAGCAGACAGGAACAGTAGACTGTGCCAGGGAAAGGTTGAAGATGTCTGTGAAAGTGTGGGCCAGCTGGCTGGCGCACGCTTTCAGTGATCGCCCTGGGATGCCATCTGGGCCTGCTGCTTTCCTCACCTCATTTGCAGCCAGTATGAGTGGTGGCTCCTCCTCCATGGTGTGGAACAAGGCAGTGTTGGAGATCTGGGCCTGGGCAGAGGTCTCAAAGTGGACCTAGAAGTTGTTCAGTTCAGCTGGTAGGGCGACGTCTGTGGTCACTGGGGTACTGACTTTGCTCTTGTAATCAGTGATCACTTGAATCTCTTGCCACATGCGCCTGGGGTCTGAGTTGGTGTTGAAGTGGGCTCCTATCTGTGAGCTGTACTTGTGCTTTGCAGCCCTGATGCCAGCCTTTAGGATGTGTCTGGCCGCTTTGAGTTCCTCACTGTGCCAGATTTAAAGGCTGCATCACGTGCCTTGAGCAGACTGCGGACCTCATTGTTCATCCATCCAAGCAGTCCTTCAACACTGACTCTGCACCTTCAGGCCACACACGCACTGTTCTCACTGTCGCTCTGACCCGTTTCAGCAGCTGTTGGTATGTGGGCTTCATCAACAGAGAGATGTGGTCACTCTTACAGAACGGAGGCAGGGGTGTGGTGCTGAAAGCGTCTTTGATGTTCGTGTAGACGTGATCCAGCGTGTTTTCCCTCGTGTCGGACAGGAGATGTGCTGATGAAACTTGGACAGTACTGTTCTGAGATCAGTTTGATTGAAGTTCCCCGCGATGATGAGTGCAGCTTCTGGGTGGCGAGACTGCTGCTTGCTAATCGCGTTAGCTAGCGTGGTTAGCGCTAACTTAGCATCGCTTTGTGGGGGTATGTAGACGGCCACCACAATAACCACAGTGAATTCCTGCGGGGAGGTAGTAGGGTGTGCATCTCACCATCATGAACTCTACATCAGGGGAGCAGCCGTGTTCAACAACCGTAGAGTTGGTGCGCTATCAGCCGTTTACAAACACACACAGCCCGCCGCCCTTTGTTTTGAGCGAGGCGGTCATGCGGTCCGCTGATGCTGTACTCAAGACTTTTCCTCCATCAGTGAATACTAGAAATCTGCAGACGCTAAAATTACAAGAAGAGAACATCTTTCATCTGTCTGTGGCTCAAACTTCACCTGCACCAACACAATAGGAGGATACAGCTGATCCTGCTGGGAGGGATTTACTGCCAGCAAAACTCTTGTTAGGTTTTAGAGGGTTAGATTTGAGGTGAAGGTTAGAGTCATGATTAGGTTTTGGGATGCTGTTAAGGTTAGAATTAGGGCCAGGGTTAGGGTTAGGTTTTGCTTTATGGAAGTAACATATTAAGATGACCTAATTTAACATTTCAACAAAACATTAATATACAATATATAGATGTCACATTGCGTTGACACATAAAAAAAAATTAACAGTACAAATTGATTATATAATCTTACTTATGTCTCCATTAATTTGAGGTAATACAACACTATTCAAAATATACAATATGTGTTAATACATGCTTCCTAAAACCTTTATTACCTCATAAGTATGGATCAATGTACCAGCTCCATGTGGTTTTTAAACTCTCCACCTGCATCAACTGTGCAAGAGTAGAACATTATGGTACTTTTCATTTTAGTGATAATACATACGAATCAGCTCTGTCATTTATTAGCATGGTAAAAATAATAATTATTATATAATAAACTGTATGTTTACATGTACTTTTGTTGGCATATATTAAAAGCTGGAATAGCAAAAAAATAAATTTTAAATCATTATATTTATCTTTTAGATATAGATGAATGTGTGGTTACACCCATCTGTATGTGGATTACACACTCCACCTGCACCAACACACAATAGGAGGATACAGCTGCTCCTGCTGGGATGGATTCACCGCATCCAGCTTAAGTCTGAAACATAAGCACAAGTAACCCTTTGCATAGGTGAGATACGGGTTGTTGTAAATGTTACACACTCGAGATATTTTAGGTTTCAGTGGTAAGTTTTGGACCGTAAAACTGAAAGTTTCTCTCCATTCTAAGTCTAAGCATCAGTGTTAAATGACTCAGTAAAGGTAAGTATGTAAAATGATGGTGTTGAGGTTTTGTAGGAGGAAATGATAACCCACTCTTGTAATACTGAACATTTGTTGATGCCAGAGTTTACAGTGGGATCCTCTCATTACAGATGTGGGATGAGTGTCTATCTGTAACCTTTCTGTTTGTGGTCCAAACTCCACCTGCACCAAACAAAGTAGGAGGATACAGTTGCTCTTGCTGGGGTGGATTCACACAGCAGCCAATTCAAGTCGAAACATCAGTGTAAATAACTCCTGTGTAGGTAGGGTGATGTATTGTGTTTGAAGGTGAGTCGTTTAAATAATAACTCTCTCTTCCAACCACTGAAAATGTGTTGTTGGTACAAAATTACAGTTCATTCTGTCACTACAGATGTGGATGAATGTCTACCTGAACCATTCTACTTGTGGTCCAAAACTCCACCTGCACCAACTCTATAGGAGGATACAGCTGCTCCTGCACAAAGGGATTTACTGCAGCCAACTCAAGTCTAATGATCAGCGTTTAATAACCCGTGTACAGGTAAGTAAAATACATGCAGTGTGAGCTGTACTCAGTGAATATTAGAAAATATGGAGATGCTAAACAGAAGAGAAAATCTTTCATTACAGATGTGGATGAATGTCTGTCTGGAGCATCGGTATGTGGGTCCAAACTCCACCTGCACCAACACAATAATATAAATATTTTTATTTTCGGTGGTTACAGTTGCTCTTGCAGGACTGGTTTTTTACAGCAACAAATTCAAGCCTTGCTGTCCACATTACTAACCCTTGTATAGGTAAGTTATTAAATATCAATGTATTATTCTGCTATTAAATATAGAAATATGTTTTATACCCTCATTTAAACAAGACGTGTATTAGGGTGTAGCAATGCAATGTGTGTTAATTAAATATATTACAGAAAATTAAAGTTTGTAGATCTTTATTAGTAACCCAGGGCTGTTTGTGGTTTTTGGGACCCTATCCGAAATGCCACACCTCAGCCACCTCAGTAATATTCTTGGGGGGTAGAAGAAGAATGAATACTTTAGAAATGACACATGTAAATGACTCGCAGGTCTAAGCTATTAATAAATATTATATGTGTTCAGAATGATAAACATGGTTCTAAAACTCGATCCTGAAGCTGAAAACTTTAGATAATCATATGAACAGACAGAATGACTTGATCTGTTGAAAAGTGGTGATCAAAGCTCTTTCATTTATTTCACAGATGTGGATGAGTGTCTGTCTGCACCTTCTGCCTGTGGTCCAAACTCCACCTGCATCAACACAATAGGAGGATACAGCTGCTCTTGTTGGGCTGGATTTACTGTCACCAACGCAAATCTAGATGTCAGCATTAGTAACCCTTGCACTGGTAAGACCTTATATGTTGAATGTATATACAAATAAAAAATATAAATCAAAAATTATAATGTAAAACTAAAAGCAAAATGCCGCTGGTGATAACAGAAAACATTATAAATGCCAATTATCATATTTATCTTTTAGATATAGATGAATGTGTGTGGTTACAACCATCTATATGTGCATCACACTCCACCTGCACACCAACACAATAGGAGGATAACAGCTGCTCCTGCTGGGATGGATTCATAAGCACAAACATAAGCACAAGTAACCCTTGCATAGGTGAGATACGGGTTGTTGTTGTAAATGTGTCTACACTCAAGATATTTTAGGTTTCAGTGGTAAGTTTTGACCGTAAAACTGAAAGTGCTCCAATTCTAAGTCTAAGCATCAGTGTTAATGACTCAGTAAAGGTAAGTATGTAAAATGATGGTGTTTGAGGTTTTGTTGGAAGGGAATGATATAACCCACTCTTTGTAATACTGAACACATTTGTTGATGCCTGAGTTACAGTGGATCTCCTCTCATTACAGATGTGGATGAGTGTGTCTATTTGTACCTTCTGTTTGTGGTCCAAAACTCCACCTGCACCAACAAAGGTAGGAGGATACAGTTGCTCTTGCTTGAATGAATCTACTGCAACCAACTCAAGTCTTTGACACATCAGTGCTAATAACTCCCAGTGTTGTAGGGGTTAGCGTAAGCTGGGAAAGGTTTGACTGTGGTTTGATGTTGTTTTTAATGAAATTATCATTAGTAGTTAAAATGTGCAGCTTTACAAGGACAGAACTGTTTATCATCAATCTTACAGATGAGGAGATATGGGGGTCCCAGTGTCTGTGCCATCTGTATGTGGTCCAAACTCCCACCTGCTATCAACACCATAGGCAGCTACAGTTTGCTATTGTGTCAGCCAGGATTTGGCTGCCACAAACACAAGTGGAAAGATTAATGTTTACTAAAACCAGTGTACAGGTAAGTCGTCGTAAAAAGTCTTGTCCCCCCTATAATGTCTTTTCTAACTTTAATGTATGTAAAACAGATAATAAATGAATTTACAATTATTTCACAGATGTGGGATGAATGTCTATAGTGCACCAACTGTTTGCGGATCAAGCTCCACCTGCACCAACACATTAGGAGGATACAGTTGCTCTTGCTGGACTGGATTTACTGCAGCAAAGTCAAACCTTACTGTCAGCATAACTAACCCTTGTATAGGTAAATGATTAAATATCATTTATATATATTTAATAGTTTGGCATTAATTATAGAGCTGTTCCAGTATTCCTGTTTACTTACTAGTCCAGTAGCAGAAGTGTTTCCTCTCCATCTGCTCATCTGGTTACTAAAGGCAGATTCAATGCTACTTCATCAGGTATAAAGTGGTATTACGAGACAGGACAGGTCAGGCTAGCTAGTTAGCATGCTAACTTCAGTAGGTTAGATAGATAGATAGATAGATAGATACTTTATTGATCCCGAAGGAAATTTAGCAGCCAGTAGCGGTTTCACAAAAAACGAACAGCACAGATACACATAATATACAAAAATATAAAAATAAAACAGTGTTGTGCAGTATGAGAAACCTAAAAGGGATGTTCAGTAACGGCAGCAGTATTACTAACTATTAAGGTATAGGCTATAGAACTATACATACAGCGAGTCACTATCTATGGATATGTTAAAATAAATATATAAATATATCTCACTTGGTAAGGAGGCAAGAAATATATACACAGAAGTACAAAACAGGCTGTAGTGCAAAAGTAATAAATAAATGAGCAAGGGACGCAGTTATCAGCAGATAAATGAACAGAATGAATTAACATCATAGACATGATATTTAAGTGGAGTTGAGTGTCCAGGAGTGCAGATGTACAGTATATGTGTTAACAGTAATATACAGTAAGTGTCAGAGTGTCCAGATGTACAGTATATACAGTAAAGTGAAAAGTGCATAGATGAGTCTCTGATTAAATAAGAGAGTTTAGTGCTCAGCTCTCCTCGTCCCTCTTCGGGCCCTGCTGGGAGGAGTTGAAGAGCCTGATGGCTCTCGGGACAAAGGATCTCCTGAGTCTGTCCGTGGAGCAGCTCTGTGACAGCAGCCTGCCACTGAACTTGCTCCTTCTGTCCATGATGATGGTGTGCAGTGGGTGCCCATCATCATCCATATACACAGCAGTTTTGTGTAGTGTCCTCCTCCTCTCCGCCACCTCCTTCACGACCTGAGTCCAGCTCCACAACCAACAACTGGACCCCGCCCGCTCGCCTGACCAGCTTGTCCAGCCGCATCTCGTCTCTCTTCTTGATGCTTCCCCCCCAGCACACCACAGCATAGAAGAGACAAGCTGGACACCACAGTCTGAATAGAACATCTGCAGGAGCTTCCTACAGACGTTAAAGGACCCCAGCCTCCTCAGGAAGTAGAGTCGGCTCTGCCCCTTCCTGTACAGGATATCAGTGTTGGCTGTCCAGTCCAGCCTCTTCGTCCAGGTGCAGTCCGAGATACCTGTAGTTTCCTAACCATCTCTACTTCAACCGAACCCCCTCGATAAAGACCGGCTGTGTGAGTGGCCTCGCCCCTGCGAAAGTCCACCACCATCTCTTTAGTCTTGGAAGTGTTCAGTAGGCAGGTTGTTTCCTATGGCACCATGCCACAAAGTCCTCCACCAGGTTTCTGTACTCCGCCTCCTGCCCTCCCCTCACACAGGCCACAATAGCAGTATCGTCCGAGAACTTCTGCATGTGGCACGTCTCAGAGTTGTACCTGAAGTCTGAGGTGTACAGTGTGAAGAGGAAAGGGGAAAGTAACAGTCCCCTGTGGTGCACCTGTGCTGCTGACCACAGTCTCTGACGTACAGTCCTTTCAGCCTGACATACTGAGGTCTGCCAGTGAGGTAGTCGGTAATCCAGGAGACCAGGTGGGATCGACTTGCATCCTTGCCAGCTTGTCTTTCAGTCAAAGGGGCTGAATGGTGTTTGAATGCACTGGAGAAATCAAAGAACATGACTCTCACAGCGCTGCCCCCCTTGTCCAAGATGAGAGTGGGCCCGATGGAGAAGGTACAGCATGGCATCCTCTACTCCCACTTCTCCCTGTAGGCGAACTGCAGGGGGTCCATTGCGTGTTGGACCTGGGGTCTCAAGAAGGTGTAGAAGGAGGCGTTCCGGAGGGTCTTCATGACGTGTGATGTTAGGGCGATCAGCCTGAAGTCATTGAGCTCACTGGGTCGTCCTTTCTTGGGTACTGGAACAAGGCATGATGTCTTTCCACAGTGTGGGAACCCTGCCCAAGCGCAGACTCAGGTTTGAAGATGTGCTGTAGGGGTGCTCCCCCAGCTCGGTAGCGGCACAGGAACTTCAGTAGCCTGGGAGGTCTAGACCCCTGTCCGGTTCCATCAAAGCTGCCTTCCTAGTGTGGAGTCTCCTCAGCTTCCCTTACTAACCTGGTCTGCGGTGAAGGTGTGCAGCCAGTGGGAAGGTGTGTGGGCTTCAGTGGTGCTGCATCTAGGTCAGGTGAGATCTGGTGTAGTGCGTGAGGTGTGAAAAAAGGTGGAACGGGGGCCGTGTTGTCTGAGCTATCAGCCTGTGGGAGGGGAGCATGAATAACAAAAGAAGAAGGTGGGGTGTTGATGTCCAGGCAGTCAGAGACTGAAGTATCAGGAGCTGAGGCGAGGGGGAGGGTGGAGGAGGTATCCGCTGAAGCTGTAGAGACTTGAACAGGGCAGTCAAACCGGTTTCATAGAAGGCTGTTGTCTAAGAACTCATTGGCTCTGTCTTCATCACCGTCTGTGGGCACTGTCCTGTCCTCTGCATATAGCCTGTGATGGTCTTCATACCACTCCCACACCTCCCTCATGTTGTTTCTCCCTTAGCTTCTGCTCCACCTTCCTCCTGTAGGACTCTTTTTTGCCTCTCGCAGGTGGACTTTTGAGCTCCCTCTGTGTTGCTCCTAAAGCTCCTCCTGGTTGTTGGTCTTTTAAAGGCCCTCTTCTTCTTGTTCAGAAGGCCTTTGACACTGCTGGTTTATCCAGGGCTTGTTGTTAGCGAAGCAGCGCACAGTTTTTACAGGAACAACAACGTCCATGCAGAAGTTCATGTAGTCCGTCATGCAGTGTGTAATCCCCTCAATGTCCTCCCCATACGGCTCCTGCAACACACTCCATTCAGTGGACTCAAAGCAGTCCCTGAGGGCTGCTTCAGCACCAGGAGACCATTTCCTGAAGGAGCGGGTGGTTTAAGGTGGTTTATGCTTTATTTTGAGTGGTCCAGTTAAGATGAAATAGATGTCCCTCTGACTCTCATAGACGTAGCCATAGCGTAATGATGTTTTAACAGTGAAGCATCTGAATACATTCAGTAGACGATCAAGAGAGTGTAATTACTCCATGCATAAGATTTATTATTAATCTGCTGGATCCAGATGTTTTTCACTTGATTTGGAATGTCCAAGTTCATGTCTATAGATGTTAACCTGAGAAGTAGACATGCCACTGACACCATCCTGTACCTGGAGTCTAACTGGATTAGGTTATGGCTAAGGTTAGGGGCAGGATAAGGTTTAAGAATGAGGATGAGGTTAACTTTAGTGTTTGGATTAGGTTTTGGGTTAAGGTTAGGCTCAGGTTGTGGGTTGATATTAAGGTTAGGTTTGGGGTTAATCTTAGGGCTGGAATTAGGTTTTGGGTTGAGGTTAAGGTTAGGGTTAGGTTTGGGGTTAGTGTTAGGTTTTGGGTTGAGGGTTGGGTAAGGGTTTAGGTTAGGTTTTGGGTTGAGGTTTAAGGGTGAAGTTAGGGTTAGGTTCTGAGTTGAGGTTAAGGTTAGGTGTTGGGTTAGGATTAGGTTTTGGGTTAGGGTTAAGGTTAGGGCTAGGGTTTAGGTTTTTGTGTTGATCTTTGGGCTAGGGTTTAGGTTAGGGTTAGGTTTTGGGTTGAGGTTAAGTTAGGGATAGGGTTAGGTTTTGGGTTGAGCTTTGGGGTAGGGTTAGGTTAGGGTTAGGGTTTGAGTTGATGTTAAGGCATTAGGGTTAGGTCCATTTTTTGGGTTAGGATTAGGTTTTGGGTTTGAGGTTTAAAAATTAGGGTTAGGATTAGGTTTTGGGGAGAGGTTAGGGTTAAGGTTTTGGGCTGAGGTTAAGTTAGGGTTAGGATTAGGGTTTTGGGTTGATGTTAGAGGTTAGGGTTAGGTGTTGGGTTAGTGTTAGGTTTTTGGGTTGAGGTTTAAGTTAGGGATAGGGTTAGGTTTTTGTTTTGAGCTATTTGGGTTAGGTTGGTACAAGATTTTACAGCTAATCTTGTCATTACAGATGTAGATGAATGTGTAAGCTGAGCCATCAGTTTGTGGTCCAAACTCCCACCTGCACCAACTCAGCAGTAGGTTATGGATAACAGCTGCTCCTGCCAGGAGGGATTTACTGCAAGCAACTCAAGTCTAATGATAAGCATCAGTAAACACGTGTAGAGGTAAGGGGGGGTTAAATGTGATGTTGTACTCGAAACCTTTCCACTTCAGAGTTACTACTAGGGAGGATACGCAGAGGCTAAAAACGATTAAATCTTTAATTACATGATGTGGATGAATGTCTGTCTGGGACATCGGTTTGTGGTCCCAAACTCCACCTGCACCCACACAATAGGAGGATACAGCTGCTCCTGCTGGGAATGGATTTTTCTGCACCCCAACTCTTATCTCTGCCTGTCAACACTAGTAACCCCTGCACTGGTGAGATGATATTTGTTGGTTTAAGAGAGATTTTAAATACGGACTTAACCAAGCTTTTAAATCTTGCGTGGCCAGATGGAATTATATATTAATTAAATGTTGATGTAATTAAACATTACCCAGTTTGAGTAAAATTGGACTGCAGTGAAACCATCGCTTATTGGGTACAACCTTTTCTCGAACCTGAGTTCATGCTCTTTTAACATCTTGGAGAAGAGTTAATAATGCAGGCAAAACAAGCCAGCTAAGCACAACACTCATTAGCTAAGTAAACTATTACCTGTGTGTTGTGTGTTCCTCTGTACTTGTAATACACACCTCCGCTTAACCTGGGAGCAACTTTACTGTAGCACTGACTTGAAGCTCTGCAGTAACACATTCTCACTCAGTTTCCTTTTACTTTCCCCAAATTTCTCAGAGTCATCTACAAGATGTGCTCATTTCAAGATCATGTCTGATTCTTTTGAGACTAGCCAAAATCTTACACACCATATATGGTATAAACTCTATTCATAGAAAATATCATGGAGGATATGGAGTAAGCCCTGTCTGGACTTGGCTTTACCTCTTTATGTAAAAGCTGAAATTATAAAAACAATTACTTGGCTTGGACAATTTTGATTTTTATCAGATGTGGATGAATTGTCTGTCTGTGCCATCTGTATGTGGATTAAACTCACACCTGCACCAACACAGTAGGAGGATACAGTTGCTCTTGCTGGCATTGGATTTGCTGCAGTCAACCCAAATCTTACTGTGAACATTACTAACCCTTGTATAGGTAAGTTTATTAAACACCACCATCATCTCATAGTAATAAACCATGGTAGTGTCACCCGCTACAGTAAGCTAGTAAAATAGAATTAATCTCCCGCTACTAATGGCTGTTTGGTTTTGTTAAAACTATATAATGTAATAAAAGACTATGTCCATTAATAAATATGCATGGTGCTGGTAATCTGAATTATTAGCTGAATTATAATAATTGAAAAAAAGTAATATAGCAAAATTAAAGCCTGTGCAAAAGTTATGGCACATTTTTATATACACTTAATTGTTTTATTATTTTTTAAACATGTTAAATTTAGCAGATGCAATTCTGTGTAGAGGATGTGTGACTTATTTTCATTTAGAAATTCAGTAAAAGCATATCATTTTCTCAAAAAAAACCCCAAGAGTAAAATAAAAACATATTTGGTACGTCTGCGATATTGTCTGTTCTTACATGGTGCAGCGATGCGTCTATGTGTAGTTAATATTAGGTGTATCACCATAGATTGCTGACAGATCCACTTATGTTTTCCTTCTACACCAGTACATCACAATACTCCACGTAGTTCTACCTAGAGCAGGTAGGTTGTCCGCAACACATGGCAGGCAGCTGTAGCTTAACATACGCAATCACGTGTGCGTCCATGATAACTGCTATGAACGTACTAACTGTAGCGAGTGTAGCTAGCCTCTTGCATGATACGCACACATCGCAGAAACATTAAAGCATACGACGGCTCACGACTATGTGCTGCGGTTAGGTCCACTAAAGGTGCCCTGATGCTATGATCACATTTCTGACTAGCCTAAAAACGAGAAACATCGCTAGGTCATCAGTTCTTCATTGTGCGCACCAGCGCTATATTCTAGTCTTTCAGTGCTCTTGTCAGGTAGAGCTGGAGTCCCGCTCAAGAAATCTGGGGCTTGGAGACTACATGAATAACCAGCACAGGTGCTATGACCATGATTTCTTTCAGCGTTGCAACACAGCACGTAGCTGAGAGAGAAATAAAAATGGTGTTTCTGTTACAGTAAAGATATTTACCTGTTCTTATGTGTGGATTGACTGTTGAAAGCCCAGCATTCGGAGCATGAAGGAGGCAGGAACAGTAATGGTGTTCCTTGTCTCTTCCAACATCAGTTCATTACGAGCTATCACCTACAAAAAGAAAACACAAAGTAAACCACTTACTAATTAATCGTTTTAATAAATTAAGAACTATTTGTGCAGAACAGGTTTGTTAAAGGATGTTTATTCATGATGTCCATTTGTAAAAGCTTTGGAGTGGCAGGAATGAAATAATACAGCGTGCATCAGTGTTGATCTGTGAAGCACAAACCATTTACCGTGGAATTATTCAGTCAGGCCTTGCAAAAACTTACAGATAACCTGGAATATCCACTGTGTGTGTATATTGGATTCTCAGGTTATATTATCATATTCAATGCGGGCAGCTTTAACGCCCATTAGTAGCAATCTGAGATAGGAATCTACCGCTGGCATAAAGTTTGTTCTGACAGATAGTATCCTGTTGCGAGAGGAGACTTTCCCCAGCTGTCTGGAAAATGAACTTTAGTCCAGCTGTTCCATGAGCTGGAGAGGCATGCAGCTGTCTTGGGCAAGGAGCCAAGAAAACTCCCAACCCAATGCCGTCATCAGACTGAACCACAGCCAAAACCGGAACGTAGCCTAACCCCAACAGACGTCCTTTCTCTGCTTTGGATATATCAACTTTTTGCTGCCCTTCGATAGTGGTTCTAAAACAATGCCAGCTATTCAAGTAGCTGATATCACGACCAGTTCTCTGATGTATTATATATTTTGAGAGGCAACAGTAATGACACAGGAATCTAGATATCCTATAGCCGTGTGATCTCTATACAGTCTATTTATCTATATTTCCTTCCATAGTTTTTATTTTTAATACAGCTGTTGTGCTTTCCATTCTGTATTGCTTTAGGATCACATGGAATAATGTATGTGTTATAGTTAACTTGCATTGAAATGTAGGAATGACCTTGATAGAATCCATTTTCTGACCCAGTCGCATCAAAACAAGAAGCTGTCCAGTGGAACAGTCAAAGCATCAAGTCTGTTTCTGGTTTGGGATTATTGACAGTACCACAAGACCTGCTCAGGTGTGGAAAGAGTGCTTCCAAGATCAGTGGTAATAGCACAACAAAACCTCATACAGGCAAGGTCCTCTGTTAAACGATGGTGGACTGCTCAAATGGTGGCCACATTTGATGTCATAGTCAATGCCGCAGGAAGCGAGACCTAGTACAATTCAAAGCAAAGGCAGGTCCATACATACATGCATAAAACAAATTCTCCTGTAAATATCATCAAGGCTTTGTGGTTACTCACTGGTCGTAAGGGTTAGGCTGTAGGCAGTTGACCACGTGATTGTCAGCCTCCAGCAGCCATTAAGTGTTCTCTCTTGTATGCCTGTCCCCAGATGAAGATATGACGCGCAATCTGAACCACTCATCACAACAAAGTTAGTCCCCCAGAAACAAGACTCCCTTTATCTGCACTCAATGAGTAACATTAAATTGTTAGTTCAAAACATATATATTTTTTTTTTTTGTGCAATCTGGAAATACAACCTTGTGATGATGAAAATCCATTTTATACATAGATGCACTGTATGGTCAAAAGTATGTGCACAACCTGATCGTCACACCTACGGCACGTTTGTTGGGTGTCTATTTTTACAAATCATAGGAATTTGGAATTACATTTCCTGCCATTTCAGGGTATAACAGCTACCACTCTTCTGAGAAGGGGTATTTTTTTTGAGAGTGTCTGGGATTTTGTACCCAGGAGCTAAGATCTTCCTCAAACTGCTGCCACAAAAGTGGGAAGCATGGAGGTCTAATATTTGTGTGTAGTAACATTACCTATCGCTGAAACTAAAATGCATATTCCAAACCTTGAGAAAACAACCCTGAGGAAACAACCCTAGACTCTTATCCTTGCTCAATCAAATAGGGGTGTTCCTCAAGCACTATGCGTATTAAGCATTAATATACTAAATAAAAGAAATATAAAGCAGATATATTAAATAAATACAAAATACACAAAATATACACAAAAAACAATATACAGGAGACAGGAGGGTTCCTGTATAGAAATTCTCTAATATGTACATTACATGTACGGTTTGTTTTAGCCTGGATGGACGTAGGCAGTGCAGCTGCCATGTGTATTGCCATGTCATGTCTCCACATACTTTTGGCCATATCATGTGTGATTACACAGTAGCATGTGCTCACCATAGTCCTGGAATTGAGGTGGCCCTTGTATACCATTTT
Source organism: Prochilodus magdalenae (assembly GCA_024036415.1). Classification (NCBI taxonomy): domain Eukaryota; kingdom Metazoa; phylum Chordata; class Actinopteri; order Characiformes; family Prochilodontidae; genus Prochilodus; species Prochilodus magdalenae. The sequence goes on along the minus strand of JAMWET010000668.1, from coordinate 1,779,051 downwards.
AACCGAAGGTCTTCTTATGTTCTGCATCTCGCTCTCCTCCATCTCACGCCTTTCATTCCTCCGTCGAAATAGCTCCTGGATACGGGCTGCTGCCGAGCGCCTGGAGATAAGACACATTAAACCTGGAAAGGAAATCTGGACAGGTGTACTTTGAAATCCAACACAGCTAAATTCAAAAATCTCATTTTAATCATTTAATGTTACCATGCTGTTGATTGCATTTATTATTTTTATAAAATGATTTCATTACAAAAATAAATATAACCTCTGGACCTTTAATGTTTAACTAAGAAGCTGGCCGTGATGATTGATTCTGTTAACTGGACTTTTAGCTCACTGTATAGTGCAGTTATCACATAAAGCTAATCACAAGCATTGCTGTTTTAACTGAATAATGTTTATGCCTGAGCTGCATGAGTAATGCTTAACTAACTTTGGACAGCTAAGCATCATTTGAGCAAATACAATCTATGCATCAGTGGAAAATCTGATTAAACAATAGCATTTGAAAAACACATGCCAGGTTAGTCACTGATTCAGGTGCAATTAAAACCTACCTACACATTTTTACACACCAAGAGAAAAAAGGTTAAAGCTTGTCAGGATTCCGTTTACATTTTTCAAAAACTTTGTAATTAAAATCCAATCACAAAGTTTTTGAAAAATGTAACGAATGCTAAATCAATAAACTTTTCACCCCTTGCAGTTAAGATGATTTTAGTAGTACACACACAGCCTTTACGATACCTGATCATCCTTTCACCTACTGATGAACCTCTGAAATTAAATCTAACAAGCAGAACACAATTTCACAATCTTGTTTGTAACAGAACACTCTTACAGACATCTGCTCATCCAATGTTCCTTCCAAAGTCAAGGATATGAATTGGCTGGATTTTCCCCTCTTACTGCAGTAAAATCCATTTCTACTCTGCTGAGAAGGCTTCATGCTAGACGTGGGCTATATATAGAGTATTTCTTTGCTTTCATCTACAAGAGTATTTTTCCACAAGGAAGTATGTTACCACGTGGTACAATTACAAATCCAAACCTAGAGCTCTCTGTACCATTCATAGGTGGGGTTCTCTATAGCTTGTGTGGTCACAACGTTTTCATATGAATCTCACATTAGCAGGTGCTTTCAATCATTTCCAGCAACACCTATACATTCCAGCTTAGTTAACTTGGCACACCAGCAAAAATGGTAACCACATTTAAACAACGGTACTTTGGTACAGTACAGCTCACTTGGCAGTGGAAATAATTATGGATGACTTGATGATCACTGCACTACGCGCCTTTAGTTAGGATCAGGTACTGGGAAAACACTCCAACAGATCCCAAAGGGTATTGGGTGAATGTTTTAAAAAGTATTGGAACAGTTATACTGGATCGGATGCATCACTCCACAGAAAGGTTTTTTTTTTGTGACCCCCCCCCCCCCCCCCTCACCCCCCCCCCCACCCCCCCCCCCCCCCCCCCCCCCCCCCCCCCCCCCCCCCCCCCCCCCCACCACCCCCCCCACCCCCCACCCCCCCCGGCCACCACGCCCCCCCCGCCCCCCCCCCGCCCCCCCTTAGGCTCATTTACAGCTGTTCCAGAGTGGTATATTCTATTGTCAATGCTTATCTATTAAGACACAAGCTGTGTGTGCAATTTTACACCTGTGTCAGTCACGGGTTAAAAGAGTTTTGGGATACTTTTAGAAATACAATGTAGCAACAAATATCACTAACCAACGATCCATTATAAAACAGGCATGCAGGTAGCCATAATGCTAAATAAGATACGACACCGAGGTCTAATATGACGGGAGTAGATTGCAACATTTAGAGTCCTGCTTATGTCACAGCAGTGACCCTCCTGATGATCTTCTGCATATGGTGTGGTAGTGTTATTCGCCATGTAACTAACTTGAGTGAGCAACCGTCAATACATTGTGCATCCCTATTCATAACGTAAGCATACAGAAGCCTGGGCTTTATTATAATTTTGTCTTCATATTATGCCATAGATAACCAAGCTCTGTGAGGACTGCTCCTCACCCAGTATTAAAACATATCTTTACTTGACTAAAGAAAGCCCATACCTCTGTCCCTGAGCGCCTCTGTACCTGGCTGAGGGGATGAGGATTGGGTCATCATCACTGTCATCAGAGTCTTGGTGACTGCGGGAGGTTTGTGTAGACCCCTGAGTGGCCTCCCCAGCTGCTTCTGTCCTCCTGTGCCCCTCAGCAGATTCTTCTGAGCCTGCCGCCGGCAGATCCTGTGGGCCAGCTGGGCTTTCTGTGGGCCCTGGAGACAAGCCCTCAGTCACTAAACCCTGCAGGGGCATACCAACCTCAGAGCTGCCCGAGGCTTTCTCAGTGCTGCTGTCTGCACTCTCATTTTCCTCTAGGACTGTTGCGGGCCAGCTGTCTGACACCAGCCCTGTTGATACTGTTGAGGGAAGAGGAAGCAGGTGAGCTTGCTAAATGAATGCCAATGTCTTTAGAAGAAATAAACATGTCTGACCAAAGAAACAGACCACAGTAAAAGAGAAGGATGCATGAATTTGGACAGTGCAGGGGAACTGGTGAGTAGTTCAGGTTAGTTCAGATCACCAGTGGCTGTTTAGTCATATAGTACTATACACTTTAAACTGAGCAAAGGGTTAAGGTCTGTTTAGCTAACAAAGCAAACAAACAAAATTCATGCTTAATGTCAGTTCATACAGAAAGCTAACACCAATGCCAACACTGCAATTTCCCAGAACCACGTATTGTGAAAAATGAAGAGCTATGTTTGCAACTGACTAAAGAACAAATTGTTAGCAGTGTAATGGCACTCTGTAGCAAACATACACAGATATACATGTACACAGTTCAGCTATATTGGCTTACCCTGCTCTTGTATTCCTCCTGCAGGCTCTTGGCTCTCTCCGGCTTCAGTAGGTTTTTGCCCACTGCCACCACTAACTCTGGAGCCAGACCCTGGACTACTCCTGCACAGTCACACCAAGAGAGTTAGCCATTCATTCATGTAGACACATTTAATTATGCTAATGAACTCAATATTGCGGGTAAACACAGCTGCCAGTCACTGCTCTGGGTTTTGTCATGCAGCATATGAGACCAATTAAAGCCCACTTATGTAAAGGGTTTTTCTTTATTTTTCTACATTTTAATAAAAATACACAACTGAAACTATAACCTGATATACTGATCCTCTACACAGTAGGGATATTTGATACACCTTACAACATGGCTGACTGGCACAAAGTATGTTTAGTAGGACAGATAATAGTCAAATCATCTTTAAGCACAGCACATTGTAATTCAGAGAACACAAATGATTGTGACTCCACATATTTACCTCTAAATTTCAAATCTAAATAAATAAAAAACTGTTACTACAAAGTAAGTAACAATTTAAGAGTGGTTTAGTAAGTATTTAAGAGTGGTTTTCTATAAGAGTGGTTTTCTAATTCTAGATACACTTACTGAATCTGAAATGTCATTGTGAAATCTGACATTGTTTTACAGTATTTTGGAGACAAACTTTTGGGCTACAATGCTTTGCTTAAATCCATGAACGGTGCAGAGGTAAATGCAGGTTTAGGCATAATAATAGCCATAAGTGGTAAATATGGCTATAAGTGATTTATTATCAGCATTACATATAAAACACTCAAAAGACACATGTAGGTTTACTGTTTGTTTTAGGTAGTCAATAAAATGCCTATATTTGTACTGTGAGCACCGAGACCCCTGGGTCCTATCATAACAATTTAAAAGTTTGACTTTTAAATTGCCAAAAACGCTGCTAGTATATAAAAAAAAAAGCATGTTGGTGTAAATACTATAGACTACAGTATGCTACCGTCGTTAGTCCATTGAGTAAAGGTAGAGTGTTAAAACCCTGATAATATGAACCATACCAAGAAAGGGTTTTGCCTGGTCTACAAGCAAGGTGTCAACAAACAAATTTCAAGCATTTAAACATTAAACCCTTTGTGGTTATGTGAACCACTGAAATAAAGTTTGTCCTAACGTGTGGCTAGTTCTATATATAAATTTGTGTGATTGGTGATGATACTGGCAGAGTGTATGTTTGCTGGGGGCCTGTTTTGCTGATCGACAGCTTCCTTACCATTCATCTGTAAAGTCCAGTTTTATGGTGCTGGTGGTGGTGCCCTCAGTGCTATAATGCAGGCTGAGGACGGGCTCAGCTGTGCTGGACACTGGAGCCGTTCTTCCGGGACACGGGCCTCCTGCTTGGCCCCCGCTGTGCTGCTGTTACTGCCTGAGCCAGTTGAGGGTGCTGGGGCTGCTGAGGACGAGCCTGCTGCTGAAGCTACAGCACAAGCCTCGCTGATACTTGTGCTTCTATCGTTGCATACATTCCCTGATGCTTCACCACTTCCTAAAATAGACAACGAGAAACAGAGAGAGACAGAGAGAGAGAAAGCAAGATGGAGAGGAGAAGAAAAACAAGAAGAGTGATCGTCTGAAGAGAGCTGGGATCTTTTTGGAACTGCAGCTATATAACTGGAAACAGAAGTGGGATTAAACAAGCAGAGGGGATAGATTTCCTCTTCTCTACATAATAATAAGTATTCATAGCCATCACACCGGTCTGAAGGCAACAGCTTCAGCTTCCTGTTAGAGGGGAATAAGGCCAATTTTCAAAATGTCTTTTGTAATGAAATCATTCAGACAGCAAATAAGTGTGTTTTTGATGTAAAATGCATTCTGGACAAACCTGCAGCGTCAGAATCGTTCAGTGGTGGTGATATGAAACCAGAAGTCCAAAAAAAAAGTTCAATACCTCTAAAAGCTACTTCACAGGTTACAGATATGCTGCCTGAGACCAGTTTTTTTCTCATTGTTTCAACATGAGAATTTGTTAACTTTTTTTTTAAAAGGCATTCAAAAAAAAGATGGCTCATGTAGGGTGGTGGTTATTGAATCTGCTGCAAGACAGGAAACGGACCACTGGAATAGGAGTTTGCATTTTTGCACTATGGCAGTCAGTGACCATATGCACAAGGCAAACTGTGAAAAAAGCAAGCCACACATGGAGAGCGAAGAACAACCAGTGCGAGCAAGAGTTACTACTAGGACAGTGAACCACAGCAAAGCAAGTAAGCTTTCTTTGAACGTCTTTAAAGGGATAAGAGCACACTGATCAGTAAGGTCGAACAAGAACTCTCTTCAGCTTTAAAAAAAGTATACTGGTTGACCATACAAGCCCTTTTTTGCTGAATCATACAAACTGTGACGGAATTATTAGATAAAACATCACTATTTGTTCTGGGAAAGCAAATCGTGCAGGGCGATGAGTACTTGGTGCAGAGAATAAGAAAGAGACACTGCCTTCTTAGAGTTTGTTCCTCAGGGTGAAGGATATAGTGATATAGTCCACCAGTCTGAATAAAAACTAACAGTCAAGGATCTTTTACCGTCAGTTGGATAATGGGGTCACCTCACATCTTTTCATTTTAAAAACAGGTCACAAAAAAACAAACAAACAAACAAACAAAAAAAAAAAACTATTTTCTAAGAAGCATCTGAATTATAAAACTGCGAGGAAAACTGCTGCATCTGAAAGCATGTTCTTGTTCTGAAGGACTTGAGGATAGGGTCATGCATGCGGAGTGAGATGGCAGCGCCAATCACATTTGCAACAATGACAAAAAGACGCTGAGAGAAGAGGGATGAACAGAAAAGAGGGAAAAGTGGGAAAAGGAGAGAAAGTGACGCACCCTGCTGCTCATCCAGAGTCATGGATCCGAGCTGTTTGTTTACCACAGATGAGGGGGAATCTGGAACACAAAAAAGATGTGCTGAACAAACACAAAAACAGAAAGGAAATGAAACGAGCGAAGAAAGGGCTGATTGAGGTCTACACACTACCATCACACACACACACACAGCAACCACACTGCAATGCAGGCAGGCTCTAACAACAACAGCTAGAAAGGAGTTCCCAGAATAAAAACAAACAACTCGAGAGCTAAAGGGTTTCCAACTATTTAATTAAGCTTCCAACAACTTGGGCTTTCCAGGCTTGAGAGATTGTCACATTGTGTTTATCAGAAGATTTCAAATACATATATGTGATCCTTAAATACCACATACGTTCATATGTAAAAGAGCTTAAACAAGGAATTAGTGAGCAGCAAGATGGACATCTTATGAAGTACAGCTCAGCTAAAACAAAGCATATCTGAGTTTGGTGAAATCCTTCACTTCAAGTGAATCTCACTAAATAGACCAACTAACAACTGAAAGGTTCTTTCATCCAATGAAAACTTGTCATCAATTTACAGACTAGAATTTAAAGTTTCCATGATATTTTAACATATCACTTTCTGCATGCTCTACTTATAAGGCCAAAAGTATGTGGACACCCCTTTTAATCTTAATGTTACAGTCTAGAATACAGCCATGTACAAATACTGGTATATTGGGTCGTATCATATATGCTTGAGCTGTCCCAGTCAACCGCAAGTGTAATATTGCAAAAAGGTCACAACCTTACAGAGCAAACACTGCCAGAGTGTTGAATCACGTGTCCACGGATATAACACTCACTACTAATTAACTGCCTCTGAAAGCAACATCAGCACATAACCGTTGGGAGCTTCCTGGACTGGGTTTCCTGTTTCACTAGGACAATGCTCCTAAGCACAAAGCGAGATCCATAAAGAAATGGTTTGCTGAGTATGGCGTCGATGAACCTAACTGTCCAGCAAAAGAGCCCCGACACCGACATCAATCACCACCCAACACCTTTGGAATTAAATGGATCATCCAACGTCAGTGCCTGATCTCACTTATGCATCGGTGGGTAAAGGAAACAAACACCCACAACTAAGTTTCAAAATCTTGTGGAGAGTCTTTTCCAAACACAAAATGAGTGTGGGGTTATCTGCATGTTAACGTCCATGATTCTGGAATGTTTAACAAGCACTTATGGATATAATGTTCAAGTATCCACATATTTTTGGGAATGTACTGCATTATCTTCCAGAGAGATACATACTCGAGCTGAGCAAAGAAAACTGGCTTGTGCTCATTTCAAACCCTCAACTTCCAGTACCGCCTCTCTCTTTATTTACACTGCTTCTCAAGAATAACTGAAGTTCTTACTTCTTATCCAAACATCAACTTGTACTTGACACATTGGAATTTGTTGTTCATTAGAGATAGTCTGCTCTGATGTTAGAGGCAAAGTGTAGCTTTAGACTTTATGAAAGTCCTACGGCAACATTTCAAGACATTTAAGGTGATTTAAATTTTAATTTGAAATCAAGCGGCAGTATGAAGCCATACACTCGTACACTGGAGGCTCAAAGTAGTTTAGATACAGGAAAACTAAAAGTGAAGAAGTGCCTTGGGGGAACACATAAAAAAAAAATCTGGTCTAAAGTCACGGCCTGTTCACATCTGATATTAACACATAGTTTGTGCGTGATGCAATCATATATGGGAGGAGGTACAGGTGTGAAAGGGGTGTAATGCAAATCTCAGTGAAGCCTTGTGATCCAATCTCTCACACCACATTTCAGGGTGTTCATGGACAAATGATTGACTTCTGTACCAAGTTCCTTGATAAAGCCCTGACGGCAGCGAAATACCGCTAATCAACTGCATCCTCTAATCATTTGCTTTGTGGCACTTCTTTTAATTTGTGTGGGCAGTCCGTGTAATCTAAACCTTTTCTAACTTATTGTTTGTAAATGGGACAATAAATGTTACAAACCTTTCTTTCACCATTATTTGGCCAAGGCAGATGCATTTGAGAGACACCTGGAATTGCTGGTGTAAATAAGTTTCACTATACACTTATTATCAGATCACTCAGGATAGATTGGTCTCGAGCAATCCGATTGTATTTGCACAGCAAAGCGTGAACAGTGTTTTAGGGCAAGCATTCCCAAATCCCAGCACTGGCAAACCCATACTCGGTGTTATGTTTTCCCTAGTCTATACCCCTGCCTTACCCAGCGAGGAGTTTATCAATTAGTTAATAAGCCGCACTGGGGGTGCTCCCCAAGTCAAGAACATTAACGTAGTGTGACCAGGACTGGGATTGGGAACTCTTGTGTCTTAAATGAACCTGTAAACAAAGTAGATATTACACACCTCTGAGATTACTCCACTTCTGAATGAAACTGTTTTAATATATATAGGTTGATAGTTGTAATAGTTTTAGGTGGCGTGTGTGATGTGTGATGTCTAGGTCGTGGGGTGGGGGAGTAGTGTTGGGTGCATGGGGAAGAAAGAGTGCTTCAAAATTTCACAGCCAAGCAGCAAACCAAAGCCTTGAGATTAGACCAAGCAGAGTAGGGAGGGATTAGGTGAAGGGCTGTCACAATTGCTCAGACATTACATTACTCAATTTTTAAACATAAATACTATAAATTAGGAATCAAGACTGATATTCAAGGTAGTTTTGTCTGATGGCCTTTGTCCCAGGATGGAGAAGACCCACCTACAACTGCAGGAAAAGGAAATCAACTGCCACGCAAAACAACACATAATGGGCCTGCGATTTGGCATGGCATATAGCAATAGGCAAATTAACAGTTAACAGTCCCTTGGGAAACACAAATGTAGGGTTGGGCAGAGCATCTGTGGCTAAGACTAGTGTTTAATATAGACCAGTCAGAATGCAACTGGCAGAATCCTCACATTGTGGCCAGGTTAACGCATGAAGGCATCAGAAACTAAATTTATTTGGATCTTTAAAGGATCTGCATAGTTTGTGTTGTTTTGTTACTTGGCTTATGGGAAACAAAACTGATGGACACTAACAACTGTTAAATAATCAACAGTGACAGCCCTAATTAGGTGGAGAGGGACTCATTGCTAATAGTGATAGTGAAGGTTAACCTGCTGGGGGGCTGGTGTCTGCAGCGTGCCCCTGGGCTGGGCTCTCTGTGCTGGAGGCCCCAGAGGCTCTGGAGGCTCGAGAGGCTGTCCGCTGACCCTGCCCAGGGGGGTCGGCCAAGAGCAGCAGCCTTTGCAAACGCCTACACACTAAACTTATCGGCAGTCTGCGGGGGCCATATTCTGACAGGAGAGCAGAGAGAGAAAGAGGAGGCTATATAAAGGATGGAAAAAAAAAACTGGAGGGACAGAAAACAAAGGCAAAACATACACAAGAGGGTATGGTGACTAACAAAACACACACCAAAAAAATCCTCACGCAGCAGCCTTGGAAATGTCATAATACAAGTAACACAATTAAACATGCATGCACTTTCTTTGCATCAACTGCTTCAACGTCAATCTCTTCAAGACACACAAGAACAGATACCAACACCCTGTACTCAGTTACACATGTCACACATTGCTGCAATGCCATGCAAAAGAGGCTTCTCAGAAAACAATAGAAAAAGCCAACAAAAGCATTAAACAATTAGCAATGTAGCTTTATCATCTTGTTCTGCTCAGCACCCACTTCTCTCACTGTCAGAAACAGAAATTGTATCATAGCTGAGGACAAGATACTCACCACAATACAAATGCCATTGGATTGGATACATCACGATGAATGAACTATAAGAATTAATGCTGGACACTAATTCTGAAATAATGGGATATTCGCCATGCAAGGTATAGGATTTTAGGGATGCATCAGTAATGTCTGTAATACCAGGTATCAGCCCACAATCATGCACATTTACTAATACTCATAACAATGCAGTATTACCAACACCTGATACCACCTGAGGTGACATATGCCCAGAATGCATTGCTGCACTAAAAAGCGGTTCGAGTTTTTGAACACAAAGCACTTCCTCAAAACAGGTGGAGATATGGAGGCTAACAACAAGGACTGGAGGGGGGAAAAAAAGTGTATATTTGTGGAATGAATTAAAGTCCATTTATGCATTCTATACCCTATTCTTGTAGGCTTGTAGAGAGATCATATAGTCCTATTGTGTACATCACCAATTGTCATTAGTTTCGGTGCACAGTTGGACTTGCCAAGCTGCTCCAGCACTGTTTTTAAGCGGGCTTGGTCAGTACTTTGTGCATGTCAAGCTGGCTCAATGTTTCGGTATACTTATAGAATTCCTAGGTTTGCACATCTTTTGTCTGGCTTTAAGAGACTTTTAATCAGCCACACAAAAAGACGCCAACAAAATACAGAAGTACACTAACGCTGAGCGAATAGGATCAGCATCTGATCATTCTTGCTGTTGCTGTTTTATAGAGGAATAATAAGGATCAAAACTATAGAACATGTTACTTACAGTTACACAGAGGCACTTTTCTGCAGTTGAACAAAACCGGCTCAACATGACATGCATTGAACTCACACCAACCACTACTTACTTCTAAGTAGGTTAATCAGCATGGTATCAGAATTTGCATCGAAGAGTATTAAAACATACTTGTATGAAGGGAAAAAAAGAAGGAAAAAAAAAAAAAGGTATTGATGCATCTCTATTAATTTTGATATCCAAGTGTTCATAAGAGTTGAATGTTTAGCGAGTTAACATGTACAACGAAAAAAAACAAAACCAGCTTGATTTTGACCATAACAGTGTGGCTTGCCTCTTGGGTGACAGCATCAGTGTCGAAGAGGAATGCATGTATTATTATTCAGAAATAGCTCAGGGAGATTGGTTTTGTGTATGATAAGTCATGTTTCAAAGATCGCCTCAACAAAAACTACAGTTCAATGGAACAATAGATGCTAAAAGAGACTGATCATGTTCTACTGCTTTGTTCTCTTCAATGAAAACGAGTCAATATGTCAGTTTGTGCTTTGTTCACATACTACAGCAATTAGTATGAATACCGGTAATAACATAGATGCAAGGGTTTCGAGTACTGAAGCAAAACAGACAGACAGACATTTATGTTTGTACAATGTGAAGAAGGTGGAAAACACGAAGATGCTAAAATCTTGCAGCAGTGAAAAGACCAAAGTCATTTTGAGGAAAATCATTCAGTTCATAGAACTGGATGACCAGCTGTTTTCTGTAGCAGAGGTTAGAATTAAAACTTCTCAAATGTTGCTTTCCCAGAGCATTCATCTCATGTTGCATCACACACAAAGCTGCTACAAGCTTAAAAGCACCAGTTATGCTGCATTTAGAAACTCATCAGAAGGTTGTATACAGCAAACGCTTGACTAGTAAATATGACGTCACGCTTTTTACTTGTGTAATGCGTTAAGAGGTTGCAGTACAAGTCACATCTTGAACTAGTGTATTATCTAGAGTCCTGAGTTTGCCAGTTGTAAATACAACTTTGTCAGTCACTGAAACGCAATTTACAAGTGGGAAAATCAGTATATTCCGGTTTTAGACATAACTTAAACACTCCTATTACCTGCTGCAGCTGTTTTCATTTGGAAAGTACGAATACTGCACTTTATTCTATGTTAATCTATGTTAATCTATGTTTTAGGTTAAGGTTCATAAAAAGAACAGATCTGTCTTTTAACCCAGAAAAATAAAAGTATGGTCATATGTAGTTCTTAAAATTCAGGCCAAGTTCTTTTCAGCCACTGAATTTCCAAGAAATCTCTAATGACAAAGATGATGTGCAATAAACTGCTCCAACAGCAGTGAGAATGGTTGGAGAATGTCAGTCACCACAGGATCACTATAAAAGAAACTAAAATCCAGTTTCCCTGATTCGCTGCTTTGTTCTCGCCTTGCTGCGCCCTCTTCATTTACTCTCTTTCTTTACCACAGCCATGCTTTCTGTCCACCTTTAAATCGTGGGTTTAAATGGCAGCCTGCTTAGTGGAGCATTCACAGAGACCTGATGACTAGCCAATGCTAATCAACAACTATTGTTAGCTAAAAAAAGATTCAATTCTTATTCCTCAGCCAACAAGAACGTATAAACAATGCAAAATCTATATTTAATACCCCACCCCACCCCTCAAAGTAAATATTTTGTGTACCCCTTAGGGGAGGGTGGTTACACAACAGTTAGAAAACCTAACAAATCTTTTGACTGGCCAAGATACCAAAGTGGTTTTGGCCACTGGTTGCGCATAGCCAGTAATGTTTATAAACAGGAAACCTATCTATATGTACTGTCTGTCTTCATTTACTAAGACATCATTGTATCATTATCACTTATGTGATTTGCTCCTCAGCTGTGTACATGCTGTGTGACCTTCAGTGCATCTTTAAAAACACATCATTAACCTACATTTGCCATCTATGTACTGTGTATTATGCCATTCTTACCAGACAAGACAGGCTCTGTGGAGGGCGTGGGTGTGGCCGACCCGGTGGGCGTGACCTCAGTCTGACTTTTTTGCTCTGAATCTGGAGAGGATAGCAGAGAAGAAGCAGTGCTCTCCATAGAGGAAGAGCTAGAAGGAGGTGGGGCTGTCACAGTGGAGGAGGAACCTGAGGACGAGGAGGAGGATGATATAGATTTAAGAAGGGGCTCTTCTGAGGCTGAGGCTGAAGCTGAGGCTGAAGCTGAAGCTGAGGCTGAAGCTGAGGCTGAGGCTGAGGCTGAGGCTGAGGCTGAGGCTGAGGCTGAGGCTGAGGCTGAGGAAGCGGCAGCTGTGGTAGAAGCATCAGAGACTGGCTCCTGAGATCCTGGCTCCAAATCCATGGGGCCTTCAGCTCCAGCCGGCTCCTGAGATTGGCTCTCTGAAGCAGCAGCTCCTTCATCCGGCCGAGCTGCAGTACCTGTGGCAGAAAAAGAAAAGTCATTTTGCTTTGGATAAAAGAAAGGTTAATCCAGTACTGGGCAACACAGCCAGGTATGAGCTAGATATTAAGAATCAAACAGATCTCAAACAATGCAGAGCAAATAAAGTACTTAGTTCAATATGGGTTACATTGCTTGAAGTACAATAAAAAAACTCATAAGCAATGAGGGCTGACCGTGAGGGCTGACTCTACAAATATTAGTGGTTGTGTGGTTGGTGTAGCTCATAACACCACTACCTGCCAGGGAGCCACCACTGGGGTTTGAATCCCGGTCTGGTTGACTATGCTGTGCTACACCAATAAGAGTCCTTGGGCAAGACTCCTAATACTACATTAGCCTACCTATAATATGATTAACCTTGTAAGTGGCTCTGGATAAGAGTGTCAGCTAAATGCTATTAGTTTACGGTTCATGCCACTAATGTAAATATAATATATTGTAAAATTCACTAATATTTACATCATATGGGCCAACATTAGCTTGCAGCTAGCTTATTAAATTATGAATTTTGTGAATTACACATAAAAAAAAAATAGCACCCAATAGGAATTAACCTTGGGATATAGGTTTAACACTGTAAGACATGCAAGTTTCAATCTTGGCCGTGAATGTAATGTAGGCAAGGATTGGCCTTCTTGTCTCTATACCTCCACACCTACTGTAAAATCTGAGTGAGAATATTCAAGCTGGAATGGATTATTACCGGATACCATTTGGAACCTCTACTGCTGAGACAGATGCATGTTACATGAGCAACCTTTATCTTCCTTCCCAGTAGCATTGCAAGCCAACACGTCCTACTGGTTGCAGGTAGTTTTTTTTAAACCTGTATGTTGAATCTGCTACTAAAGTAATTTTATGGCATTTAAAATGGTATAGAAAAGTGATTATGCATTACGCTATTTTACAGCCAACAGGTTCCTAAATCTCACTAAAAAGTAATCTGTTGTGCTGACTGCCCAACCATTCCCTGCTTTGATGTCTACTGAGTAAAACGTGGTCCACACCTAATGTATGGAAGCAGCAACTATTTCAAATATTGAGGAACAGAATACTGCACTAAACCAACATGAGGCAGTGTCATATAAAGATTTGTGTAGTCAACTGGTGTCATTTTATCCCCCACCATAAAATATCCTAGTTGATATATCAAGCATAAAAAACAATGATGTGCTTAACCAATTTTATCACTCTCATTTACTAAGCCAGAATCATACAGAATATGCAATTTCACAACCAGAACTAATGGAAGCTGAGTAACATGTTTGGTACCTCTGGGGCGAGTCTGTGGACGAGCTCTGCTGCTCTGGGCCTCACTGGCCTCCTCAAACCAACGCGACAGCATGTCCGACATCCTCTGCATCAAAGATACATTTGGGCTCTGTTCTCCTGCAATGAAGAGGAAAAGATATCTAAGGACAATGCCACAGAAGCTCGAGATGTCAGAGTCGTCTAGAGAAAAGCCCCTCAGAGCTGTTCTCTCAATTTGGAAACAGCTCTACCAGAGGCTGGAATACCCAGAAGCACTCTGATCCCACTCTGAAACAAAGACCCTGACTCTCACAAAGACATTTACCAGTTCCCTCTAGAAGGATCAGACCTTATAGATATTCTGATGATATACTAAGAGAGATTTAAGGTGTTTCAACACTCATGGCAATTCAGTCATTATTAGGGCTATGGTTGAGATTAGCAATGAGGAAAGGAGAAGAGTCATGGGCAGAGTGTTGAGGTTTGCATTCATGTGGTTGCTATAAAAAGGGAAGGTGGAAACAGTTACCGAAGCAAACATAATGTAATGTTACATTCCCCCACCCCCTACTACAGTGATTTAGTCAGTAGTTTACACTTTATATAAATATTAGACTATATAATGGTAAAAAAAATTATAATAATAATAATTAAAATTCAACTATTTTATGTACCTTCTTTTAACCCTTCAAGATATTTCTGGATTAGATATTGTTTTGTTTTATTGCAGGCCATTTAAATTATTTAGCCAACAGTGAAAGCCATAAATATTTGAAAGCTGTCAAAAGTTTGTTATTTTATTGGTCTACTACAGCATACTGGAGCTGGTGTTACATAATAATGCTGTAGACTTTCAGCTTTAATTTAAGGGTATTTGGGTATTTGGGTAAAATTACAGCAATACATAGTGCCATAGTTTAGGGGCTCCAAAATAACTGGTGATTAAGCTGGTGACAGCTTAGCTGTTTAATGGCCGTGTGTGTTGTTTTCTCATTTTCACTTTTAAGTAAACAGACACAAGGTCTAGAGTTAATTTTAAGTATGCCACTTTAATTAAAAATCTATTGTTGTCAACTCTCAGTGTGACGTCCAAAGAACTGAAACTGTAAGTTCTAGGCAAACCACTAATAGAAAAAGAATCTAGGAGGCAGACGGTTTACCATACGATGCAAACAAGTGGAAAGTCTGTCAGGTCCTGGAACAATATCTTATGGACAGGTAAGACAAAGATGAAGTTGTACCAGTATACCGGTATATAGAATATGGAAAAGGGAACGGGCCACCTTATCTGTTCAGTATGACAGAGCTAGTGTTATGGCATGGCCATGTAAGGCTGTTAAATGAACTGGCTTGCTTGTATTTTTTGATGACGTGAATACTGGTAAATGTAGCAGGATGAATTAAAATGTGTACAATGCTAGTGCACAACTCGAGAGATAAAAGTAACCAGACAGCAAATTTACAATGGCCCCAAAATACTGAGAAACTAAAAAGAAGAAGTGGAATGTTCTGCATGCATTTCATTTACGGAAGGCAAAACTAAAAGACAAATGGTCCAACAAGAAGCAGAAACTAAAGAGGCCCAGTAAAGGCCTGACAGAGCATCACCAGGAAAGAAACCCAACGTCCTGTGATGTTTAATAATCATTTATGTACCATTATGGTAGTCAGTGAGGTTACTTTTTGAGTTTCATCATTCACTCTGTTTGGATGTATATATCCTCACATTAAAGCAGACACTTAAAACATTTATGACTGTACATTTGAATACTAGCTATAAAATGCATCCGAGAAAGTTTAAAACATGTGTTTTGCCGGTTTACAAACAAGAGATTTGCATGTGTGGTTATTTATACTGTGCGTGTTTTGAACTTGAGGTGGATCTGTTAAAGGTTTGGGTGGGTGGTGCGGATTGTAACATTTCATCTTACCATCACGTTCTCTCTCGCTCTCTGGGCGGGCACGAGGTCCTGTGTCTGACCAGTCACCCCTCAGACGCAGTCGCTTGACCGGTGGCTGTCTCAGCTGGGGGAAAGCACACATCAATCATTGTTAATCACTGTCAGTCACTGTCAAAGTTCTTCTTAAAACTGTTTTACCACAGCCTCTATGCCACAGTTTTATTATCTTTCTTTTTTTTTTTTTTTTTAACACTGGCCTCAACTAATCCCTCTAAACAGCCCTGTGCATGGCAAACGACATCTTGATTAAAAAAAAACGAAGGCCAAATAAAATTGTGCAGATTTTGAGGATACTTATGGTAATCATTTATTTTGGATCCTATTTGCAGGTACTCTGTTCCATGCGTCATGCAGACGTACCTACTGATCATCTTTCAGTGATCACACTTTACTCTTAGGACTTGAACTGAAGTTGCCACTACATGAAGTAGTAAAAAGGACAAAACACATAACCAATGGCAAAGTCAAACAGTCCACTCTGAATGAACACAATTCACACAAAGCATGATATAGCAGTTAAACCGTAATAGTGACAGCTTTAGTTCTAAACTGATTGAGCCTACTTTCACATCACATGCAGGACTATTCTCCAGGAAGGTACAGCCGGAGGCTGCTTATTCTGGCTTCCAGTGTTGTGACTGGCCTCAGGTTACTCTCGTTTTTTTATCTATAGCATTCACAGCTTCATCCATACTAGTACAGAAGCTGAGTGGAGCACAGAGAAAATGTGCTGCTCAGTAAAGGCTCACAAAATTACTATTTGTCTCCCAACCTATGCATCACTTACACCGCAGCAGTGAAAAGCTAAAAGGACTACCTAGAAGGCATTTTATAATTCTAGTTCCTCCATATTTTCCATATCTGTTCACTGATGCACAAGGGCCAAAAAGGGAAGAGACAGAAGGAGATGTGAGGATTTCTCTCTGGCTGCCATTGTGTGATATCAGTCTATTTCTGTCGCAGCAGTGGAACATAGCTTGCGTCTGCAGCTCTATTTGGAAAGGAATGTCAGAGTGGGGGATCCGGACACTGCTCAACACAGAACAGCAGCTGAGGGGTCCTACACCAGTGACCCAGCACATTTTACTCATCCCCCACACCACACCCCTGTTCAAATCCACAAACACCAACAGCTCCTCTGCTGCTCTCACTCAAACCCAAACAGTCTGAAGGAGGGCTTGCAAGGTCTCACAAGCTCCTAGTCAGGCCTGCCTGTAGCTCAAACATATATGGGAAAAGATGCTCGTGATTGTCCAAACTATACAAGAGATGAGATGTATTGGGGACAAATCACATTGGTTCATATTACATGTTCGGTTCAGTTTTACCCTGCACCTTCTCAATCTCAGTTTTACTCCTTACATTTATCTTCCTCGTTACTCATCAGGACCTTATTACTACTTTTAATCTGGCAACCTGGAGTCACCCGTTTGTTTTGTTGGATTTGTCCTTCTTTTACCCAACCGATTTGCTGAGGGCTGGATTCAGACTCAAAACAAGATACAGGTCTGAACAGAGAGTTTGTAGATTGTATTTGCGTTCAGACCAAAGTTACAGGCCCAGTGAAAGCTCTTACACAGCCTATAAAGCTTACGGACATCTTGCAGTTTTCTTTAGTAAAGTCTGATCGTTTTCAATTCTGTATGAAATTCTGAGGATCTTTCACTGTACAAAAAACTCTCTACGAACGTACAGGGTTTGGCATTAATCCTAAAGTCACATAGAAACACAAGAATGAAAGCAAAATCATCAAGTAACATTAACATTTTAATTTTATTACATTTTTAAAATATAATTTTATTAAAAAAAAAAACAAAGAAAATAAATAAATTATATATATATACATATATATGAAAAAAAAATTCTTGTGTATGTATATATATATATATATATATATATATATATATATATATATAAAAAAAAAATACATAATTTATCTGAATTTTAAAACTTTGTGTGTGCCTAAAAGCTTTTATTTTGTTTTTCTAGTACGACTTCAGAAAAGCTCATCATTGGGCTAAGTTCAATCTGTACCTTCTAGCTATTTGCTCTTGCATTGCATTCTTAATAAAAATCTCTTTTTCCCATTCCACTGTCTTTTTGTCTTTTCCTTATATGTTTCACAGCTCTAACTGAGCCATTCCTGGGCCCCTGCTAAATCACTTGCATCTGCAAAAGTGTACATAAATAGCCCAGTACAAAGAGAACACAAAGTAAAACAGTAAAATAGTAAAATAAGAGAAAGACTGCACAGTTTGTTTTTTTTTGTTTTTTAGCACAGACTAAAAATTAAAAGACTACAGCATAATTTCCTAGGACAGTCCCTGAAGGCCAGCATGGAGCTAACTCACTACAACCCTCTGCTAAGATGCTTGGCAATATGGCACAGGATTTTCTTCTTCAGCTCAGTCATTCAAATATGCTCCCATTTGCTTCATAACTGCAATAAGTCTTTCCAAAACAACAGGCTCGGTGTGAAAGTGCGTTCTATTTGTAAGAAAGTTTGCTTCTACCTGGCTAAAACATCTCCATGCACTTAAAGGAAAGGGCATAACTTTGTTTGTGATTAGAACGAATGCTCAAATCTAGATGTCTTGATCTTAAAATAGTCAGGCACTCGATGTGCAACTTTTGTATGCGGAAGCTAAAAACTTATAATCTGTAAAATACTGTAAAATCTGGTTAAAAAGAATTTAATGTGGTTTGGCGTACAATTATCATCCAAATACAACATCTACCCTGAATATGGAATTTATCTTCACTGGGTGGTTATCTGATCACTATGACCAAATCTCTGGATGTTGAAGCAGAGGGCAAACAAAGCTTACATCATCAACTCTCAAAAAATGATCATCAACTCATGCTCCTCACCTCCTCTCTCCTTTCCTCAGACGGGCCTTTCAGCTCTCGGGCCTGGTCGTCCTTGGGGTCAAACAAGTAGATGTAGTCAGAAGAGTAGCTGACCAGAACCTCCTGTCCATCCCCACTGTAGCACAACGACGTCACGCGACAAGACTTGTTGGACAAGTGGGCAGGGACAAATCGTACACACATGCCTGTCGTGCCTCTTCCCATGTAATTACCTGTTAGGAAGGTATACAGTATAGGTACAGATGAAAATGACCGATTTGTTTAACGTCTAATTTGTGAAGAGGTGCTCTTACCCAGGCCTCTACCTTCAAAACATGTATCAACAAAGTGTTTCCAAAAAAAAAAAAAAAGTTGCAAGCAGAGTGGTTTGATGTGAAACGTGCTGCCATACAGAAACATCAACATTTGTTCACAGCAGTCGACCAGGAAAAAGGATAGATGCTTTTAAAGCTACTTCACAAAAATATGCTGAAATGACTGAATATGGCGCTTGATTCCTGAGACACTTCTGAAATAAAATTTTGGCCTAAAACTTTTTTTTTTTTTTAAACTCACTGATGTTGAAGAGGTACAATAAAGTAGACTATAACATATAACAAAATACATATGGTTTGTATGTTGAGGATGTTTTATTTTTTTCACTATATTGTCACCACTAACATTACATAGAAGACATGTTGTAGCAATTGCAACCTCTAGTTCCTAACGCCACCACTGTAAAGAAATGTTCTCTCTCTCGGTTTCACAATTTAAAAGATTAATGGCATTACTGTCATATACTCAACATAATAAGATAAACGCAGTTTAAAGATCACAATACACTCTTACCTGTAGCTCTTGTGCCCAGCATTCTTCGGTCATATATTCTAACTGAACTGTCAGAGCATCCCACAGCAAGGTAATAGGGCACCAGAGGAGAGATGGATATCGAGGTAGCAGCTCTCCGACAGTTAATCAAAATATCCTGATTAAGGAGAGAGGGAGATGGGCGTAAACATGGACATTCAAAAAAGCATTCTGAGTGCAAAGCATATAGGGTAACTTTTCAGAATCAGGCAGACATTTAGGGGTCTCAAAGAAAAAAACAGCAACATGGAGGTGAATTAAATAAATATAATTTGAAACGTACTGCAGACCTCAAAACATTTACGTTTTACAAGTAACCAAATGCTAGGCATTAAGAGTTTCCGCAAGGCAGCCAAAAACACTTTGGGCTTTCCTGCCCAGACAGGGATTTTAAACCTTATCTAAACTCTAGTCAATGTACAAGGCCCCCTTCAAGCTGCCTAATAGTTAGAAGTCTTGGAGAAACTCATTTGTGCTCCTTATACTCGATAACAATGTTGGCTGTTGTTTAAAATAACCAGGTTATGCAATGTGCCGCTATATTATATATAAGAGATTATTAGCATGTTATTGTTGGGTTTTCCAGTTCTGCAGTGATACAGTGACGTGTTGGATTCCGGAAATCTCTAAAGCCATTGCTTGCACCAGAAGGAGGTGCTCAAGAGCGCTGAATCTTGCAGAACTCAAACTGACCTGCAAGTTCTATTGCCTCCTGAGGCTCAGCTCACTAAAACAGATATTGAGGAATGGATGTCCAAAAGAGAACAGGGGCTCAGACCCCCCATGGGATTTATCTGTGCTTATCCCTCGCTTTTTTGGATGTTATCGCAGTTAGAAGAAGAAAGGGTACATCTGTCTTATTAATAATTCACAACAATGGAGTGAGTGTATTTCTTCGAAGACATGCCCCATCAGCTCATTCTCAAACCTAAGCAGAGTCTGTGGCCAACTGTATTAGAACATCAACTGCTCTGACTAAACCTATGTCTGTACCACACACACACAGGCTTGCACGCACACACTCTTCACTTCAGATGAAAACAACCCAACACATATTCATAAACAGAGCAGGTTGTGAAGCACAGGGTGGAGACTGCTGTCACATTACAGTATTTGGCACAGCGCCTCACCAGAGAAGTTCAGGCAGGCTGTTCCTCGCCAGCCAGAACGACGCAGATAAGGGTTATGCAAGGGAACCTGATCTCAGATCAGAGCAACAGCCTCTACCTAAGCCATTAGCTTAGCTCTGATCGGAGACATATAATGAGAAAACTGCTACAGGCTTAATGCAAAAACCCAAGACTGCCTGGGCATGCTGCTAAAAAAGAGAAAGAAAAGCCTAAACATGTTTTCTTCCAAAGAACCATTATGAAGAGGAAGTTTAGACGTAATCAGGCAGGCCTGTTAGCTCCAGTATGAGTTGACAACCCACACACAAAACCTAGTGATTTATGGGAACTTAAAGATTCATGTTTATGTAAAATGCTTCTTTTTAT
Source organism: Prochilodus magdalenae (assembly GCA_024036415.1). Classification (NCBI taxonomy): domain Eukaryota; kingdom Metazoa; phylum Chordata; class Actinopteri; order Characiformes; family Prochilodontidae; genus Prochilodus; species Prochilodus magdalenae. The sequence goes on along the minus strand of JAMWET010000668.1, from coordinate 1,757,932 downwards.
TTGACAGAATCTTCAAAAATGTTGCATGTATTGTAATCCTTCTCTTATTTCATTTAGAAATATCAGTTGGAAACCAACCCCAAAGGGTTGAAATGTAGAAAGTTAATGTGGTTTTATGTATTAGAGGCAGCCATAATTCATTTTTACATGCCCTTTTTTTTATAAGATTTACGATAAAGGGGTAGGGGCTGATGTTATCGACCTCTGTTCTATTTGGCTGCTCTGTTCTAAAGCAGCCTGGTCCAAAGCACTCCTCATAATTTCAGCATGAACGTGAAGTGTTGTGTTTTAAAACTTTATCAAATATTGCAACACTACATCAAACATTTACTTCACAAAAGAGAAAATGTTTTTTTTGTGATATGGGCCCATTAAGCATCTTATTAACCACAATCACAATTAAGGGGTAGTAGAGGAATCCACAGATCGCATTTTTAATTTTTGGCTTTGAGAAAAAAAGTCACTGTAGGCATTTTGGAACATGAGAGGCTGCCTAACCAAATTTTAGTCAACTGTTAGAAACGGTAAACTGCGGTGGAAGCTCTATACAAGGGCTCCCTGAAAGAGTCACACTGCAAAACAAATACAAAGTACAATTTACGCTGATGTCTGTTACAAGCTTCCAGTAAAACACGTGGATGTCTTTTACCAGTTTTAAATGCCTGTGTTTAATCTATGACATCCCAAAAACTTTATTTTTCACCGACCAGCTCAGCACTGCCATATTACCATAACACCCGCTGTGGCGTAATCAGAAAGTAGCATTAATCCTAGCGGCCTTATCCTTTTAGCTTTGAGATTTATAAAAGCTAAGCTACTCATGGTCCAGCAATCCTTTACAGAAATGAGAAAATCACATTTCAGAAATGAGACACATCATCTTACATCTTTACAGTCCTCCTTTGTACAGCTCGTCTTCATTCGCAGGTCAAACCACCTAACTGTGCCATCTTCACCACAGGACAAGAAGGTGTATGGGTCGTTAGGAACAGTCATTATCTGTAGAAAAAGAAACACGCTGATATGAGGCATCCTAAAGACAACATTGTCCATCATGTCATTACAATAATGTCAATCCCTAAACTTGCTTGCAGTTTCCTCCTTTGTGATTATTACCTCTTGATATGCTCTAAGAGTAAAACCTAAGAACAGCATTATCTTGCACCATCTACATACCTCATACGCAGTTCCATAGTGGCAAGTAAACTGGCACTGCCTGTTGATGTCTGGGCTTTTCTCTGTGTGGGTGTAGTAGATGATGCCATCTCCTGAGCAGGACACAATCTGCTGATCGTTGGTGTGGGGCATGAACTTTGCGCTGAAGATGTTGGCTCGGTGACCTGAACGAATAGTTGTTTTAACCTGATGCGAGAATGGTAAAAGAAGGACACCAGCCACATTAAAACCAAGTAGATCAATCAAGAATGCATTTTGTTTGTGTTTTTCTGTTTTACTGATTTTGTGATTGAGTAGTAGATTCAGGGTAGCATTTGAAGGAGTATGTGCTTTGTAATTCTGTAATATATAAAAGTCTCCAATGGTCAATTAAGCTAATACACTAAAGTTAAATATAATTAATGAATACTACCCTACATGCAATAGAAACTCAAACACATCACTTGCTACCTACACCATAAGCATGTTGCTAGTGATTTTCCCCCTTTGATTTCACTTGGACTTTTGGCTTGAATTGTCCAGCTAACAAACATAATGCATTGTAAAACATACAGAGATATAGGTCTATAAGCAAAAAGCCATGGTGATTTCACGTTGATTAAGACACAGTGTTAGCACAGCAAGTTGTTGTCGTTAAAGACATTTTAACCGGATAAATATTACCCAATACATACAGTACTATGCAAAAGCTAAAGACCATCTTTTATTTATTTAACTTTTAGTCAAACAGCAAATAAATAATACCTTTTTTTTTGGGAGATAATAAAGTTTTCATATTTGAGAGAGAAAATCAAGCTCAGCTTTTGCTTCAAATTTGGAAAAAAAAAAATCTACAGGTGTTTCCGTCAACTCAGTCCTATGGGAATTGGAAGACAGCTGGCTCCCCTGACTAAGCTCTTCCTGAGAAAAATAAATAAATAAATAAATAAATAAATAAATCTGAATCAAACTAAGAAGCTGCTGAAGCTGCTTGTAAGACTGAACTTTGGAGGTAAGAAAAAAATCCCTCTATATTTCTCTAAAAACTGACAGCAAGTCTCTAGAAAAAAATGGGACTCTGTAATAAGGCAAAAGGTTGACTCACTCAATATTTTAAACATAAACTTCATACACTTAGTTGAGGCTGTCCTGTAGTTTTGTGGTAAACTGAAGTTTATATTTTCCACATTCTGAACAAAAAAAAAAAAAACGTAATATAAACTAAATAAATGAAGGACCATCTCTGACTAGTTCACAGTACTGTACTTGATATATTAATACAGAATGTTCTATGATTATGATCAAATATGGGTATATCATACCTTACAGTGTTTTACACAATACTATTACCTAAACTTACCTTTCTGTTATATGGGTTCGTAATAACCAAATTGGTGTCATCAGATCCTGATAAGATATATTCCCCTGTGTCATTCCAGGATATAGTGTTAACCTGTTTCAAAACACAGAAACAGAAACCATCGCTGGAATCACCATTTTACACTGACAAAATGAGAAAGTTCCATCAACACAGCTGCTGTGAATTAACAATATCAAGACAGACACCATTAAATGGAGAACACTAAATCACTAAAATAGTGTTGCCACAACATTTAAAATGCCTAAATCTGGAGTCCAGATCAACAACGACACAGACAAATGCTGTGATGCACAAGGCACTGGTCAACCAAACCTTTGATCAACAGTTTATTAACTCTGCAGAGGCTGATTTACTCTAGTTCCCTCCATTTCCTGCAATCCAAACCATTTTGGAGAATTAAGCTGCATCACACAAGCTGCTCTATTGGCCTGAGCCCCAATGAAAATGTTGTCCTTATGAGATCCTGTCTTTCCTTTTGAAATGCCCCAACTTTTAACTGTACTTGGCAAAATATCTCTAGATTTCTGAACAGACAGTATTATTTACATATAACCCAGGTTGGGCTGAGTGTACAGTTTAACCTACCCTAACATTTGGGTAATCACTGGGCCTGTCTGACAGGGTGCTGAGTGAAAACAGGATGCTCTAAATGTGGGAAGGGTGTCATGAATCAGAACCTGAAGCCTTAGAACCTTATCTTCAGCTTGCTGATAAGAGGCTCCTATATTTTTAGCAAAAAGTAACTGCAGTGCTGACATTTGCTTTCCATTCTCACTATAATGATAGATAAGAGGCTTATCTAGAAAAACTGTAGTGTTAACAGTGCAGAATAAAATACAGAACTTCTAGAAATCAGCCAGAAGTAACAGGGCTGCAGTCAGTAACTCCCTGAATGCTGGTTTTAAGCTGGGCTGCTAGATTAGTATGGTAATGACATATTAAGGCCACACATCAATGAAAGCCTTATGACTCAACTTTTGCATTAACATTTTTTAATCAACAGTACCAGCCCTACAGGTTATACTGTATAAATGTCACTAAAAGGTTTATTAAAAACCTGAGCTGTAGTTACAACCAGGAGTCAACACTACCTATTCCCCAGCAACCTTCCACATACTGGCCACTAAAAATGAAACGACACATGAACATTCACAAACCTACACCGTCAACAACGAACAATCTTTTTACTAAAGCCAGATTCAGAGAGGAACCGTAACAAAAGATTTTAGAATTACATTACATTAATGCTACCACTGCGATGGCTAGCACAGCTAAGTTCTTTCTGTAACTGTGCATTTCATCATTGTCTTTCACAATGGCTGGGTGTGTAAAAAACATAGCTTTACTGCCATTGGCAGGTTGATGATGACTAAAACGATTAACAGTATATCTGAATAACTAAATTTATTATTACTTAAAGAAGTTTTTATTATAAAAGCTACCATTGTTATTACATAATTACTAATGCTGTCTTAAGTAGGGAAATGTAGACTGATAACACAGAGTTTGTGAACTTCCTGTAGATGAATTAGATCAAATCAGAAACAACCAAACTCCAACATGACCACCACTAAGTGGCTTTGTATATGCTGGTTTTCTAAGCCAAAATAAAACCTTGACCTGTGATTGCAGTTAAAATACTGTACAGAAAAAAAAAAAATCACAATTTTCCCCAAATCCAAAATCCTAATGTAGGAAAAAAAAAAAAAAAAAAAAAAAAAAAAAAACAGGACACGTGTAGTTTTGAAAAGAATCCGATGCCCTCTTGCTTTAGCAGGAACACGCCACAAGCTCATTCTTTATGAAGAGCAAGACGTTTTTAAATCACAATATTCAAAAGCATGGCTGCAGATTTTGGCACGAGCGCTGTATTAGTGCAATGATCTTCAGTGGTTTCAATACCAGACCCACAGGCCCCATTTTTAAAACCTGACAAACATGGATTTGTGCTAGCAAAACTGAATGAAACATTTTCAGTCTGGCTGGACATACAGTGAATATAGAAAATCCCACAGCTTATGAGCCCACTTTCTTAGCTCTGGTCTTGACAATGAATCTGTTTATTTTAGTGCAAAACAGCAAACATCATGATCTTCAGTTCTGCATCCAGTAGCTCTGAGCAATGGAAAAATTAGACAATGGGCTGCCTGTTACTAAAATTGAGATGAAACAGTGGTAACAAGTCCAAATGATTAATTAACAACACATCAAAACTGAATATTAAAACATTAAATGTTCAGACAAGCATACCAAGGCTCTGTCAAAAGTCATTTCCCCACAGAACAAAGGGTAAGGCCACCTTGGTGTTGGACAATTCGTCACCACCGAGATTCAAGCCATTAACAAGGCAAAAAACAGCAGCCTGGGCCCAGGGACACAATTACACTTCCCCCACCCCCGAGGAGGTAAATATTAGGCTAATTCAGACAGACACATCCTTCTAGAGGTTATTATCTAAACAAAAAAATTCTTTGAGGGGGAAATCCGTAAGCAATGTATGATCCATAAAACAAGGTTAATGAATGATACTTACGCAGCCATCATGGACATTGAGTATGGCCTCAAGTTTCAGACGCTGCACAAATTCTCTTCTGCCTGCAAAGAAAACCAGAACAAACACGTTTTTTACATTCATGTAAATATTTATGTAAACCTGACAGATCCAGACAGATTTCCTATAACATCATTAGGTTTTAACAATGTATAGAGTGTTGTATATGCTATTTAAACCTGGCCAGTCTGTCAGTGTTTTTAGCAGCTTTTAAAGCATTCTTGCTTCACTGATGCAAAAGTGACCAGCTCTTTAGTTCTGTGGTAGACCACACCCTTGCTTATACCGCACCACCTGGAACTTTTCTTTCCATAAGACGCACCTCCACACTACCACTCATTGTACCATCCTCCCTTCACAATGCGAATCACTCAACCTCACACTACCACTCACTCCACTGTGTTCACTTACACCTTCAAGTAGTAATGTTAACAATAAACTTAATAATATAATATAATATAATATAATATAATATAATAATAGAGGTGAAAAGAGTTAAACGTGTGGCTAATTTTTAGGGTTAAGGTATGGTTTACATGATACAGCTAACAGGCAAAAGTTGAAACAGAAACTGAAATGATGAATGTTGTCATTTCGGAACTGGGCGCAGATTCGTCATTTGTACTGCCTGTAGTCCAACTATTCCAATGTATCCGGGCACACCAAGTTTTATTCATCATTTACATACACAGGATATGTAATACCATCCTGCATTGAGCAATGCTGCTGCAAGCTTTGTGCTGTCAAACAGCTCCAAAAAAAATTAGACCATAAAAAGCTTCAAAACGTAACAAAGACTGATAATTAGCTGATGATCTACAGACTGCACATCCTCAGTAGTGGCACACATCACAGGTTCTAAATAAACACATAAAGGGAAACAGCCGAATAAAAGCAGAAGTCCGTAAGACACGCAGGATGTCTGATTTGCAAAATACTTGCTACAAGTGAATTTGATCTAGGAGGCAGGCCTTGGTAATACTGCAATGTAATCGGATATCGGCAACCTGATGGCAATGCTTGATGCAATAATCATAGTTTTGGGAAATAAAACTGTTAAAGAACAACAACAAAAAAGACTAATTCCATTTTCAAAAGCTAGCTAAATAACATTTAACTGTAGGTACATGTGATGCTAACAAGTCCTTAGGCTACAGTACAGTGAAGTCCCCACATGTTCTGCCAATCTCGATAGTTTAATCTTACTAAAATATTAAAATACTGTAGGCTTTTTCCAGATTGCCCCAAACACAAGAAGAAGGTTTGAAGGCTTGTCCAAACAATCATGTAAATTTGGCCAAGATGTCCAAAATTATGTTCCTCTACTGTAACTGACTAAACACAAGCATCTGCAAAATTATGCAGACATTACAATGACATCATTTACATTCAATAATAAAACAATGATCTTTTAAAAAAATTAAAAAAGACCAAACCAATAGTTATTAATAGTGGTATTCACCACAGTAAGGTGCTGATGACTGATTAGTGCATCAAACCAGAAACTTCCGTTCCCTTCAGTGCATCCACAATGAAATCTATAGTGAACATAATTGAAGTATAATTTAAATAATTATATATTTAAATTATTATTATATATATTATTATATATATTAAATCTATCATTTTAATAATAATTATAATGCTTTCTTTTTTATAATGATTTCCTTTCAATTTTGCCACATCTATTCAGTTTCTAAACTTTCCTGACTTTATGCAAGATCTAGGTGCAATACCAATCTTTGGCCTTGTACTAAATTTAGACTCTGCTCTGTAGACCATTTGCCTGGTTTCATTACAGGTCCTGTATTCCCTGTCGATTAGCAGCAGCACCCTAACAACATGCAGCCTAGCCAAGCTAAATATGGCACACACATGATATGCCACCTCACTACCTCACTAACTAGGCTAATGTTTCTACCAGATCTCAGATGATGTGGATAAGGTGCAGCTTAGCATTACAGCAAAAGCCTCGCTGATTAGCTAGACAACAGCAAACACGTGCTAAACTGACTAGTCCCACAAGAAACAGATGTGTGAGGGTGGGTAAGGAGATTGAGTGACACCAGAGACAGCACTATCTTCTAAGTGTCAGTCAATCTACATATCAAAACAACCTCCCCACTAAGGTCATACATCCAGGCCTGAACCGACATGCAAAACATACATTTCATTTGTACAAGTGTTTTTTGTTTTCTGTCAGAGCAATGTTGCTTGAAAGGAAAAAAATAAGACATGGAGAGATTTACAATTCATACACTCCTCATCAGAAGAATGATTGCACAGACAGTTGCACCCAGTAGGAACCAATCAACAGGAATGACAGTTTGTGAGTAGGTCTGGCATTGTAAGACATGCGAATGATTTAAGTTTCACGCTCGGCTGTGCATGTGACATAAGGAATGACAGGCCTGACTGCTGTACCTGACTGACACAACAGCCGTGATTGGGGACATTCAGCGAGCAGTAATGCCCTCCATTAGTTTTCCAGTGCCAGCAGATGGTTACACAACAAAGAACTACATGCATGCAGACCATTATAATGACTGTCCTTAACACCACATCAATGTCGCCAAACACTGTAATAGTGTCGTGCCAGACTGTCATGTAGTGCGTTGTTGTCGGTTTGTTGCTATGCGTCACATGTCCTGAAGGCCTGGTGTCACTCCACCTCCCACCTGACCGGAAAATATGCAGGAACTGTGTGAGGAGTTTTAAGATGCACAGGATGGATTATCACAAGACACCACTAGGAACCTTTACAACTCCAAGTCTGATGCCATACAGAGCGACACTTCTTCTGTATGTGTAGCTCAATATACATTACCCATATCAGTCTCAGATCAGATTTATCCTCATTTATCGTTCCTGGTAACCTTTCTCTTCTTTACCAATAGCACGACAATCCAACGCTTCCTTCTAGGTGCAACTATTCTTTTGATTATGAATATATTAAATATGTTTTCAAACTACAGATACTCCTGATGTACAGAGACTCCTCTCTAACTCTTGTGCCTTTCTTATATGTCAGTCTATAACAATGACAGACATGAAAATTAATAAAGGGATGAGAATACACTTTCAACAGTACTGATGATAATACTGTGGCTGTATCGTCTCCACTTTCCTGTGACACTTTAGTTGAAAATGCTGTTTCAAGACTTATTTAAACACATTACAGGGTCAAAGGTATGGGGACACCCGGACATCACCTGTGACTGCTGGAGGAGTCAGGTCCATGAATTAACATATTACTAAACCACAAGCAATGATTTGGAGCTGGTCTTCCTCTGCTGCTATAAAACTCCACTCTTCTAGTGAGGATTTATACTGGATTTTGGAACATGGCTGCAGGGATTTGCTTTTATTTAGCCACAAGGTCAGTATGCTCACTCTTCTAGACTAAAGTCAGTTCTCTCTCAAAGTCTGTTGTCTCATTTCGGAATCTTATCTGAAATATTTTCAGCCCCTCATTCTATTAGCAATGCTTTTTATAGGGAACTTAACAAGTTGTATTTATGCAACTGAACATACCTGGCTCAGCAATGCACAACACAGTAGCTGAATTTACTAATTAATAGTGGTGTCCAGATCCTCTGGGTATATTGTGTGTGCATGTTTCTCCAGTAAAAGTTACTAACCTATATAATCTTAATTATTATATCAATAATTATATCATAATAGCATCTCAGGAACTGTTTATCAGATTGCAACATTTTATAGAAACCGTATCTTTAGTAATAAACATTTGCTTCTACTGTTTCAAACACGGTAAAGAGGTTTCATTGAGAACTGAATCTAGTCAAATATAGCAGTATAAGAAACATCCGTTTTGTGACAAATGATCTATCGTCCACTTATTTGAAGAATGTAGGTACCGGTTTGGATTGTGGAATGACTATTGTCACTAAACTCCATTTAAATTCATATATTTTTAATAATGAACTGCGCTAATACTCAGTGTAGCCCTGAGAATAAACTGAACAATGAAATTAATATCTAGAATGTTTGATATTTGAAAAAAGATGATCAAATCATACTAAACAAATATCTTTACAGTGATTTTGCAGTTCAACCCCATTCCAAAATAACTAAAGCAGACGTTGCCTCAGTTCCCGAAGAAGAGGTGATATACACAGAGGTGAACAGCAACCTGTCCCAACTATTTTTGAAATGTGTTGCTGGCATCAAACTCAAAACAGACATATACATCACTCAGTTTTAACATTTGACATATTCTTTCTTGTACTATTTTCAATCATGCATAGAGTAAACATTTGAACATCAGTGTATTCTGTTTTGTTTACATTTTGCACAGCAAAGTTATTTTTTGTAAACGTGGATTGTAGAAATAAATAGATGATTAGATTATCAATTACTAACATTCACATTCATTTTTACTGTCAGTAGATTCTACAATCCCAGAACAATTTAAAATGTAGAAAGCATCATCACTTTATGATTTGCATGTCACTTGTTTAACATTTCAAACTGCACTATGGAAGTTATAACCTCCAACAGTAAAAAAGAATCAAAGACATTCTACATTTAAGACATTCTGTTTATGAAAGATTAATGTGTTGTAATGTTTTTTATTTATTTATTACTGCACTGTTGCACTTTCTACTGTTATTTATAATGTACAGCATTTACTCTTTCATCATTCTGACATACTGTGGGATGTGTATTTTGTTCATGTTAATGAGAAGAAGATAAAAACAGACGGAGGCTCATGGCGCTGCAAACAGGACTGACAGGCGCAGCTAAAAATGGAAATAGAAACCAGCCACTCAAAACCCTTTACAACACCACCACCACTTCCATATCCTTCTCTGACAGCGTCGTAGCTCAGCTGGCTTGTCCTAGCTGACTAACGTTAATAGTTGTTCACGCTGACTTTCAGCGCCTCCCAAAACGCACACAAACCAAACAGTGGCCGTTTGTTATGTTCTTGAAGCTTTGGCTGGATTACAGCTGGCTGGCTAGCTCACTGCCCCGCTACACAGCTAACACTTAGCCTGAAGGCTACGCTAATCACGTCCTCCACTGTGTTTTGGCCTGTGGTATGCTACCTAGCGCTAGTTTCACTGCTAGTTCACCAAAAACTACTAATCTGTTGATACATTTCTGAGATCCTGTAGGCATGTATGCATTTTAATCCACACAGTTCACTGCACATGACTAAAAGCAGCTAGCGAGCTAAAATGCTAACGGACCCATCAGCGCTCCGTGTTTTGTTTGTCTCACTCTCTCCTCCTGCAAGTTCACTACAGTTTTGCTGACAGCGATCAGGTGTTACATTACTGGAATTTTAAACTGCGCTGCTCTGTGGAATGAGGCCAACAATACAAACATAATGCCGTGTGTTTCTCACCTAAATAGTTCGTCCTGACAACGTTGGGATCATTGTAGCCGATGGAGCGCTTCCTTACATCCCAAATCAAGTTGCCAGGGCAGGACATTATTGGTCAGCTCTCAGAGCTCTTCTTCTGGGGCAAGCAGCATTGAGAAACAGAGAGAAAGTGAGAGAGGAAAGGAAGGAAGGAAGACGCCACCTTAATCAACCCAGCCTGGCAGCACCACCTAATGTGCCTAACGTTAGTGTCCCGGTCAGACGCTTCAAACGCCTTCTTGCTGCTCCTCCAGTGACTGAACGCAGCAGTGACTGCACATAGGGGAAAAATAATGCGACCGACGTCCTACAACAAGCGACCTCCAGACCCCAGTACCATCGTAGGAGCAAAACAAAAAATAACGTGGCATAAATATACAGGTGTTGTTAAGCCCCGCTGCCTCAGAGCCTGCTCCGCTCTCCGGTGCCAATGAAATACGAGCTACGCGCACTGTGAACGTCCAAAGAGCTTTGAAGAACATCAAGTCTGCGCACCCATACGCGCAACTTCTACGTTTACAGCGACACCGTCTGTAAATACATGAAATACGCGCCCAACAGCCACTTAAAATCCTTAATAAGTTACTGGCAACGGTGTTGTTCCTAAACCATGAGACTTCAAGCTGACTAAACGAGCAGCTTCATCGGCTACATTCATATACACAAATCCAGAGCCATATCTGCTCCTAATGGTAGATTATTCTTATTCTGATTGTAATGTTCCAACAGCCAAATAAAATTCTCTTTTTCTATTCTTCTAAATGATACACAAATCCAGAACCATATCTGCTCCTAATGGTAGATTATTCTTATTCTGATTGTAATGTTCCAACAACCAAATAAAATCCCCTTTTCTATTCTTCTAAATGACACACACACACATCTCTCTCTCTCTCTCTCTCTCTCTCTCTCTCTCTCTCTCTCTCTCTCTCTCTCTCTCTCTCTCTAGAAAGAGAGAGAGAGAGAAATAAAATTCTCTTTCTCTTATATCCAGAACTTATACAAACATAACTCTATGTACTTTGGCGCCTCCATGTGGCCAACCTAATACCTCACCATAATATCATTATTATCGTTGCTAGTAGTAATAGTAGCATTAGTGTGAATTCGCATACTTCCTCAAGTTTAAAAAAACGTATATAAAAAATATATAATAATATATTTTTTTATTAATTTAATATTATTATATTTTTTATCATTTTTAAAGGAGACTGAACCTAATGGTGTGATTTAACTCGACAGCCTTACTGTTTTCGCTTTGTCCGTTCATCAGAAGAACAGTCAGTAGGTCCCGCCCACAAACAAATATGGGCCAATTATTGACAAGGCGTCGGGTAAGACGAACCAATAGGAAGCTTTAGAAGGTGGGCAGTGCCGTGACGACTGTAACATTGCGACGGTCAGGTGAGGAGAAATTTGATTCAGTTTAACGAACCGACTCATTTCGTCTGATCAATCAAATTTCTCACACAACGATTCACTAACTCAGTTACCTTAATTGCCATGTCTGAAACATAGAGTCAGTGAAATTGCATTACACCATACGTAACTTATTATGTAACCATGTGTGTGATCTAGTTACCCGATGTTATTAAATGTTCACAAATGTGCACAAATCTGAACACTGTAGAAGTAACAATAAACTGTGGGCCTGTGTTTGAAAGAGCTGGTTCAAAGAACCGATTCATTGAAGAATCGGACATCGCTGTCGTGTTCCTGCTCCTCCTCTCGGCCCAACCGGCCCTGTAACGACCGGTTTCAGCAGCACTGCTAGGAAGGTCGAAAGTAGGGCAGAACAGAGCGTGTCGTTGGGGGTCGTTGTATGAACGTTTTGGTTTTGTAGACAGGTACTCGCCTCGGAGAGCCATCTCGGAGGGAGTAACCGGAGCTGTTTTCTTGCCGTACCGTCCTCGCCACATTGTTGATCACTGCAGTTCGTTTAGCCTTGCTGACATGGCTTTGGTAGGACTGAGAGCCTCGTATCACAGGGTGCTCGACAGGATCGAGCATCTGCTGCCGGCCAAACTGAGACCGATATACAACCACCCAGCAGGTAAATAAAACACAGGTAGCTAGTGTGCGGATTATGTGTCATAGATAGTGTTTCTTGTATAATCTCCGTGTTCATTGCTCACTGTTAGCTAGCTTGGCTAACCCGCGAAAAAATGGCCAAACTGGAAATGTCTTCTCTTATTCCGGGTTGAGCGGCTTCCAAAACAGTTAGCTAGCTAGCTAGCTGCGGTGCTGTGCGTTTAATATCTATGTACACATATATAATCACAGTGATTTGTACTCAGAGGACTTTTTATCGACCTTGTGTGCTCAAAGCACTCGGAGATTGTACACGAAGACTGTAAACAAGCCCTAATTGAGCAATGAATACGTTTAAAATACTTTCACGGCTGGCTAAACATGACCCAGCATGAGTATGATTACAGGCATGACTGTACTGGGCTTTAATATGCCTGTGCAGGATGAAAGCAGACAGAGCGAGCTGCACTCCCTCACTGTTTTTCCCTCTCTTAGAAAGAGCATAGGCATCCTGTGGGATGCGGCGTACTATAAATGGGGATGAGGCACGAGTTTCAGGTCACCTGATTGGGCCCTTGCTCGGCCCCCTGCTAAGTCACACACACACACACACACACACACACACACACACACATACATATATATATATATATATATATATATATATATATATATATATATATATATATATATATATATATATATATATATATATAGCAGGGAAAACATCAAAGGATTAATATCATAGAAAACAAATCCCTTGCTTTTTTTAGTTTGATGTAGTGTGCAGTCATTCTTAAAGTTTAAAAATGTACTGTTGACTCTCCAATCCATACAGTTCGTATACGGAGGATAAACTGAAAAGACATCCTGTTTTAAATTCACTGCAATGTCATGAGAACCAATTGTTTTTACATACACTTAATAATCTTAACCAAAACTGTGTGTACATGGGACCAGCACTAATCAGTTTTCTGATTACTGACTAGCCAATGAACTCGCAGACAGATCAGAACACAGATAATTTACATACAACCATCTCAAAGACACCGCAACAAAACCCTGCTTACAGCTAAGGGGTAAATAGAGGTTGGAAAGAAGTCACAAATAAATTAGCTTTTATTCTTTAGTATAGAATGCCACACAGATCTTCAAGGTGGGCTTCGAGGGAAAAATAAAAGGAAAGAAAAAAAAGTAGGTTTTGGGCTCTTTATATTAAGAAGAGTGAAACCCAACTTTGCATTCTTGTCAAGTCAGTCCATCTTGCTTACATACAGTCAGACCTGCTATCATTTACACTGCTCCTAATCTCTTATTGATGTAGTTGATTTGGTTTGTGGGGCTATATTAGATTCAAATTAGCTTCGAACATCTGAAATGTTTGTCTTTCTCTTTAGGTCCCAAGACTGTGTTCTTCTGGGCACCAATGTTCAAATGGGTATGATTCATTTTAACATACTTTACATAACAATGCTTCCATTGCTTGTTAATATCTGTATAATGCACACTGATGCAAAGAAGTCAGGAAAATGGGAGAGAATGTGCAGTTGTGGTATACTTTTTGTGATATACATGTGACAGATGTAGAAGCTATGTACCCTAACACCTATTGGCCTGTTCTTAGGGTGGAATTGTTGAGGGAAAAACATTAACTAGTAGCCTGCACAACACTGATTCTTCTGCTTATTGTTTGTACTTTACTCTTTTTCCCTCAGGGTCTAGTGCTGGCTGGCCTAGCAGATCTGACCAGACCGGCAGAGAAGCTAAGCACGTCCCAGTCTGCTGTACTGACTGCCACAGGTATGCAGTTAATTATCAAACTAAGCAAGCAGTAAATAGTTTTTTTGTATTTGTTCCCCATGGACTTTTTAAAATGCAAATCTGTCAGTGCTTATTAAACTTTGTATTACAGTTGCATTTTATTGGGCATTATTTCCTATCCCAGATTTCTATCCTATGTACACATGTACACACTTAGGGAATTTTATATGCAATTGTAGTCATGCAAACTTTCTCATGTGTCTGTAGGTCTTATTTGGTCCAGGTATTCCTTGGTCATTATACCTAAAAACTGGAATCTCTTTGCCGTCAACTTCTTTGTTGGAGGGGCAGGTGGATCCCAGCTCTACCGAATATTTAGGTGAGTTCTCATCACTAGAAGAATACTAAATATTTGCATAGTGTCACTATCAGTGTTGCCTTTAACCCAAAAGGTACTCAGTGTTTAGTTAAGTTTTTTATTTTGTGTTTTTTTTTTTTCTGGAGCAGCGACAAGATACTAGAGCTAGAAAAGCAAACATTTACTAAAAGCAGCATTAGCAAACACGGGTTATTTTCATTACCTCAGGGGCTTTAATAAAGTGCCCTAAATGTCAAAGTGTAACTCTTTAAAAAAAAGTTGCAAAATATGCATGTTGTTCTTTAACCATTAAACCCTGATGAAACCTCTTTATGGCACGTTTGGTGTCCCTTATCTCCAATGACCAAAGTTGAAAATGGATCTGCCATTTTGCCAGTTTTAACAAAAACAAGCTGGGTTTGTACTAACTGATAGCAAATAAGATTAGATATGGCCGGCCTGTTGACTCCATTGTTTTAGTTATCAGCCCTCTCCTGGGTTTTTGACAGAAGATCATTTCCTAACTCTCCAAATGGCTTTTTCAGTGAACAGCCTTTCAAATATCTAATTATGTGGTTGTTTAGCAGTCAAAATTTGATTACTGCTACATACACGCTACAAGCAAACTGCCATTCCTATGCACTGAAATGTCATTGCATTAAAGTAAATCTGCAAATGAACTTCAGCACTATAGTATTAAATGTGCTACTCAAACTGCTGCCAAAGCCTGCAAAAATACCAGGTTTGACAAAACTGGTTTGTGTGAGTTATTTCGTTTCAGTTGCCCGTTTCATTATGTCAGTACAGTGCACATCTGCATTGGCTAGCATGTAGAAACATTCCTGTTTCAGTTCTTTAATGACCTCGTCATTCGAAGGATCCAGTGATGTATAGAGGAAATCTGTATGTATCAGTTTCGGAACATTTTTGTTTAACTCTGGGCATGATGGAAAAATGCTAATCTAAAGTTTTTGATATGGGCATGTCAGCGACTACATAATGACAACAGAATAGTCTATACCAACGATATTCCAATTTACAAATCATAACAACAGATTTTTCTCATTTCTCCAGGCACAACCAAGAACAGAAAGCAAAGGAGAAGGCTGCAGAGGCTTGAAACCATTAACATATCACTGCCATCCCATGGACCGAAAGGGAGTCCCCAACAAGCATAACGCCCCCCCACCCCAGTCACTGTTTTAGAATTCAGTCCCCCCCACCCATTGTTTCATGGCAGCATTTTAATCCTTTAGTTAGCACTCTCATGAAGATAATTGTCATCTACGCACAACATTTTACAAACAATGTTAATTTGATTGTGTCATTTTCTGTAACATTCTGTAAAAAAAGTGCTTTTCCTGGTACTGATTTGCCAACAGACTTATCACTATAGACTCCTCAGCTGATAATACTGTAACACTGCTCAATGCAATGTCTCCAAATAAATTGTATTTCTTAGGAAATATTTACTGGCCGGTTGTATAGCCTTTTTTAAATTTTATTTTATTAGTGTTATTGTTTTTTAAGCTTGTTTATTCTCTCAGTCCACACTGACTACACTGGCAACCCATGTCTTCATCCACACTGAGGTAAATCATGAATCAAAACAGACTGACTGAACTTTAAACCTAAAATTAAATTTCAGAAGCATTTGGCTTTTATATTCTTTTAATTAATCTCATGGTTAAATCTAAGCTCTTTCTCATCCTAGAGATCTCATCCTAGAGATCCTACACAATAGCCCTATTTTTATTATTAATGTTATTTTATGTATTGATGTGAAGCTAGCCATGGACTTGGTTTGAATTTTGATTGCTTTGAATGATTAGCAAACAGAAGATTTGCCACAAGGAGGCACTATTACAGTTACATTCATGGCATTTAGCAGGCACTCTTCTCCAGAATCACTAAGCTGTGCTTAGTGTTCTGTCAGAGAATGTTTCCTAGCTAGTACAAGGAGGCTAGAGTCGAAATCCGTGCACTGCCTAGCAATCTCACACCTGCACTCATACCTGGAGAAAAAAAAAAAAAAGCTAAGCATAAGTGCAAAACAAAGTTTTATAATATTACACTATTTAGTGTTCACTTAAGTGCTTTACAAAGTGCTTAGTTATTAGCACTCATGTAGCTTCATAAGAGTGCTGCTTTGCATCTCTAATGCTTAAGTGAATGTGTCAAACTAACAGATCTAGCCCATATACTGTAAAGTGAGGAAGACTAACAGACATGTCCCAGATCTGGACAACACACTGTAAAGTGACCACTGGCGTGGGCCAGATCTGGCTCATATATGGCACACAGTTAAGGCTGAGTACCCACCTTGTTCCTTAGCCTAAATATGGCCGTGAGAATGTCACACTTCTTTTCACTGCAGAAAAGACGACTGCAGAGTTCAGTAAATGAAGAATCTCTGGGGTCATCCATAGTCCTTTTTTCTACATATTACACTGGCAGCTCCAAATCTTGAAGCTGTTGGGTTTAGAATATAACTTTTTAGACATTTTCTGTTAAAGCCGAGATTTTTTTATCCGAGACAAAAATGTCATCTCAGAAAATTAACATAAACTGTCTCTGGAATACAAATGACTGTGTGTGCCTGAAGTAGAGGTGTCAAACCACTTAGTGTGTCTTTAGAATAAAACAAACACAAGTAAAAAAGAGCATGTCTAGAGATAGACAGTTTTACTATTTTACTTCATAAATAGTTATGTAGTCTGTATCTATATGTAATAGTATACTTACTGGAGGAATTTTACAGTAAACAAACAGAACAACTGGATTAACTGCTGCTGTTATGTAAGACTTCATATCAGTGATGTGCTTTGGATGCCACTTCAGAGAGAGGGGTCGGTTTCTAAACCCAGCTTTAGTAGTTACCTTTAGTTTTCTATAATGAGATCAAGTGGCTTTACTATGACTATAATGCTGTTTTTAAGTGAGGGTTTCAGTAATTTAATTGAAGTATAATAACAATGCCTGCGTCCAAAATCATCTACTTCCATACGACACTGCAAGCAGTAGGCGAGAATGGAATGTTATTCAATAACAGTTATTCTGTTGCCCTAATATTATTATTATTAATAATAATAATAATAATAATAAAAATTATTATTATTATTACTACTGCTACAAACAATATTCCATATTGGAATCTTGTAAATTTTAATAGTCAATTGAACTATAATTACAAATAACGCTAATGTATAAATGGAATTTCGAAATTGGAGGACAGTTTAGGCATCAGAGCTTGTGAAAATTTGACCCTTGATTTTGACTATTTTCTGTTATGTATTTAAAACACTGGTAATAAACCCCCTAATAAATAATACATCCAGCTCAGGCATGGCAAACTTTTTGAGATGTTTTTTTGTTATGAGCTATGCTTGGCACTGTTACCAATACTGGTAAACCTGAAAAGTAGATTTTTAAAATACTGTTTAAATCATATCTTTATATATTATAATTTATATATTTTACCATTGAGTAAAAATGTGACATTATATACCTATTAATAAAAAATAAAAAAAACATGACTTCTAAAAAGTCTGTGGGTCTGCCTGCCTAATAGGGGTGGGCGATATGTCCCTAAAATAATATCACAATATTTCAGGGTATTTCTGCAATAACAATATTTTTGGTGATATGAGAAAACACTGAATAATATATTTGATTAATTTTAAAAATTACTATTGCAACAAAATAAATTGAAGTTTTATTTAGTATAAATGTGTTTTAAATATTCAGTAAAAACAAAAAAAAACTGTAAACTTTTTTTGTATTTTGTAATCAGTAACTTACCAACTCTGATTTTGTATAAAATAATAAATTACAAATAAAATCTAATAATGTAACAAAGGTAATGTATTGTAACAAATGTAAAAAAAAAAAAAACCTGCCACAAAATTAAAGTGCAGAAACTTTTGTGCATGCATATAAACTGCAAATGTAAACAATTACTCGTAAAAAATAATAATAATCGTAACGCTTCACAGTAAATGCAAAACAAATACGGCCTTCAATGTGGCTTTCCATGCACCAACATCACAGTCTCAGATTCTTTGTCAAGAACACAAGCATGTTCACTGTAGGAGGCTTCAGTGCTGATCTCTGGCAGGTCAAATTGCATCTCTTGAACTGCTCTGGCTTTCATGATCTGGATCTCCTCTGGGCCCATGTACTGAGTGTGGAAGCGTGGGTCAACCATAGTTGCCAGACTTATCAGTTCCTCAACCTCAGGGTCTTCATACATGCTGTTCAAGTACTCCAGTATTGAGTTTTTTATAGTCTTGGTGAGGTCTGTGTCATTCTCCTTCACTTGTAGAATGTCACTGTTAAATAATTGAAGTACAGGCTCCAAACATGAAACAGTGACATAGTCCTCAGCAGACAGTGCGTCTGTAAATTCTAGAAGAGGACCAAGGGCCTTGTTCACGGAGTCAAGAACCTCTATATCTTGCCACGTCAGTACTACGTGCCTTGTTGACCTGTCAACAGTCAAGACCTGAGTGATGGCCTTTTCTTGTTCCAGTAGCCGCTGGATCATCCTTTGCCTAGAACCCCATCTCGTGGGAGTTTCTGTTACAAGTTTATGTTGTGGTAAGCCCGCTGCCTCTTCCAACTGTGAGAAAAAGCACTCACAATCTTTTTGCAAACTCTCACTGCTCTGTCAACCCTGGCGTCCTTAACACTTCTCTCTGCAAAGCAAGGATAAAAAACGTTAAAGTTAAGCATTTGGAAACCGTATATTTTTAATATCAACATTCGCTTAACATAAATGTTAAATGACTTTTTAATGCAATAACTATGTAACATTTCTCAATTTATAGAATTTTAATCTCCTCAAGGTCCAAACAAAACTTATATCTATAGTACGATTTGATGGGTAAACAGAAAACAAACCAGTCAGTTGCCCAGGCTAAAATATATGCTGCAGTTCCACCGTTCACCACTAGTGTACACTGGCTTTGATTCGCTTGGTAGCAGTGAATCAGTTTGACACTGACAATGACTCTATAGCTGTGGTCCGCAACCAACGGACCTCGGTCCGGATACGGACCCATATGTCATCCCATCCGGACCCGGAATAAATTGTTAAAATATTTTTTAAATTTTGACCGGAGAATTAATTTTAAACAGGAGCATTTTTTTTTTCCCTATCTGACACAAGTGCTTTTACCAGCATTGCACTGAGCAAGGATTGGAAGCTACAAACCAATCGCGTGCGAGTCATACTAACCACGTGGTTCAACTAGCGAATCAAATCGCCAGCTTGAACTCAGAGCGAGTTGTATGAGCAAACCGAAGCCGAAGTTTGTAGCCAGGCACAGACATCCACGCAGTGTGATATAAGGAAGAGAAGGTGAAAGGCGAGCGAAAAGCGATTGAAGCGAGAAACGCAGGGAGATGATACAGGAAGACAGGACGTGAATTACAGTCAGAAGAGGTGCAAACACTATGGCGCTTTCAAAAAAGAGAAAAGTAGACGCCGAAAATCGAGCGTTCATCACGGAATGGACTGATGCATACATGTTCATTCTTCCACCCGCGAGCACGAAACCAGTGTGCCTCATATGCTCCGAAACCGTGGCACTTATTAAAAGTGCCAATGTCAAGCGTCACTATGAGACTAAGCACAAAGCATTTGACCAATCATACCCCCCTAAGTCCGAACTCCGGACGCAGAAAATTCGAAGTCTCACTGCCCAATATGATCAGTCCACCAGGGTATTAAGCCGTGCTTTCAGCGCACAACAGCGTGCTAATGAATGTTCCCTCCGTGTTGCTTGGGTTTTAGGGAAACACAAAAAGCCCTTTACAGATGCAAGTGTTGTCAAAGAGTGCATGACTGAAATAGCAGAGGCGTTACTTGATGGTAAAGAAAAAGATGAGCTCTGTGACAAAATAGAGAAAATACCCCTGTCAGCCTGCACAGCCACAAGGAGAAGTTCATACAGAATCCATTTCTCATCACTGATGTCAGAGCATTCACAAATGATGTCACACATCACTTCAAGTGGGCAAACACTGGGCCTCTCCAGATGCAAATGACTGACCTCCAGGCAGATGTGGCCCTGAAAGAGCAGTTTGCAAGAACCGAATCTACCACCTTCTGGCTCCAGATGGTTTCTGAGACAGCTTTCCCAGATCTGAAAAAAGTGGCTCTGTTTATCTTGACCATGTTCGGCTCCACATACAGCTGTGAGGCAGCGTTCTCTACAATGAACATAATAAAAACAAAATATCGTTCCAAGCTCACCAATGAGCATCTGCACATGTGCATGAGAATGGCCCTGACCTCCTTCAAGCCCAGATTTAAAATGTTGGCAGGGCAAGCCAAAGCTCAATTCTCACACTGAGCAGGGGAAATTGGGGGAAGACAGATGTAAGAGAAATCTGTAAGAGAAATAGGTCAGGTGTTTTGAGAGTTGTTTTGTTGAGGAGAAATATTGAGATTGTTCAATCAAAAGGAAACTGAAGCTGCTATTTTTTCTTAAGCACTTTCTTTGTTTTTGAATACATAATTTAGTTATTTTTTATTTAAACTGCAGCCACACAATGTTATCCTGTGTTTCAGTGCTAATAAACTTCTTTGAAATGATTTTAACCTGTATTATTATTTTTTTAACACAATTTATTCCGATATCGTCATACTGCAAATAGACGATGTTGCGGACCTCTGCTTGAGGAAATTTCTTTGAACTGGACCTCCTCACAGTTTTCTTGAATACCCCTGCTCTATAGCAAAACGAATTAGTTGAATCACAATCGGTTAATTGACTCGCAATCGGTTCAGGAAAAAGAATCGAACTCTATCAGGCTCTGAATGAAACTTCAGACAACGTAGACGTTAATTTCAGACGATATCAGACGTTTTATGGGGCATCTGTGTAACGTTATTGTAAAAGTATTTGTTCACGTGCTGTATATTAACATCAAAGGCTAATATTTCATAGAAATGAATAAAGGAAACTTACCAATAGCAATGTGGAGACGATGTCCAAAGCATGACAGTCTAGTCATTCAGTTGGATTGCCTTTACAACGTTTGCCCCGCTGTCCGTTGTCACACACTTGTTTCTCCTCTTTGAGACACCACGACTGGAGAAACTCCCTTAAACAATCTGCTATATTTTGCCCTGTGTGGACCTCGGGAAAGTAGCTCGTCTCAAGACAGGAGCTGCACAGCTTCCATTCGCTGTTAATGTAGTGCACCGTTAGGCTAAGATAAGGCTCTGTAGTTCTGCTTGACCATAAGTCCGTGGTCGAGGCGAAAAACTCTGCACAAGACAGTGAAGCTGCTACCTTATCACGGCATTTTTCATTAATGTTTGAACTGGCATCATATCTTTAGCCAAACAAAATGCGATGGCGTCGGTAATTTCTTTCCAACGTTTGCTCTTCTTGTCATACGAAGCACAGCTTTCCAGAGATACAGTGATGCTTTGCTGAGCCAGTGTAGACTGTCTGCTTGAGTTTGAACTCACACTGGCTGTTGAGCACTCTGCGCGGCATTTTTGACTTTCCTCATACTCAAATACTCAGAGTGCTTCTGCTTGAGGTGGTGAAACAGATTAGTTGTGTTTCCCCCTTTTGTTGTTACAGGCTTCTTGCATATTACTGTGGTCTGTTGTACATCCGAGATTTTATAACCAAACCACCTCCACACTGCTGAAGTCGCTCCCCTTTTTGGAACAAACTCCTCCACCACACAGCTACTTTCCGTCATACTTCTTTCTGTTCCAAAATGACTCACAAGTCAGAATATCTCTATTATCACGATATGGATTTTTTAAATCGTTGAAAAAAATTATACCGGTATTATCGCGAACGATACGATATGGTACACCCCTACTGCCTATGTCCCTCCGGACTCCAGTTCCCAGAGGGCACAGTCCGATGACGTCACACCCACGGGCTCACGCTCCGCCTATCCCCCTCGGTCTGGCTCGCCAGTATACTCCTTGCAGCCAGCTGCCACGCCCCTTTTCCATCGGATCTCTGGCTCTAGAACGATTTACGGCTTAGCTCTCTCCTTTTGCTGTCTGCTTTCCTGGATTTGACCCTCTTGCTTTCTATTGTTCTATGACCTGGTTTTGTCCCCGTGTCCTGCTGTACCGATCTTTGTTGTTCCGCCAAGCTTCTGTTCAGTTTATTAAAAGCTACTTTGGCTCAGCACGCGTCGGGACCAGTTCTTTGCACTTGACATCTGTCTTGCCCAACCTTTTAGTTTTCAGTGTTTATTTTCAAATATTTGCTCAAATACATTGTGTACATCATTATTGTGCATAATGTGACATTTTGAATGATAAATAAGATAAGATAATCCTGTATTAGTCCCACAGTGGGGAAATTTACAGTGTTACAGCAGCAAAGGGATAGCAAGGTACTCAGTACAAAAAATAAGACAGGTGAACAGAACGACAATATAAATATTATATAAATATTCCGCACCTGCGGAAATCCACCACCAGTTCTTTGGTCTTCCCCGCGTTTATCTGGAGGTGGTTCTGCAGACACCAGTCCACAAAGTCCTGAATCAGTTCTCTGTACTCGCTGTCCTCCTCATTTGTTATGAGGCCAACAATCGCCGAGTCATCAGAGAACTTCTGGAGGTGACAGTTTGGTGAGCTGTACATAAAGTCAGCAGTGTACAGGGTGAAGAAGAACGGTGCCAAGACTGTTCCCTGAGGGGCCCCTGTGCTACTGACCACCTTGTCAGACACACAGTCCCGTGCCCTCACGTACTGTGGTCGGTTGGTGAGGTAGTCCTGGATCCAGTTTGAAAGGTGACTTTCCACACCAACATGTTCCAGCTTGTCGTTCAGGAGCCCCGGCTGTATGGTGTTAAAAGCACTGGAGAAATCAAAGAAGGTGATTCTCACAGTGCTCCCAGGTTTCTCCAGGTGAGAAAGAGCTCTGTGTAGAAGATAGATGACAGCATCATCCACTCCTACACCTGGCTGGTAGGCAGACTGAAAAGGGTAAGAACCCAAGAAGATGGGTAAGAACCAGCCTCTCCAGTGACTTCATCAGATGTGAGGTCAGTGCCACCGGTCTGTAGCTGTTGAGGTCCTGCGTTTTCGGCACAGGAACCACACAAGATGTTTTCCACAGCTGTGGCACTCTTCCCAGTTTCAGGCTCATGTTGAACATGTGCTCAACTACCCTGCACAGCTGATCTGCTGATCAACCATGTAAATGGAGATATCGCTCCAGTTAGAATTGTCCAAAAAGCTCAGAGCTTGATATCATCAGTACACATGGCAACAAACATGTTTGACTAGAACCTGTTATTTTCCACCCCAACAGAGCTAATAATAACTCCCCAGTGAACAACAACAGACAGGAACTTTTGCATCTTTGTCAAACCTCAGGTTTGTTCTTGTGGCAGGAGAGATAGACTTACTTGTGTAAATGTACACTGAGAACAAGAGTACAACAAAATGGCCGAGTATTTTAGGCAGGGTTGAGGTGTGAGACAGAGCTGCAGACTGAGCCCAAGTCTGTTCAACACTGTTTATGATAAAAGGTTAAATTCCTGCTGTATGTGGACGACACTAAACATGGGCTACAGCAGATGCTTATTAGGCCTGGGCCCTGTTTGTCAATCAAAAAAAACCCCAAAAAAACAAATGTAATAATACTACATAGCCTTTTAAACTAGCCAGCACCGTCCTGGCCAATACCCTAAATTACACATACCTCGGACTCACCATCACTGCTTCAGGAAGCTTCAACAGTGCGGTAGATGTTCTGAAAGAGAGGCATTTAGAGCCCTATTTACCATCAGAATAAAAGTGTAATATTCAAATACCTGTATGAACTTGGTCCAAACTGTTTGATGTGAGGGCCATTAAAAACCAGAGAAACAAAGTATGCAGAGAAACAAATGGACTACAGTTTGCAATTGTAGAACTATAAAGTGTATTTTATACTTTATTGTAAGTGGAGCTGATCAAATGGACAATAAGTGTAGATACAAGGAGGTACCTAATGACGTGGCTCGTGGGTATAAATTATTAGTATTTGTTTCTATGGGTAAAGCAATGTAGATGTTTTAGAATACAATGAATAATAATGAAAAGGTTTAATTGCATCTGCTAATCACATTGGGCCTTGATATTATCCTATCAAAATGAGAAACATCCTAGTAAATACATATGTTCATACAGAAGTTCATTATCCCGGCACTGCTGCCTAACCAATTCAGTTCACCAATTTATTCTTGTCCACCGATATAATACAAATGCCCTTCCCAAGATGACATTCCTACTGACGCCTTTGATTTTCACGCTGATTTGCAGGCAGTCATTCTTGACAGTCACACCCTCCATTTGTGACCCTCCATTTGTTTTCCCACAAATGCATTTGCGTCATTATTCTTTTACTATTCTTCTTCACTGACAGTTGTGCATTTTCTCTTTCCATAATTACACGCAGTTATAAATTCCACACCCTCAGTTGCCTCATCTGTTGACTTTGCTGGTGGATCAGAGGTTTCTGGAGATTAAGTCAAAGTGTCTCACGTTGACAGCTTAGGTAATTCCGATGTGCTTCGGAGAGGCCCGTCTCTAGTATGGCTAATTTAGACTTACTAGCATTTGATTGGTTGAAAGTGAGGTGGCAAGGAGGATCATATTATGTCACGCATATACGTGTTTTACTGCTAGACACAAAGATGAGGTGACAGCTGATCAGTGTGCTAATAGTATGCTACCAGGGCTGTCAGTCCACATACCTCTAACATGGGGTAAAATGTAGTCTTTTAGATTATTTACTCCACTTTTTGCTCCTGCACATCTCCTGCACTACCAGCACCTTTAGTAGTTTGTAGACATCATGTCACCAAAAAGGTGTCAATGATAGGTTTCAGGTCAGGTCCAAATAGAGAATTATAGGGAGGCATCAGCGTTGAAGTTAGAGGATGTTTAGCAAGTATAAGTTTTAGAAGTTAAATATTTGGTGATTAATTTACATTTACCCTCTAAAATAAACAGGACATCAAGTTTAAGCATATACCTGTTTGTATCCTGTTCACCACTGAATTGTTTGCTCACACACCTTCACCATTGGTTGGTTTTGTGTATACAGCCCCATTATTTGTGTGTGTGTGTGTGCACTTGTGTGTGTTTGCGGGGGATTTGTTGTTGGATAAGTGGGGTAATAGGTGGGTCAATTGGTATTTACCAATTCAACCAAACCTACACCCTTGTTTACTGGCAGGAGCGGTTATCACTTCACAGATCTTTATTTTGTCAACACTTTATCAAATTAAAAATCAAATACATGTTTTAAAAATAGGAGTTGAAGAGATGGAAGGAGCAAAAAGAACAAAAAGACGTTAATGAAAAGGTACAGCTTTTTTTCTTAAATCTTAAAATTTCATGTCGATTAAACTGAGCCAGTCAAAGCTAGGGCTGTAACAGTAAGAGATTTTCACATTATGATAAATGCTAAGAGAATATCACAGGTTCAGAGTATACAGTATTTTACATTCAGTAATGTAATGTGAGTAATGTTTCACATTTGGTATTCAAATAAGGGTTAGAATTTATGAGGTTAAATTTTATATGGTTAGCTTCAGCGCGTGTCTCTAATTCAAGCTGGTTGAACTAGTTGAAAGTATTTTTCGCGACTTTTAAAATCACCTTTTAAGAATGGAGCAATGAACAGGAAAAACATGCACAGCGACTGTCTAGGCTTAATATATGGACAGTTCCTAAATCCACACATGCCTCGTAGACCTAAAATGAAGATTTAAACAGTTATAAGCCTGGAGTGAGGCAAACTGTACTGATATCTTATTTCATAGGACTTTATTATCACAACCTCTTAAAAGCCTGACAGTCTTCAGCCACTAAACCTGACTGTCAATTTCCTGAAGAACAACATTTTTTCCTGTAAGTAGATTTGGTTTTAGTTTTATGAATTCTAAAGTTTACTGTGTGGTTTATACAACAAATCTGAATAGTATTGGGCATTTACACATATTGGGGCCAACATGTCGACAAGTAGACAGAGCTCCCTTTAAAGCAGTGTCCTCTCAGTAAGGAGGAGCACTGCTCCAAAGAATTTCCATACAACTAATCTGCTCATCAACCACTCATTATTAAGTGGCTGAGGTAAAGAAGGAAAAACTGTTTTGGGCAGTGGGCCTCCGAACCAGGGATAAGAAACACTGCATTAAAGTAAATTGTGCTCCATATTCATCAGTCTTTCTGGGCATCTCTGCCGTTTTATCACTCTACCTGTAATAGGCGTCCTGCGTAGCACAATCAGGTGTAGTCCCAGCTTGAAACAGCAGCTGTTTGAAGCACTGACTAGACTGGATAAACTGGACCCTGCCCTGCAATGGAGCGGTCCAGTGTGTTTCCTACCTTAGACCCCATGGGCGTTGGGATAGGCTCCAGCACCCATTGTGACCCAGAGGATAAGTGGTTTAAAAGATGGTTGAATGATTGTTTCTTCAACCGACGCATTTAAATGATACAATTTCATTTAAATATTTCAACAATATTACAATTGCGTGTAATATGTAAACAGTACAATACATTATCAAACAAATAAACATGAACACATAGGGGATCCAGTGCCTCAAAATACACTATATCATAGACACAATCGCATCATCGTCATCTTTGAAGATTAGACTGTCTCCATAGCTTTGTGGGTAGTGACTTTTACAGATGACTGATAGAGGGTCCTGTACGAAACCTGTACAGAACACCTTCTGTTAGGATTTCATAGTCCTGTATTGGTGAATGTGGTATTTTCCCAATAAGAAACGTGACTGGAATGTTTGTATGTTAGGTCAGTAATGAAACTGTAAGGTCCTGGAGTTTACAGTGGTAACAGAGAGAGATCTTTCCTAATCGTGCAGCGTATGAGCACTTCCAAACCCAGTGATGGAATGATCCTGATTCCACGAAGCCGCCTCTTTCAACGGGGCGCTGTTTTCGTTTCTGTGGCCTAATCTCGAGGTGCTGCCGCATCATCTTTCGCAGGGCTCATTCTTCTTCTCCGCTCGTCTTTGAGTTTGTGGTGGTGCCATTCCCTTCCAGACCGCTAGGGGGTGATCACACTCCTTGCACCGCTCGATGCAACTAATCTTGTGGCCCGTTACATTGTGTGTGAATGTCATGATGAATGGTGCAAAGAAAAGGCCCTAAAAACGTGTTTACAATGAAAGTAAAGAATGTTCTTCTGCTTATGTAAGGTTCAGCAGTAATATACGAATATTTATAAATACTGTAATTTTTTAAAGGCAAGCTGCTGTGGTTTGTATAAAATAGAATATCTATTATAATGCTGGTCATTGTAAGACAAACAGATACATGAATAACAATGATTTTATATGGTGTTAAATATTGCAGCGGTATTGAAACAGTATGTTAGGGGAACCTGCTCTGTATGTGGTATTTTTGAGGAGCTTCTGCTTCCATTATTAAAGCGCAGTATATTGCCCGTAGCAGCTTTATCTTATCATTTTCTGTGCATGAGGTGATTAAGTGCTTATTTTAAAGCTATAAAAATGATTATCAGGTCAGGCCTGTAGATCAATAACAGTGCAGTCTCTCTGGGCCGGTGTGTTTCAGGTGCGCCTTTATTATTGGACTGAAATTGCTCCAAAATGAATTAAAGTGAATGGAGAGCTTATCTACATAGAATAATATTTCTGGGTTTTCACATGTGTTGTTGTTGTTATTATTATTATTATTGTTGTAAGATTCTCATATATGGTCCCCGCGTGTCTAAACAGCTCACTTCAGGCGACACGCTCGTTACATCCTTCAGCCACTTGGGGCGCTGTGGGGTGGCTGTTCGTGGGAGGTGTTTGGGGGCAGCGAAGCAGCCTGAATCATTTCAGAATAGCGGAAATTGTTAGTGGGCTGGAGATGTTTCTACACCGGGCAACTTTCTGACTGCTCTTGCCAGGAGTTTATTCGCTGGCTGGCTGTGATTTTATGCCGTTTACCCCACCAGTGGTGAACAGGACAGGCTGAGCAATGAAAGCGCAGCACGTCTCCTCAGAGCATTTACATCCTAGGTGAGTGTGGAGCACCCATCTGGTCCAGTTTTATTTTCTTGAGGACCCTTTTTTTTATACATTAATATGGCCGTGGCTGTACGAATAGGGGTGTACATGGTGTACATAGCCTAAGGGAAACGATTTTCTGACTGAGTTAACAGTAGTCACGCTGTCCGCACGCAGTCTTGGTGAATCACCGTTACCCTGTGTAGGTCTATAGAGCATTAACTGTTCTAATTGAGTGTAGATGGTAACCAAATGCGGATAGTGTTTATAAAGACTGTACCTTTGTGTGAATGGTGTAGATTGTGATTACGTGTGGATGATGTTGATGCATACTGTAGTTCAGTGTGGATGGTGATGATGGAGATTAGTAGAGTGTAGATGGTAGTTGTGTGTGAATAGTGTTTATACTGTAGGTGATGGTGTTGATACAGACTGCTTAACTGTAGTTTAGAATTGAGTGTGGACGGTGTTTATACAGACTGTAGGCGAGGGTAGATGGTGTTTATACAGACAGTGGGTGAGGGTAGATGGTGTTGATGCTGACTGTTGGTGAGGATGGATGGTGTCAAATCACATGTGGACATGTTCAATCAGTGATTCAGGGTGCTGTTGCTTACTCAGAGGGCCTGTAGTAGCAGGATACAGTAGGAGACTATAAATTACTGAAGTGTTCTTAGGCCTACAATTATAATGATCAATGACATTTTCACTTCTATATGGCTAATTTTATTTGGCAGTCTCTAATAGTAATTTATAACGCTTAAAGTTCCCTACAATGACTTTATTTAATATTCTTATTCTATAGAAATTCTTTAGCATTATCCAGTTGTAGGCCCTCAAACAGATAAATCATTCAGATGCCAAAATGCTGAATTGAGTGATGATTATACATTCTTTTCATCAGTTTTTTTTAATACACCCTACTACTCCACAGGAGGAAAACAGCAAACACCCATCCTTTTATGCAAGGTATTGGATCTGAGCCATCTTTAGTTTGTGTAAGAGTACACATCTTGTAATCTGTAGTGTTTTAGGCCACAAATGGTTTGTCTTTATTAATATAGCTCCACAAATTTAAGGCCAATGACTCACATCATCTGCATTTGTAGTCATTATTCATAACCCTTTGAATCTTCAAAATGCAAGTAGTAGAGATATTTCTATGTGTTTCTGTGTTCTTCTTGTCAGGTGGTGAATCCCTGAGGTTTCTGATAATGGCTTGGCATTGTGTGCTGTGATGCTGTACTGGAGGATGGCACAGAGACCCAGCCATGGAGGGACACTTACCCAGATTTACACCCATCTTCGTTCTTTTGGCCTTTTCAGCATTTATACTGCTAATATGCAACATCACCTCTTTGGAAGTGAGTAGATATCAAATCATGTTCAGAGCAGAGCATGGAACCACAAGGGGGACTGTGCCAGTGGATGAGTCATTAATAGTAATAATAAAGCAATGCAGAGAACCAAAAGGAGCTTCCAGTGATTAATGCTGTAGCAAACTGTATCCCCGATACTACAGTATTGGGTGCCAGGCTGGTATATTTAAATTTGTTATGCAATTCCTTAAATGTTTTTTTTTTTTTTTTGCAGTTTTGGCAAGTGAATTAACATATTAATATCAATATCTTCATCTCTTAGCTGATGCAATCAGTGGATTAAATCTAGTGTTGTTATTTCTTTGGGATTCACTCCCACATTAAGTCAGAATCACATTAGTTTATTGATGGCACAGTTTAGAGGTTACACCTTTCATTCTGTTGACTTCATATTTTTGCAGCTGAACAAAGAGATAGATCAGAGAGAGTTCTGAATATACCTTAAAAAGGGTAAAACATTCAAAATGGTGAACAAAGACTAAATATCATGCATGGAAAAAAGTACAATGTAATTAAATTAAATTTCAAGCAAAATCACAGAATGATCTATTAAAGTAACAAATGGTTATTCGGTGCAAGTATGTTTTCGTCCTTCCAGTCAGGCGTAGGCCATAGATGCAAACTAGCAGTATGCAAAATGATAATGGAAATGACTTAACATGTGATGGCTTGGGAACGCCCAACATTCCTCAACCTACAGTGTCACGTGTGTACCAGGAATACATCACGGGTGATGCCCAAGGGTGCTAAAATAAATGTACAGGAAGATAAAAAGGCTAAAAATCATGCTTGGGAAAAGTAGAATATAATTGAATTAAAGTAAAATCAAAATCTCAGAATGATCTATTAAAGTAACAAATGGTCATTCTGTGCAAGCATGTTTTCGTCCTTCCAGTCAGACGTAGGCCATAGATGTCTTGAACCTCTAGCAGTATGCAAAATGATCATGGAAATTACTTAACATGTGACGGCTTGGGAACGCCCACCATTGCTCAACCCACAGTGTCATGTGTGTACCAGGAATACATCACGAGTGATGCCCAAGAGTGCTAAAAGAAATATACAGGGCAGCATTGTGTTTTCTCTGAATCATGTAGCATTTTTAATTCTGGTGATGGCCCCAAACAAATTCCATACAAATATACAGATAATAACTCATCATTGTCAGTGTCAGTGGCACCATTTTGTGAGGAGCAAAGGGTTGGGACTGCAGTAAGTATAGCTTTATGTCACTTAACATAGACATACATTTAGCAGACACATTTATATAGTATGATGACAATGTTAAAATAGACCACAGTTTTGTGTGATTCCAATTTTAAGTGAAAACATTGTTTCAATTTATGAATTTTATAAAATTGTTGAATAAAAAAAGCTACGTATAGGTCTTTAAGTATGCAACTGGATTCCTCAAGCTTTTTCTCAGTTTTATCTTGTTTGATTTTGAAACTTCCAATTCCTCCTCCTTCTCTTTTCTTGCAGAGGTTGAACTGTCAGACAATATCAGCTTTCTACCAGATCCAAAGTAGCATCTACTCAGCCTTTAAAGCCCCTGAAAACTTGCTGTCTGTGGAGCTCAACCACACATACTGTGCACACCTGGGCCAGGAGCCCACTGCAGAGGAGGCCAGAGAGGAGATTTATCTTCTCAATTCCATTTCCTGGCCAGGACCCCTGATACCAGGACTACCCTTGCAGTTCAGCAGTGACTCTGCCCAAAGCTACTTTGTGATCAGGGGTCCAGCTGAGCAGCAGGTAGGTGGTCAGTTGGTGGTTGATGTCCACATGCTGAACTTCCTGGGGCAGCCCAAAAAGCATGGGGGAGATTTCCTGGTGGCCCGTCTGCATTCACCAGAGCTGGGAGCGAGTGTGGTGGGCCAGGTTCATGATCACCAGAATGGCAACTACACCGTGCTGTTCCCGTTGCTGTGGGAAGGACTGGTAAAAGTGGAGGTTACTATGGTGCACCCCAGCGAGGCGGTGGTGGTGCTGAAGAGGCTGAGGGAGGAGCAGCCAGACCGAGTGTTCTTTAAGAGCGTCTTCCGCTCTGGCTCCCTGTCAGAGACCACTGAGTGCAACCTATGCCTGCCCAACACAGAGCAACCTCTCTGCAACTACACTGACCCACATACTGGAGAGCCCTGGTACTGCTACAAGCCCAAAAAGTTAGGCTGTGACACACGAATCAATCACTCAAAAGGAGGCTATAAGAAAAACCTCCTTACAGAATATGAAGCACAGTTCTTCCAAAGGTGAGCTAGCAAAGCTTAAGTTTTTATTTTATTTATTTTTTTAAAAAGAAAGAGAGAAGGTTATTGTTGATATCAAATTTACATGCTGAAAACTACTAAAGTTTTTTGTTTTTGTTTCAGTGATGTAAATATCAAGGTTCCTATACATTCCTCAGGGATGGATAATGTGACTGTATTGCCTGCAGAAAATGGTATGTTGTGTATGAAATGATGTTTTGCTATTTATAAATATAGAAAACCAAGTGCAACTAAATAGTAGTTACACTGCACTTGATAGGCTTCATCTAGCAACTATAAACTATAAACACTGTCCAAGATACATATGTAAAGAGATTCATTCTTACAAATTGTAACACTTTTAT
Organism: Prochilodus magdalenae; assembly: GCA_024036415.1. Classification (NCBI taxonomy): domain Eukaryota; kingdom Metazoa; phylum Chordata; class Actinopteri; order Characiformes; family Prochilodontidae; genus Prochilodus; species Prochilodus magdalenae. Next base: position 1,725,273 of record JAMWET010000668.1, on the reverse strand, counting down.
GTATAGGTTGTTGAAAAAAAAAACACATTCATATGTGTAAAGCCCACTCACAACAGCATATATAACTATATACAGTATAAATAAAGCAAGTAATCTTTGTGTTTGGAATTAAACAACTAAAGTACACAACAGTTTCTTCAAGATATTACTGAATCTGTTTTAACCAGTCAGGCATAACCCTGCTTAATTAAATAGTTGTAGCTTCTTCACTCAGTTTTACAGATTCTGGTATTTTCATGCTGGATAATTACTTCCCTTTCTGACCAAATGTTTGTATGTTTGCCCATTCAGCGTTTCTTCTGAAATCAAGGCTATTCATAGGGAGTTGCTCCTCTCTCTGCCATCCCATATCCCACCCCAATGTATCTTCCTGATGTAATAGGCATTAGGAATTTGTCCCCTCTTGCTGTAGTAGCAGTCTCAGTACTTATCAGGGAATGTCTCAACATTCAGTGTGAATGTTGAGGCCTTCATCCATAAGAGTATTAGTGAGGTCAGACACTGATGTTGGATGGTTAGTTCTAGATCAGAAATGCATCCTAAATTATCCCAAATTTATTTGATGATAGTCTATCACTCCAGAGAGCACAGTTCCACTGCTCCACTGCTCTAGCCAACGCTTGGCCATAGGCTTGTTGACCGTAGATTTGTATGTGGCTGCTCCAGAGCATCCTGTTTTTTGGCACTTTTTCTATGGAGATTATACAAACTGTGTACAGCTGGACATCTGTGTCAGCAATGGGTGGAACTTTAAAGTGGGTGAATTCACCAATTAAAAGGAATGCTTAGACACTTTAGAGACAGTGCACAAAATAATACATTAAAAGAATTTTGTTGATTTTTTTTTTTTTTTTTTAAAGGTGCAACCCAAATGGAAAGCAATAAATTCATTCCTTCGGGATATTACTATCATAATTCTTGGAGGCCTTTAGGCGGGACAGTAATGCTCCAGTTTAATGACTCATCCGCCATAACAGAGTGTCTTAAAGGGAAGATCGTACACATGTTTGGAGACTCCACTGTGCGGCAATGGTTTGAGTACCTCAACGCCTTTGTTCCTGGTAAGAACATTGATTGAAAACCTCTTCTATTTCTCTTACTCGTTTAGTTTGTTTTACATTCTTTAATAATTTGTTAATTTTTCTCTCATGACCATCTATCTCTCTGCAGAACTGAAGCAGTTCAACCTTTACACTCCTAAAGGCGTGGGGCCTTACATGGCAGTGGACAGTGGACACAACATTCTGGTGACATATCGCTGTCACGGGCCACCCATCCGCTTCACCTCCGTGTTCTCATCACAGATGCACTACATACCTAACGAGCTGAACAGGATACGAGGTGGCCCGAATGTAGTGGTGCTCGTGAGCATTTGGTCTCACTTCAGCACCTTCCCTGTAGATGTGTACATCCGGCGTCTTCGACACATCCGCAGGGCCGTGGTGCAGCTCCTGAACCGTGAACCAGCAACTTTGGTGGTGATCCGATCACCCAACCTCCAGAAGCTGGACCCTGAGGTCAGCCTGTTTAACAGCGATTGGTTCTCGCAGCAGCAGGACATGGTGCTGCGTGCCATGTTCCGAGAGGTCAATGTCCGGATACTGGATGCCTGGGAGATGTCGCTTGCCCATCATCTCCCCCATCTGTTGCATCCACCCCTTACCATCATCAAAAACATGGTGGACTTAATCTTGTCCCAGGCCTGTCCTGTCAGCAAAAGACTGAAACGTGAACAGTGAAGAGGGGGCTGTGACAGAGTCTGAAACAGAGCTGCCTATTTAAGAACTGTGAATGATGTTTGCTTTGTGTGAATATTATTTCCCCAGCAAGCAATTTCTGAACATGCTTAAATGTTCATCTGAAAATAAGCATTTATCACCTATGAAGTAATTCAACTCCATTCAAACCCCAGCACGTCAAAGCTGCTGCTTGACATCAGACCGTTTCTAGCATTATATTATGCTAATGAGTAGATTTTTTTAGTATTGTATATTTGGGGTACATTTTGAGCATATCCAAATATGATTTTCAAATAAATATTGTGGTTCCGGTCTAAATATAATGAGATTTACAGATAGGAGGGTCAAGCATCTACTAAGGTGTGTTGGGGTATGCTCCCCCAGTAGGAAGTTTCTTCATGGTGTGTTAAACACTGATCTTATTTGACTTAAATACTGTATCTGTACACTTACACAAATTACAGATCAGTCAGGTCAGATAAAGGTATTAAAGTCGAGCACTGCTCTCTCCTCTCTCTTGCAAAACCTGCAGGTCCTAAATGTTAATCAAACACAGATTATAGACTGATACAGTATCAGTACATGCACCAGATACAGTGAGATTTTGTTCTGTAGTTGTGCTTACATGTTAAATAGTCGAGGACATGCAGAGAACAGCAACAGCTGCTGTTTAATTTGAAAATGTTTTTTCTTCATTACCTCGCATCCTATCAGACCCATAGTGTGCAGTTGTATTGTTAAGTTGCCTGATATGGTGGCATTAAAAAAACAAAAATTTTTATAACTTATCTGATCTCCAAATTAAGTAAATAATAAGACATTTTAAATTTGGAAATTGGAGCCAGATTTTTCTGTTTTGTGGCAGCAAAGAATTAACAAAGACATATTTTTAAAAATTTTAATGGCTTGTCCCCAAGTATAAATCAGGCAACTAACGCAGTGGACAATTGCACTCCATATACATGCATTTACTACATTATGCAATTACTGAACCTTTTGTAAATTAATGGTGTTTGGGCTTCCACCTCATGTCATGTGCTCATTGTTTACATGTTCTGTATTCAGCTGTTCTTCACTCCTGAGACTAACAAAGCAGATGTGCTTTTGACCAGTGTCAACCGCACCTAGTCAATGACCTGGTCAGTTAGTATGTTGTATATCCTTGTTGGCTGAAGAGGTCAGTATCAACACGAGATGAATCTTGATCATGTCATGCCATTAGCTCAATGATGAAGAACATGGTGATTAGTATTTTTCTGTCCTTATGGATTTGCTGATGAGTCAGTTTGATGAAATAAAGGACTGGTGTAGGGTACATTTTAAACTGATGCAAATATATTGAGATCCAAAGTGTTTTTTCTGTACTGACACAGTAACTTACCAAATGTGTAATGTCCCAGAGAAACATTATAAGAGGTTTCATGTTATTTATTAGGCTATGCCAAATTACCTCTTGAAGCTGGTTCTTTCATGTTTGTTTGCTTTTTAATTTGTAATTTTTTTTGGTGTAATAATTAATGAAGGTGATATGTCTGCAAACAATGCACAAATGAATAAACTTGCTTGATGTTTCTTTACCCATGTTGCTAATGCTAGTGTTCTGTGTGTCTGTGATGAGCAGGGTTGGTCTGATGTGATGCTACGGCCATGTGACTGATGGTAAATTATTCTACACAGTATTCAGCATTCATGTCAGCTGTGTAATTAACATGTGCTGGGAGTAAATGTGAAATACAAGATTAATTCTAAAATAAATTTCATTTTGTACTGTACTTATTTCAGTAGGAATTGCGGAGGAATATAACCTACTAGATTAAGCTAATGCACTATTATGATGGCTGATGTTAAACTTGTGTAATAACTCCAGAAGAATTTTTGTAGATCATCTCAATACACTACAAAGGTGGAAGTGTTTTATACAGAGCTGGAGAGGAAACAGTCCCCGCTGGATCAACCAGCAGGTAAAGGGTTAGCTGGCTGTGGGGTAAAGTGGGGAAAAACTCTGAGACCACCCTTCAGTTCTTTCAGTGACAAACAAAATGGCTACTACATTATTTCTTATTCATTAATATGGTAATGGGTAATAACACCTCTTTGTTGTTATTACAACTTCTATTCTTTTCAGGTGACTTACTTTTAGTTTTTTAAAGAAATCTCCAGAGATATTTTTCCTTAGAACTGCATCTTCTGTTTCTCACGATCCCAAACATGTTCACTGTCTGCACTGGCTGGTCAGTCCATTGTTCTGAGAACACCGGCAGCTTCTTTGTTCGGTTCTGTTTTCATTTCTTAGTAAAAGCTTCTTTACAGACAAAGGGCTTAGCGTTCAGTTATGGGGGATTGTTTTAGATCTAAAGCCAGAATGGAGCTTGATCTCTTCCTCCTCTCAAAGATTAAAGCTTCAATCACTGCCTATCTGATGGTGAGAGTTTCTCTACCAGGTCTTCCAGGTTAGGACTGGTCCAATATTAATAGCTTTAATATCATTTTTGCTGAAGTAGCTTTGGTTTTAGTAACCCTCTGCTTGTTATGCATACAGATGATTTCTATAGCTAATCTGTCAGTGTCTGGATACTGGACACCCTTGTGCACCTTACGTCTCAGGTATAATTCTGGCTTTAGCTCATTTCGGGGCGGCGGTATGTGTTTCTTTGTGTAGCCCACACACCCCACCCTTTCTGATGCTGTAACTAAAGTTTTATTTGTGTTGAACTCCACAACAAACCTGACAATCAGTATTCCCAGCAGACCCCTCAGATGTGCTCTGCCTCTTAGGAAGTTAGTTTCACTGCGAGCTGTAACTGCTCCAGTAATGGTTACCTGGAATATTGAACACAACGGCAGCTCTGTAAACAACAACAATGTTCTAAACACAAACCCAGAAGAATAATCAGACACATATCTCAAACGAATGTAAAGCACTCCGGAAAACCTGAACTAGATATCCCCTCAGGACAGCAGCGCCTGTTTCTTCAAGTTTCACGGATAAACAGGTGTGATGTGTTTGCAGATGGGTGGACATCAGACAACACGCTAACACACAAACGCGCCAGGCCTGAGCTAACAGCCTAACAAGTTTAGACTTTAATCTCCAAAGCACGTCCTGGTCCCAGGCTAACCGCGAGATAATGCACTAGGCTAGGCTGCCACACGTCCTTTATTTGGCAATGAAATGTTGCGTCCCGCATTAAACCAATACGGCACGCGATTTGTTCCGTATTTCCGTAAATGTCCGATACACACGTCTGTCACACATACATGAATGATCACAATCACCCCCTGCTCCCCCCCTCCGGACTCGGCACGCGATTTGTTCCGTATTTCCGTAAATGTCCGATACACACGTCTGTCACACATACATGAATGATCACAATCACCCCCTGCTCCCCCCCTCCGGACTCGGCACGCGATTTGTTCCGTATTTCCGTAAATGTCCGATACACACGTCTGTCACACATACATGAATGATCACAATCACCCCCTGCTCCCCCCCTCCGGACTCAGTTCAAATACGGCACGCGATTTGTTACGTATTTCTATAAATGTCCAATACATACGTCTGTTACGCACACATGAAACACACCGCCCTCACCATCCGCCCTGCCCCACGGTCTTTTATTTTCATTTATGAAAAGTGGCAACCCTAGCTGAAACGTTATGGTGGTTAGACACCAAAGACCGCCTTATGCTGGAGCCTCACCTCCACCAGCTGCATGAACCATGTAAAAATAAAAAAGCTAAAGTCGTTAACTGTACTGTAGCCTTAGATAAAGTCGATTTACAGCCATCTCTGGAAAATATTTACATGTGTATGTATTGAAAACAGAATAAAAACGGAAAGAAACTTTCTGTAATCTGAACACCAATCGATACAGGTGTAAGTAAATGTCGGGTGGGCTCTGCCCAGGTCTCAGCAGTAAGGTTGTGGAGAAAATGTTGTAGTGAAAAAATGGTTAATTATTCGAGTGATATTTGTAGGTATGAACAGGTATCCTTAATTGTAGTAACCATTCTTCTAATTGTCCAGCAGATGGTGCCAGAGTGCACTCAATGCCCTTGCCCCAAAAGAACAAGGCAGAAGAAGTAGAGACCCACAGGGAGAAACTGAAGTTCTCTCGTTTTGCCTGCATCATTGTTTAATCTCGCAATGATAAAGAGAAATCCTGTTCATCCATTCATTTCTGAATCCGATGGGGTTGTCCTCAGTCAATCACATTAACAATTATCATTGGATCTTTAGCCATTTCAGTATGATGGGTGCTGAGGAAGGCTACCTGCTGCTGAACACCCCAGTACTGCACCAGAGCTGAAGATACAGGACACCAGCAGAGATTAAGCCATTTGCCCAATTTCTGTGTAGCTACAAATTACAGTGACATGGTGCAAATCTGCAGACAATACCAAGCAAGACCAGGCAGCTTAATAAATAATTAAATCTGACCAATCACAAGGCAGGTTTATTTTGTTTTTCCGTTTCACCTCAAATAAAGCACTAGTTATCTTAATGATGTGCCAGCACTAGGCTGTAACTGCAGCACCATTTAAGGTGGAAAGGAAAATGTAAGTAAGAAACTGCAAATAAGAATCTTCAACTTCAGCTTTGTCCTCTGTTACACACTGATATGTGATAAATACTGTTTGTTTTATTCTTTTTTATTCTTTGTTCTGTTTATAAATAATCATATAAACTTTTATCACTAAGAAAAAGGTTTAGGAATGTTTTTGTGAGCAGTTTGAGTTCACAGCGGCTACTGAGCAGAGTTAACACTGATCACAGCTGTTCACCAAACCACCTCTCGCTGCTTAAACTCAGTCCTGGCTGCTTTACGCACGTCTCTGCCAAAATGTCTCTCCAGTCAATATTTCTAGAGTCAAAGAGTCGACTCCCAGCAATTCGACTCTTAGAGTCATTGGCTGAGAGTCGACTACCACTACTGATGTGACTACATGCTGACGCTGCGTTACTGTAGTAACCTGGTGTCCTAAACTGTTTACTAGCTTCCAGTTAAAGTTAGTTAGCATTACTAGCCCTCACAGGAACACCAAACCAATGTGATATTTAAACAATCATAGCCGTGTTTAACACATAAAAGCCATATTTAGAGTAAAACCTAATGTTAAAGCAGCTGCTGAAAAGTCAGCCGGACGAAGCGCGACACACCGAGAACGGAGATCCTTAAGTTTCAGAGCGGAATCTTTCGTGTATCGTTAGGTTCGAGAGAGCGCGAGCAGTTACAGTTTCAGCTCATAGAACGTTCTTTCACCATGACAACCCAGATTCAATCAAAACACGTTTACACAACAACAGCACTTTAAAGTCCTAATACGTCGCAGGATTAATGAGCTGCTTTATCTTTCATAACCTGTACTTATTTACTCTTCATTAAACACCAGCAGCAACTTCTCTCCTCATCAAACACCACTATGGGGTAATAAAGACACTGGCTGTGTTTGAAATGGCACACCACTTTTCTGCACACAGCATTCTACAGTAGTATATACCGCCTCTTTGTGTAGTATGCAGTACAGTAATGTATGAAAGACTGCCTTGGTCCTTAACGGTCTATCCACCTCTGTTAATATGTGTACTAATACATTTCAGCCCAGATTTAAAAAACGACCCCAAATCACCCATAAATTACCCCAAGAAGAACTCGAAAGCTACATATGAATATAGAATATATCCATATAGCCTAATTCTCCTTTCCCAAAATTTACATGCAAATAAACTGAAATGGAGCACTGGATTACACTGAAACACTGACAATTACTACAAAAGAAAAGCTGATAAAGCAGAAAGCAGTGGTTAATAAATTCTCCTTGACCGTATTATATTTACCTGTATTAATATAATCCCTCACTGAAGAGAGGAAACACATTTCTAGTTGTAAATATTTGCTTATCAAATATGATTTTATAGCGCTGCCTCTGACGAACCTGAAAAGCTGAAGCACTGGTTTGCCCTATCAGCCAGTCATATCGGCCCTAAGGGCGAGTCTCTAGTCTTATTTGCTGTCATCGGTCTGCACCCGCTGAAGCTGTCGACAGGATTTTGACTAAATTATTATTATTACAAGGAAACTAGTTTAACTCCATAGCAAAAGAGGGTGTGACAGAAATAGAAATCACATTACTGACTGCTCTTATGTTATCTGTTTGTATGTTTCTCTCCAGTATTTGAAAACAGCGACCACAGTGTATGTCATATATTGCTGTTTACAGTACTGATAAACCAGAATGGCCAATGCTGATCAACTGCCAAATGAACAAAGACAATGCTGGTCTACAGATAAACCAGAATGGGCCGCTTATGAATCGCCAGACTTGGGCCAAAACTCAAGACTTGACTTTAAAAGTACTGAGACTTGGGCCAAACGTACAGAACAAACACAGATTTCACACAATGTAATTGTACTGTAAATGGCCCTCCTACGTCAACCCCATTGTTCGGCCACAAGGCTTATGCCAGAATTAGACCTAAAACATACACAAGTCAAACAACACTAATGCTAAATATCTGCTCACTACTCAGCCCAAAACGGTCTCCTATTGGGGTTACCTTGACTGCTCTTTGCTGTTTTCCCTGCAACTGAATGTAGTAACATAGGGAACATCCTAATAGCAGTAGATTCTGTAAAAAATCTCTCTTGTCTAAAGTTTGCTAATCCATCTGGCATCCATCACAAGAACCGACAACATTAGCCATCGACCTATCCATACAATGACATACAAGGGGAACTAAAACAGAACAGGACAGGAAAACAGGGGAAGCCGCTGTGTGGGACACGCGCCGCCATCAATTCTACAATTAAAAGGGATACAAGGGGGAAGAAGAGGGGGGAAAAAAAACTCTCACAGTGTAGGAACATCAAAAAAACACCTCAGCACATAGGCACATACAACACACAGAAAGACCAAGCAATGGAGGCGAATGGAAGGGTACGGGAGGTGTGGGGGCCGAAAGTCGCACTGCCTAGCAACAATCAGTTTGCCATGGAGACACCCTTGAACAGTTCCCAGTCAGAGACACATCCAGCTAATTAGGAAACCAGGGAGAGATTCAAGTCACAGTGTTCTTAGGAGGAATGTACCCTATCATCCACAAGGCCGAGTGCTGATAAGGAGGGAGCCGAAAGCAGATTAGACTCTAGTTGTTTGGGTGAGTGACCAGTTTAGCACTATCACTCACTATTGTCCGAAATCAAAACATTCAAATTACACTGGAGTAGCTGCCACCATCACATGCAGATAAACCCATGAAGAGTCCCACACCAAAACTGAATAAGGGTGAACCATCAGTATGTGAATTACAAACCAATATCATAACTGCACTGCAAAGATTATTGAAAGGTCAGGCAAGCTTTAATATATAATTATAGAAAAACCAAAATTAATAGGAGAAATCCAAACCTCACTGAATAAAGACAACACTGCTCTGAAAGTAAAATGCCAACAGCTGGAACAAGCTGACCCCAGTAAACATTTGAACCTTCTGAACCGTTAAAACAATATTGAAATTACATATCTGACTATGTTCATTTTAGACATCCACGGACAACCATTGTTTACTGGGTCTCTACACTCGAATGAGCGCTGTAAATAACCCCAAAACATTTATCCATTTTGTGATTTGTTTTTGTTATTAACATGTCTTTGTACAACTTGCATGTGCCATGTATGACTAGATGCTATAATTGAACGTCCCTTGAAAATAACAGACATTTGGTAAAAGGTACATTCGCGGTATTAGAAAAAGGAAAAAAGGCTCCGGTAGGACATAAATGCAGAACTCAGAGACTGTTAATGTTGTGAGACAAGCATGGGCGGATCTACCGGGGTGGCATAGGGTGGCACAAAAGAAAGACTTGCCACCCCTGCTGCCACCCCAGTTGGCAGCAACGAATCAAAAGGAAATGTATGGCCAAATCGACATTTATGACAGCGAATCTCCACTGTTCGACTGCAGTGACGGTTTACAAGAGCAAGAAAGTGAGGATGGTGACTTACTCCAAAAAGTTTTGGATACCTACATGCTGCTTGCTTGAGAAGTTAAAGACACAGATACAATGGCTATCGACATAGCCATTGTATATGACAGACTGGGTCATTGCGAGGGGAACCTGAAATGAGCTGTGGCAGTAGTTTAGAGTAGAGGCAGTAATTTCGAGTAGAGGCAGTACTTTGGAGTAGAGTAGAGGAAGTAGTTTAGAGTAGAGGCAATAGTTTAGAGTAGAAGTAGAGGAAGTAGAGGCAGTACTATAAAATAGTGGCAGTAGAGTAGATTAGAGGCAGTAGTATAGAGTAGAGACAGTAGCTTAAAGTAAAGTAGAGGCAGTAGTATAGAGTATAGTAGAGGCAGTAGTTTAGAGTAAAGTAGAAGCAGTAGTTATTTTTATTCCAGTGAAAACCAGTGTTAAAGTATTTTTAAATTTTTATATTTGTTATGCATATTTAATTTATGCAAAACAAAGCAGATTTCATTTTTTACAGGAATCACACCCTTCTCTTACTGTTGTATCTTTCTGCCATACATTTTTTAGGAGCCACCTTCCACTTTTTATCAACTTGAAATCCTCTACAAATATATTTTCTGGAAGATTACAAGGGTTTTGCGAAAATACATCTGAATGTTTGTATGGGGTGGTTTTCTTACATTACCGTATACATTCATGTTTTATCTTCTCTAATATTGCATTCTGTACATTTACACAATTCTGTAATTCTAAAACAAATAAAAACAATTAGACTGGGACACCATTTTATGAACAACAGTAGAGGTATAACTTGTATGATTAACATCATTAACAGTCTAGCCATTGTTTCCTGCTTTGAATAGCTTAGGAAAGGGTAGTTTTTATGGAAAGAGAGAATGGCTCCAGTTTTGTAAATATTATCCTTAATACTATACTTTCAGCTATTATAAGAAGTTCATGGCAGGCTGTTGTGGCCGAGGTGTTTTGAAAAAAGAATGAACCAGTGGCATGACGTGAGATTTTAGGGGTGATACTTGGTGTGCATAATACATTGAGACTTTGGCACTATTTCTTTCCAGACTTTTTTTTAGATTTTCTGAACAATCACTTGGTAGACTAGGCACAGACCTGCCATTAGCAATCTGACATTCTAAGACTGTCCAGGATTTTACCCATGCCGTGTTTATATATTAATTGTATTGCCCAGTTGAAGAAGTCTGCCCAGAATGATAAATGATTATATGACACTGATTCTTTTTTGGATACATTGCACATACCTGCCCTGACTGAAGACTAAAGTAGAGTAATGACTGCAGAGATCACTGTAAGAGAGATAAGGCTACAACTGGTAGGTTAAAGGGGAATAAATCACCAGGTTCTGATGGATTTACAGCAGTGTGGTACAAAATGTACTCTCAGAGGGAATAAATCCTTGTTTTGCTCTCCACTCACTATTAATTGGACATTAAAGAAGGCTGAGAATTCTTCCTTCTTGGACAGAAGCTGTAATATCAGTTACACCAAAAAGAGGGCAAGGATAATTAGAATGTGGATCATACAGACCAGTATCAGTATTAAATGTAGAGTATCGCCTTCACATATTAATTATAGTTAAAAGACTGGATAGGTTTTTACTGGATGTAATTTACATTGATTGAACTGGATTCATACCTCAATGACAAACACAGGAAGACATTCAACGTACATTACAAATACTGCGTAAAATTCAGCAAAATAAAGTTAAAGTAATGATTCCAAGTTTAGATGCCGAAAAAGCATTTTAGATGCTGGAAAAGCAACTACAGTAATAAATATACAGGCACTTTATAATAACCCAACAGCAACAATTTAAATTGAAGAATTTAAATGAGGTAGCCATGCTTTGAAATTCTCAACTGTGTTTGTGGAAGAATGAACAGGCTAAATGCTTATGCATGAGGAAATGACAATGTCCACTTCTTTAGCTCCACCCTCAAGGCCTGTAGATATACTCAGGTCACATACACAGAGCTCTCTCTCAATGCTCACTCGCACTCTCTCATTCTCTCACTCTCCCCTTACTCTAAGCTAAGCTGAGCTGACAAAATGACCACAACCCGACCAGAGCCCCTGACTACATTCTGCTGAACTGAGCAGTAGTTAGTTCCAAGTCTTTTCTGTTCTTTTTATAAGCCGAATTTGGCCCATAGTAGTCCATTGTGAAATCACGAGCAAATATAGTCAAGAACTGCGGATCAAATGAGGTGGCTCATTAATGTCACGAGCATGAAGATCCCTGATGTCTGGTGTATGAATCTTGACCCTGAGATTAGATCAGATGGCAATTACTGCTTGTGCTTAAAATAAGCTAAACTGTGGTTTCTGACATCTAATGGGAATAATGACATAATTAGCAAACTATTGTTACAAAGTACAGAAAGATGTGGTAAAAAAATAAAACAGCAGATGGAGGACATTTTACCATGCTGAACCAGACTATTAAATTCAACTGGGTTAGAAGATTCCTTTAAAAAAAATTAAAATACAGCTTTAGATATTTCTGACCTGCTTCGGAGTGGCCCAGTTTTATAGCACAACAAATTTAGACATGCTAGCATTGGCTGAAGGAAAGGGGACTATCTAAATGATGCTATTATGACCTGCACATACCAGACTTGCTCCCAGACATGCATGAGGTGAGAGCTGATCGATGTGTTAATAATAAGTTACCAGGGCTGTCAGTCCACATACCTCAAACATGGATGTAAATGTGATCTCTAACACGATTTCCTCCCTGCACTGCCAGCACATTTAGTATTTTGTAGACATCATGTCAAGAGTTATTAGGAGTTTTTTCAGCACCCAGTAGTCAGTAAGAGGTGGTAAACTCTAAACTAATCAGTAGCACTTTCATTTAATATGAAAACCTGCTAATGAACCTCATCAGCCTTTCCAAACATTAATATGTGCCCTCTAAAGTAAAGTTTAATCGTGTGCCGGTATGTGTCATATGTATTGTTTATATTTGTGTTTGTGTGTGTTTGCAGGGCAAAGGCGTTGTTATCGTAAACAAATTAACTTGTATCGACATGTTTGTTGAATACACGCTTGTAACGATGCCTTTTGCCGTTTCCTACACAAAGTTCTCCACCCCACCCCATCCCTCCCCTGTAACCTTTCTAGTTTCACATTAGAAAGTTTCAGGAAGAACCAAGAGGAGTCGATGAGATAAAAGGAGTGAGAAGAATCAAGAGAAATTAATGAAAAGGTACAGATCTCATTCATTTTCATGACTAAACTGAGAATATCATGGGTTCAGGGTATACGGTATTTCAGGTTCAGGAAAAGCTGAATTTTCACTGCTGTAGTTGGTTAAAGTACGGTATAATTATTTAATATCCAAATAAAGATTGTAATTTTAAAACGACCTTTTACTAACAGAGGCATCACATACTGTTAGTCAGTCTTTTGCAGAATGTATTCTCTGTTTGTTGTGAACGTGCTCACATGAGACAACAGGGTAAAGACACATAACAGCTAAGAATAATAACTCGCTATCCCGGAGCTCTTCCTGTTATTCAGTATATATGCAGTGTTATTTACATGTAGTGGGATATGGAAAATGATATTAATATAGCGGATTATATTATTGACCTTTAATCGATCACACTGACAAGCAGCTGAAGAGGAAAGGAGCTGTGCGCCAGGCTGAAGTTAGTTTCTTACTCGCAGCGTCTAATTCACATTTCCCTGTTCCACCTCAAATGGTGCAGCAGTTACGCTCTGTACATGTCGCCTGTTTTCAACACCGCAAACGGCATTTGTGAATATGATGCGGAGTACAACATGCACAGCAACTGTCCAGACTTAATATATGGACCATGTTTAACTCTTACAGAGATATATCCTAAATCCACACATCCCTCACAGACTTAACATTTAAACAGTCATAAATCTAGACTGCGTGCCAGCTGTACTGTTATCTTACTTGTTAGGAGTTTTATATGCTGGTTCTCACAGCTTCTCAAAAACCGGACAGTCAGGTTTTAGTCACAAACAGCAACAGTACAGCAAATTTTACTGTATACTTTTTTACATACCATATCAGGTGATAAAATGTGTGGGCATATTGCACTTTTGTGGGAATATTGTACATAGTGTACAATGTATAATCAAACATAAACATGAAGACGTAAAGGATTTAGTCTACACAGTCTTTCACCATATAGAACAATATACAATACAAAACTAAATCTTAGTAATAATTCTACCAATAATAATCCTTTGAGGAGAGATTACATACACTTTGAAGAATAGACACTCCTTAGATTTTTGGCTTTGTGGGCAGTGAAAGAACTGTAAGGTCTTTCCTAATCGTGCAGCGTATGAGCACTTCTAAACCCTGTGATGGAATGATCCTGATTCCATGAAGCCAGAAGGGAGCAGATGTTAAATATCTAGAACTATTTGGCTATAAACTTGTTTTGTTTAGTTTCTGATTGCTAAGTCAAATACATCTCCAATACAAGAATACACAACTTTTACCTTCAGCAAATGAACACAGCAGCAGGATAGTTAACCCGCCGTCCGGCACTGGCTGAACGCTGCTCTATTTACTACCCATTCCTGTTCAGACTACACATAACAAGGGTTTCAGAACAGTCATATTCCTCCATATGTACACATTATCTGAGTAACAGAGCAACAAGCCTGTTTCAGACTGAGGCCAAATCTTCACATCATTCCTTTTCGTGTTAAACGTTTGTAGCCTTTATTTTATTCTTTTTTTCCTGTTAATTCCTCTTTAAAAGATGATACTAGGTAAATTTTTGTTTAGCTATATAAACAAGCTTCTCTGTAGTGACATTCATGGAAAAAGAAATGAAATTGCTTATATTCCAAAATAAACAACCAAGCAATATAGGTAGCTGTAGGTTAAAGGAAACAATATGGTTTGAATAGTGTAAAAAATAAAAGTGATTCTGTGGGAGGAATGAGTGATTCATGAGGAAAGACTGTTGGAGCCTTCATGAATTCTGACCTTTCTTTCAGTTGGCAACACGGATGTTCCTGTGGTTCCACCAGATTTTATCCTATACAATGTGTGAGACGATGTGCATGGCGTGAATTTCCTTTTGCAGCATTTCCACTTTGTTTTGCAACCTGTGACTCCCTGTGATGTTTTTTTTCAGTCACACCCTGCACTTCTTTTATCACAGAGTGCATACCCATCGAGCTTTAATAGAATTACTATTGTCCTTCACTGTTGTGTTGATAGACTGCATGCTTAAAAATACCCAGCCTAAGGAACACCCAGCTGAAAGAAAATTGATATATTAGCTCTAATAGACTAATCATCAAAAAATTGCAGTGCTATTCAGAAAGAATAAAAAGTTTACCAGGAACAATACATGATGATTAATTTAGACTGATATGAGCCATATATTATTAAGCTACACAAACAGAAGAAGTGTCTCTTAGTATGGCAAAGATTTGTTGCTAATGCAACATTCCAGACATCTTATCATCGACACACAGGATCCTAATGGTGTCCTGTGATAATCCATTCCATGCAGCTTTAATACTCTCACACAGCTCCTGCAGACTTTGCAGTACAGGTGGAGGTGGAGAAACACCAGGCCTTCTGAACATATGACACAAGACAATAAACTGTTTATCTTGGCACTGACCACCAAAAATAATTTAGGAATTTCAAATGGCACTGATAGCCTAATACTGAGAGGAAATAAATCATCTAGTGAAAATTAAGTCATCTAGTGAAAATTCTTAAAAAATTTTCATATGCCAATATATACATATTTCACAGAACAAAAAGTATTTGGGCATGGATGGTGTTGATGAACACTGGTAACTGAATGTTTATAGTCTAGATTGCAATTGTGTTTGGATGGTGTTTACATATGCATTTTTTCTCTAGAAGTTCATTTGCTGCTCAGAAAGTTTCTGTTGTGTGTTGGGCTGTGTAAAGGTAAGAAGCTATGTTTAGCATGCAGCAAAAAAATTACGCTTTGGTGGCAAGAGTAGTTGAGCAGGATGTGATACAACATTTTTCTGACTGGAGTTTCGTTTGTGTGCTAAACATGTCATCATTCATTAGAGATTTGTTTTTTTTGTGGGCGTGAAGTTGACATAAATAATATAGAATAAACCCCCATTTTTTAAGTCAGAGGGATTCTGGATACACAAACACTTCACGAGTATGTCCTGCTGAGTGGCGGCTTTTTGAGAAAAGGTTTCATTGAGCTGCTACAGGAAGGACTGCGCTATTAATGACTGTCCTGCCACTTCTATAAACGGCAAACGCCAGGTTTCTCTTTGTTTCTATATTTGAAATGACTATTGCCAAATAAACTGCTGTTACTGATACCTGGGTTACATCTTGGTGCCATGACCCGGATTGCAGACTACAGTAATTCAAGCAAGTCTAGCAAAACTCAAGTCAAGTCATATGAAGTTATGATTCTATAACTCCAGTTTCCACATTGAAATCAGTTAAAAGTCAGCAACTATAAAGAGCTGAATTTATATTCAACATTAACAAATTCTGTTTAATTTCTTCTTGTTTCATTCTTCTTTCTAACTCATCTATTAAAGGTGTTTCTCATATGACACTACATCATTGTTTTCCTGTTACAGTGCACAAAAAGCCAGAGTCAAACAGTCATGTCACTGTACCAAATTAACACCTTTGTTTTTTTTAAACATATGTAAACATCTGGAGATTTGATCTTAATATGAACAATATGCCTTTAAAAAAATGTGTGGATTGTATTCAGCAGATGTGCAGTTTTCTTGTGAGATACAGGACATCCCCACAGTAATTACTTCTCAAAATACCTGAAATTAAACTCAGGTTCCCCACCTTTAACTGCTACTGATTAGAATATCATTAGATAGGATTCTGGATTGATCTGGTCATTTCAAACCTCAGATATTTGGTCTGGTTTGCTCCTTGTTGAAATGAGTGGTATTACCTTAGTCAGATCCAAGAAGCTCTTTGACCTTCAAAAAAGGGTGTAGGTGCATATGAGTCCGGGAAGGAATATTAAACAATTAGAAACCAGCTATTCTGCTGTTCCCAAAATAGTTTACCAATGAAACACCTGGTAACATGGCCAGGTCAGGCTGTCCTAGCAGGTTCAGCTCAGAAGCAGAGAACAGGATGAGTAAAAAAACAATCCTAAAACATCGTCACAGGACCTAAAGATAGTTCTTGCCATGTTGATGCCAAATTTCATGTGTCTGCCATCAAAAAAAAAAGGCTGCACAGGTCCACTATGATGTGTTACTACTAAACGGATGTTACCTTAGCATATGGATGTCTCACAGAAGTGATTTATTAAATATACAAATTAACTAAAATTCTACCATATAGTTATTATATTACCAATGATATGGTTAGTATATCTTACGAAACTAAAGGTTATAGTATGTTCGTCAGAAGGGCATCTGTAATCTGTAAGCAATATTAAATCTGTACGTCATATGAATGTCCCGCAGAAGTATTTTTAAATAAATAAAACCGTAAATAAGAGTGTATGGTATAAAAAAATATATATACAGGTTGTAGTATGTTTATCAGCTGGGTCTCCGCTCACTACAAACAATATTAAATCTGTAAGTCACATGGATATTTCAGAGTATTAATTTAATTAATAGAGAGAATTAACAAAAATTCAATTTATTCTATTTATTTTATTATAAAAGTTCTCTTTCACCAATATAATTGCTGTAGTACGTTCATCAGATTCGGTGCTTGCTGCAGCGATTCTGGCTATAGTAGTCAAATATAAAAGAGGGAAAGACTGGAAGCTCTGATGAAATTTAGAAAATACAGTTCAGAGATTGTAGGAGGTTAACTGTGAGCAGTAGGAGGCACAAAACATGAATGTCCGCCAAATATTCGAGATCAGCCAAACTTTACCGAGCTAAAGAACAAAACTGACCTGACTCCTTAAACAGCAGCAGCAGTTCTATACGGTTAGAGCCGAGATGCTATCTGTAGGTCTGTGCAGTCATGGAGCAGGAGGTGAAGGTGGAGCATGTAAAGTGTTAGTGATAGTATTCTCGTGCCCTGCGCTTCTCAAAACCTACTGTTAACTCTAGCTAATCTTTAACTAACGCAACCACACACTCACATATTTTTCTGAGTGGTTGGGTCACTGATGTTTGATCTGCAGACTCCCAATATAGCTATTCTCTTTTTACTGCTTTCATCCACAACACAATCCTTTAATCCAGATCTCACTATCGTAGCTGGCTTCACTATACAAGCCACTTCTCATTTTGACCTGTGCTGGTCTCCTGCGCTCTGATAGGTTGCCAGTTTCGGGTGCATTACAACAGAAATCACCCAATCACTTTTCAACAAAAATTAAATGAGTCATCTGCCTCAAGTCAAAGTTAAGTCTCAAGTCATGAATACCAAGTCAAAATCAAGTCCAATTGTTTATCAGTGTTAGTCAAGCAAGTCTCGAGTCCATAAATTTGCGACTCGAGTCCAACTCCAGTCGAGTCATGTGGCTTGAGTCTCCCAACTAAATAAACATGTAAATGTAAATAAACAGTCATAATAGATACATCCATGTTTAGTTGTCTGTTGTATGTGGTATCTGATTTAGGTGACAAGCTCATGAATATGATTTAGGTGGGTATTGCTCATAAATATTTCAAAATGAAGCAAAAACTGACACTGACACTAGCTGTATTGTGTTAATGATGCATTAACTATTTATTGTTTCTTGGTGCTCCAGAACCACACTAATCACACATTAACATTTTATAGCACACATTATATCCTGCTTGTCTTATCAAGTGAAGATCCAGCCCCGCCCTTAGCACAATCGCACAAAATACAAATGACTGGTTGTGACAATGTATAGTCCAAACTCTAGAAGACAGTGACTCAGCCCTAAAACTGTCAACCATAAAAGAGCCAAGCCTTGCTAGTAGCTCTAAATCTGACCTGGCAGTATGTAATGATGAAGATGAGTCTCCCATACGGCACTGACTTTGCCCACAATGAATCAGCCTTGCCAGCTGAATGCATTACCATAAGTCAGGCCAACACTTGCATTGTCAGAGTCAACATGTACCTCACCTGATAATTCTGCAAATGACCTTGAGAAAGCCCTGTAAAAATATTATATGTGCTTTGCAAGAATACCTGAAGTCTAGATTTGGCATACAAACACTTGAATAGAAACCCATATAGATTTGCCCTCCCAGATCTAGCTGTTGCTGGGTCTTTGCAAATGTGAAGAGAGGTTGTGTTCCTGTTCATGTAATAAATCTGTCTAAGTGTTGAAGAAGAATGAAAAGGGCGGTTTAGTGAGAAATAAACTACCACATAGGAATGTGATCCCTCAGGCCCATGCTTTGCATGCATGTCCAGCACAGGACCAGCCGCCAAGCCAGATCAAAAAACCTCAGTAATACCTGTTTTAAGACAGAGAGCTAATATTTGCAGTTTCTTGACATAATAAAGGAGCACAGCAATGTGTTTTGTAAATTATGGGCACACTAAAGTAAAGAACATGAAATTCCTTTGGTGGATCTTTGGCCTTTCCAGCTCCCTTACACATGCACTTCACTGTCGGTCTAAGTACACCACAAAGGCACCTGGAGGTATCTCCAACAGACCACTTTTTTTTCTTAAGCCTTTTATACAGAGGACTAAAAAACAGTTGTAAAAGTCTTGTGGAGGAACTTTTCTGCGAGTATGGTTTCCTACCCAAGTTTCATGCAAACCATGGATAAAATTGGGAGAATACAGTAATCAAAGAGTTATGCAAGCTAACAGGTACTGTGAAGACTACGTTTCCCATTACCCCCACGGCACCCTGTTTAGATTGGTCTGAACTACAGAGTACTGTCAGTCCTTAGATTATGCCTCAGAATCAGATGACATGTTTTTTTCTCTGGAGGATGAGCAGATGGGGGAGAGCAAGGAAGTGGATCAGAGTTTGAGTAACACTAAATTCTCAGAAGCATGTGGCAGTCATGAGGGCATTTCAGTAAGCTGTAAGGAAATGAGCTAAATAGTACAGAATTGAGGGGGTCTTCTAAAATGACAATGACTAGACATGTGGCATGAGCAGCTGTTTAAATTCCACTTCTTTCCTGGCACAAGCCCAGAGTGATTGCCTGGCTATCACCTAGCAGGTGGTTAATAATCTACTTAGGAAGATTTCAGTTCTGTGTTGTGCTGTGTGAAGGTAAGAAGCTATAGAATTACTTTCTTAGCCATTTATGTTCATATCTTTGTTAGACCTCAGTAGTGCCTGGTTTGAGACAGAGGACTAATGTTTGCAGTTTTGTGATGTTATCAAGCAGTATAGCAATGTGTTTTGTAAACATCTCTCGGATTATGGGCACACTACAAAGGCTGACCATGAAACCACTTTGTAAATGAACATTAAAATCTTGTTGCATAAAAACTTATTGCTCTGCTTTTTTGTCCTTTTTGAGATTTGATGTACATCATGTCGTATCTATTAGTAAAATATGTGCGTTAGAGGAGATAAGCCATGTTAACCAGCATGCTGGTGATGCACTAGAACTATTGTTTTGTTTAATATGTAAGTAGTGTTCAGTAAGGTCAGTTCTGTGTTGTGCTGTGTAAAGGGGAGGGCTGTGCAGTTGATGACTGATGGCTTGGTAAAAGTATGGGGGCAAGTTTCCTTCCTTTCTCCTAAAATAATACATAATGCAGAGCAAAGGTGCCTTTGTGGTGTACTTAGACCGACGGTGAAGTGCATGTGTTACTGGGAGTACACGCGGGGTAATCCTGGATTATACTGTTTGTAATTGGTGGTGTTTCCGGCCACTACTGGTTTGTACTTATTAGTTTATCTGCACAACTTTTAGAACCAATAAATCACAAAGAATAATTTACTGGACAAGTAATATTTGTTCAAAACATTTTGAATCTTTATTATAAACACAAGTGTTACAGATATCTCTGTGTGTTTTTGTGTTCTTCTTGTCAGGTGGTGAATCCCTGAAGTTTTTGTTTTGTGTGCTGTGGTGCTGTACTGGAGGATGGCATAGAGACCCAGCCATGGAGGGACACTTACCCAGATTTACCCCCATCTTCATTCTTTTGGCCTTTTCAGCAGTTCTACTGCTCATGTGGTACATCACCTCTTTGGAAGTGAGTAGATATCATAGCATGTTCACAGCAGAGCACGGCCACACAGGGAGGACAGTGCCATTGCATGAGTCACTCTGAACTTCACTGTTCTGCTTTATTTATCACTATACTTTGAATTTGAATCTGCTTGTGTAGAAATCACACATTACTACAGTATTGGGTGCCAGGCTGGTATATTTAAATTTGTTCTGGTGTCCTTAAAATGGTGTTGGTAGGTGAATTAAAATATTAATATATCTCTCAGCTGCTGAAATCAGTTGATCATATCAGGCATAGTTAGTTTTCCTGGGATTTGTTTTCTTTGCTTTCACACTATTTTGATTCCTACATTAGAATTAGAATTGCTCCACTTGTGCTGTTGACTTTTTTTTTTAAATAAAGAGGTAGACCAGATATATTAATAGCAGTAACAAAGTTTATTATTTTCCAAATGTTTTATGAAGTCATTTGGGGATTGTATAAGTGGTGAGGTGTTATCTTGTGAGTGAGATTGAACACTGGCCAGCTTTTTTATGGCAAGGTGACTTGATTTTGAACAGAGTTCCAGACAGATGGGGCATACCATTTCTGAAACTCTGAGGGCATTTAACATAGCTCAAGTCTCAGTGCCATGTGTGGACCAGGAATAAGTCATAGGAGGCATTACCACCCACAGTGGGACTGCAACCTTGGTTCCATTATCAAGGGAGCCCAGCAGAGGATGTACTTCCTGTGTCAGCTGAGGAAAGTAACCTGTCCAAAGAGCTGATGGTACAATTCTACACTGAGACCATCGAATCTGTTATCACCACGTCCATCACAGCGACCACTAAACATGACACTCACATCAGGTCTGCAGAGAAGACCACTGGAGTCAAACTACCCACTCTGCCGGATCTGCACACTCCCAGCACCATTTGTAAGATGGTACTTTAGAGCAAGGGATATGACTGCAGTGGGTGGCTTTCACATTATAATTTACTGACTTGTCATTCTAAAGCTAAAAAAGCCACGCATGCTCTGTAGCTTATGCATGTCACTCAACACAGACATATAGTAAGAAAACCTTGTTAGATAAAAAAATAGAACTATAGGGCTCTGTATATGTAACTGGAGTCCTCAAACTTTTTGTAAAGTTTTGTGACTTCCTGTTTGATTTTGTGAGACATTCCAAAATCTCCTCCTTCTCTCTTGTTGCAGAAGTTGGACTGTCAGACATCAGTTTTGCACCAGAACCAGAATAGCATCTACTCAACCTTTAAAACCCCTGAGACCTTGCTGTCTGTGGAGGTCAACCACACAGACTGTGCCTATTCGGTCCAGGAGCCCACTGCAGAGGAGGCCAGAGAGGAGAGTTATCTCTTCGATTCCATTTCCTGGCCTGGACCCCTAAAACCAGGACTACCCTTCCAGTTTAGCAGCGACCCTGCCCGAAGCTACTTTGTGATCAGGGGCCCAGCTGTGCAGCATGTAGGTGGTCAGTTGGTGGTTAACGTCCACATGTTAAACTTCCTGGGGGAGCCCAAGGGTCATGGGGGAGATTTCCTGGTGGCCCGTCTGCATTCACCAGAGCTGAAGGCAGGTGTGGCGGGCCAGGTGCATGATCACCAGGATGGCAACTACACAGTGCTGTTCCCACTGCTGTGGGAAGGCGTGGTATATGTGGAAGTCACTATGGTGCACCCCAGCGAGGGGGTGGTGGTGCTAAAAAGGCTGAGTGTTCTACAAGAGCGTCTTTCACTCCGGCTCCTTGTCTGAGACCACTGAGTGCAACCTGTGCCTTCCCAACATGAAGAAGCCATTCTGCAACTACACCGACCCACAAACTGGAGAGCCCTGGTACTGCTACAAGCCCAAAACGTTAGGCTGCGACACACGAATCAGTCATGCAACAGGAGGCTATAAGAGAAATATCCTTACAAAATATGAAACCAAGTTCTTCCAAAGGTGAGCTAGCGAGCAAGCGTGTCAGTTTCTGCAACTTAAGTTTTCTTTTTTTTTCACATTTCATTTTTCATAATAATATATTATTTTGAGAAAGAGAGAAATTAAATGAAAATTAATAAAATATTAAATTTAAATACAATGCTGACCAATTATCTTTTTTGTTTCAGTCGTGTAAATATCAAGGTTCCTATACATTCCTCAGGGATGGACAATGTGACTGTACTGCCTGCAGAAAATGGTATGTTGTGTATGATATATATAGTCTGTATGAAGTGTCACTATTTACAAATAAAGAAAAGCAAGTGCAACTAAATTACTGAAGTAACTACACAGCACTAGATATCAGACAAAGCCAATTAAATTGCTGTAGCTTTATTTTGGTTTTACTGCCAGATTCTTGTATTTTCATGCTGGGTCATTACTCCCCTTTCTCAGTACTTGATTTCTTCTAAAATCAAGGTTGTTCATAGGGAGTGGGTCCCCACTTTGGCCTCCCATGTCCCACCCCTGATGTATCTTCCTGGTTACTGGCAGTCTGTCCCCTCTTTGCTTCAGTAGTAGCCTCTGTACTTATTGGGTAAGGCTTTACACTGTCAATCCAGAGAACAGGGATCCACTGCTTCACTGCACTACTCAAAACTTGTCAGTAGCCTTAGCACAATAGGCTTGTGTGGAGCTGCTTCAGAGCATTCGTTTTTTTTTTTTTTTTTTGGCTTTTCTATGGAGATTATACAAGCTGTGTGCAACATCTTTGTCAGCATTGGGTGTACCTTAAAGCAGCCGACTTTACTAATTAGTAGGAATTCTTGGACAACTCTGGACACAGTGTATATCTGGCACAACTGAACCTTTCCAAAAGTATGTAATTTTTCTCTCTTTAAAGGTACAACCAAAATGGAAAGCAATAATTTCATTCCATCGGGATACTACTATAATGATTCCTGGAGGTCTTTAGGTGGGACAGTCATGCTCCAGTTTAATAGCGCATCAGATGTAAAGGAGTGTCTTAAAGGGAAGATTGTACACATGTTGGGAGACTCTACTTTGCGGCAATGGTTTGAGTACCTCACAGACTTTGTTCCCGGTAAGAATATTTTTGAAAACCTCTTCTATCTATCTCATTCCTTTAGTTTGTTTTCCAGTCATAATGTTTTGTTCATTTTTTTCTCATTATGGCCATCCATCCCTCTCCAGACCTGAAGCAGATTAACCTTTACACTCCAAAGAAAGTGGGGCCTTACATGGCAGTGGACAGTGCACACAACATTCTGGTGACATACCGCTGTCACGGGCCGCCCATCCGCTTCAGCCCTGTGTATTCCCCAGAGTTGCACTACATAGCTAATGAGCTGGACGGGATACGGGGTGGCCCGAATGTCGTGGTGCTTGTGAGCATCTGGGCTCACTTCAGCACCTTCCCTGTGGGTGCGTACATCCGACGTCTCCGACACATCCGCAAGGCCGTGGTGCGACTCCTGAACCGTGAGCCAGCCACTTTAGTGGTGATCCGCTCACCCAGCCTCCAGAACCTGGACCCTTGGCTCAGCCTGTTAAACAGCGACTGGTTCTCGCAGCAGCTGGACACGGTGCTGCGTGCCATGTTCCGAGAGGTCAACGTCCGGATACTGGATGCCTGGGAGATGACGCTTGCCCACCGTCTCCCACATCTGCTGCATCCACTCCCTACCATCATCAAAAACATGGTGGACCTAATTCTGTCTCAGGCCTGTCCTGTCAAGGAAAAAACAGACAAGTAGCCATAAAAAGACTGAAATGTGAACAGAGAAGAGGGGCCTTGTCAGGATATGAGTGATCTGTGCACCTATAAAGATCTGTCAGGTCTAATAAAGTTATGGAAGTCAAGCACTGCTCTCTCCTTTCTTCTGCAAAACCTGCAGGTTTTAAATGTTAGTCATACACAGATTGTAGACTGATACAGTATCAGTACATGCAGCCAGATACAGTGAGACTTTGTTCTATAGTTGTGCTTACATGTTTAATAGTCAAGGTCACGAGCTGAGAACAGCAACAGCTTCTGTTAGAAATGTTTTTTTTTTCTATTTCCTTTTTTTTAGGTATTAAAAAGCATAGAGCTGTTTTGTTAAGTTGCCTGAAATGGTGTCATTAACTTCCTGAACTTGGTATCAGGGTATTGTTCAAATTAAACTGCTTATCTGATCGCCAAATTAAGCAAATAATACATTTGGAAATTCTGAGCCTTTCTGCAGAGGGCTTATTTTGGGGCTTTAGTTGACCAAAAGTTTGATCTCTTTAAATTCAGCAAATAATTAGCAAAGACGTGATGACTCTTGATGGTTTTTAGCCAAGCTGTAAATCAAGAAACCATTGCTTTGGAAAGTTACATTCCATATACCTGCACTTACTACATTATGCAATTACTGAAACTTTTGTGAATTAGTGGTGTTTGAGCTTCCACTTTATATCATGTACTCGTTATTTATGTGTTTGGTATACAGCAGTTCTTCATCAGATGTGCTCTGGAAGCTCAGTGCACATAGTCTGTGAATTAGTCAGTTAGTATGTTATATATCCTTTTTGGCTGAAGAGGTCAGTATCAACACAAGAGATTAATGTTCAGAATTAATGTTGGCTGTGTAATTAACATGTGCTGGGAGTAAATGTAAAAGTGTCAGATTAATTCTAAAATAACTGCTTAATTTTGTACTGTACTTATTTCAGTAGGAATTGCGAAGGAATATAACCTACTAGATAAAGCTAATGCATTATTATGATGGCTGATATTAAACTGGTGTAATTACTCCAGAGGAATTTTTGTAGAACTCTATACACTAGGAAGGTGGAAGTGTTTTAGACAGAGCTGGAGAGGAAGAGGATTGTGAACAAAGTCCCGTCCTCGCTGGATCAACCAGTAGGTAAATGGTTAGCTGGCAAAGTGGGGAAAAATAGTATGAGACCACCCTTCAGTTCTTTCAGTGACAACAAAATGATTCATTATCCACCACTCCGCCTTTATTACTACTTCCATTCTTTTCAGGTGACCTATGTTCAGTTTTTAAAAGAAATCTCTATAGATATTTTTCCATCCTCCAAACCTCTTGAATTGTATGACGAGTCAGGTTCACAATATGAGCTCAGAACGATAACTGGCCAACCAGAATCACTCCTAGGCTTCTTGCATCCTCAGTCGGGGTGATCAAGGAGTTCCGGAATGAGAAAGCAAGATCATGGTGAGGACCTGTAGTGCTGGGGATGAACTGCAGCTCAGTCTTGCTGGGATTAAGCTTAAGGTGGTGAGCTGTCATCCATGAGCTGATGTCGGTCAGGCATGCTGAGATGCGGTTGCATACCTGTATGTCAGATGATGGGAAGGAAAGCATGAGTTGGGTATCATCACCATAACAGTGATAAGAAAAGCCGTGAGAGGTACTTACTTTGCCAAGAGAAAAAGTGTAAAGAGAGAAGAGAAGAGGACCCAACACTGAGCCTTGAGGGACACCGGTGGAGAGCCTGCATGGAGCAGACGTGGACCCATTCCATGTTACCTGGTAATGGCGATCCTCCAGGTTGGACTCAAACCACTTCCATGCAGTGCCAGTGATTCCATGTTCAGTGAGGACTGACAGGAGGATCTTGAGGTTCACCGTGTCGAAGGCTACAGACAGGTCAAGCAGAATCAGAACTGAGGACAGTTTGGCTGATCTCGCTGTCTGAAGCCTCTCAGTTACTGCAATGAGAGCAGTTTCAGTGGAATGGGCTGGTTTGAGGCCGGACTGGTTGATGTCCTGAAGCTGGTTCTGGGAGAGAAGGAGAGTTGATTATAAACTGTACGTTCAAGAATTTTTGAAAGAAAAGAAAGAAAAGACACCAAGTCTGTAACTGCTGATGTCTGAGGAATCCAGCGAGGGTTTCTTCAGGATGGGAACCATTCTGGCAATCTTGAAGGCCTGTGGAACATGACCTGATGACAGGGAACAGTTTATAAGGAACAAGATGAAGGGTAGCAGGTTCAGGGAGACTGACTGGAGCAGTGTGGATGGGATGGGATCCAGTGGGCTGGATTCCAGTAGCTATAGGACGTTGTCTGTAGAAAGGGAAGAAAAACAGGTTAAGGACTTTGTGGCAAGAGGATGATGATTAATGGAAGGAGTAGTGGGGACAGAGGAAACAGACCAGCGGATTTTATTCCCTCTCTCTTCAAAGAAAGGGAACAAAGTCCTCAGGGATAAGTGAAGAGGGTAAGGGTGGGGGGGGGGGGGGGGGGGGGGGGGGTGGGGGGAGGAGGGAAGAGAAATACTAAAGAGTTTAAGTGGGTCAGACGCAGATTCTTCCAGTTTCCTCTTGTAGAAGGATGACATTGCAGTAGTCAGTTCACTTAACGTGAAGTTAGAACATCGTCACAGTGGCAATGTTCCAATGCACTAAACAATCACAGGACACGACAATAAATAAAACTAGCAGGACGAGACAAACTGGTTGCAAAAATTTCCTCATTCAGCAGAGTTCATAGCCTTACCTTAATGCAAGCCACTGCACTGATTGCTCCGAAGAGCTGAGGAGGGAGCTAGGAATGCAATACAAAGATGAGTTCGAAAAACTGTAGAACATCACACTGCAATAAGTTCACATACTCCAATGATGTAGCCTCACCTCCAGTGAACAAACATAACAAAAGTCGTTATGGTGCTCAGACTCCAGCCTGCTGGAGCTAATCCTCCACCTGTTCACATGTGTATGTATTAAAAACAGAGTAAAACAGCCTGTAACTGCAGCACCATTTAAGGTGGAAAGAAAAATGTAAGTAAGAAACTGCATATAAGAATCTTCAACTTCAGCTTTGTCCTCTATTACACACTGATCTGTGATAAATACTGTTTGTTTTATTCTTTTTTATTCTTTGTTCTGTTTATAAATAATTAATTATAGAAACTCTTATCAATAAGTAAATGCTTTGAGAATGTTTTTGTGAGCAGTTTGAGTTCACAGCGACTACTGAGCAGAGTTAACACTGATCACAGCTGTTTATCAAACCACCTCTCGCTGCTTAAACTCAGTCCTGGCTGCTTTACGCACGACTCCGCCAAAATGTCTCTCCAGTCAATCAAAGAGTCAAAGAGTCGACTCCCAGCATTTCGACTCTTAAAATCCGAGAGTCGACTACCACTACTGATATGATTCAAAATCGGCTCTTTTTAAATCACTACGTGCGGACGGTTCGTTACTGTAGTAACCTGGATTTAAACCGTAATAGTTGCGTTTAAAACATAACAGTCGTATTTCGAGTGAAACACAGTAAGAGACATTTCCAGTATTCATTTTCAGACAGTTAATTTAACGTTGGTCACTGGTGTGTTCATGTATTCAACTCGGACATCAAAAACAAACTGGACGTAAGGATGGCCAATTATAAAAATAGCTGCAGTTCAAGTTTTGTTAGTTCAGTTTTTCAGTGTGGGACAGTCTTACTCTACACATGCTGTGCGACTAGAGTTCCTTTAAAGTTCCTTCAAAGGAACCACAAAAATGGACTCCAAATGAGCATAGACAGCAGCAGTTTCGTGACAAAATCTCTCTCTCTCTCTCTCCCTCTCTCTCTCTCTCTCTCTCTCTCACTCTCTCTCTCTCTCTCTCTCTCTCTCTCTCTCTCTCTCTCTCTCTCTCTCTCTCTATATATATATATATATATATATGAAGAAATAAGGGTTTCAGATAAATTTAGTAGGCTTTTTCTGAAGTAAACAGTGAAAAAGCGAGTTTCCACTGGCGATTATTTTATTACTCTTCAACGATAAACTGCTTATTAAATGTGTCCTAAAGAGGGCGATGTAGCTCACTGCTGAAAAGCACACATTTTCCAATAAATAAATAAATAAATAAATAAATTATAAATAATAAGAAGAAATAACCCCCAAATATATGGTGGGTTACATCCTCCCCTGCTAGACTCTAACATCCCTGTCAGATGACCTTAAACATAACTTGAGGCCACAAGGTTCAGTACTGAGGTTTCTTCATGTCATATAAAATAATAGAATTACTTTGAGGTTTGTCAGTAACACTCTGCAGATCACAACTTGCTGTCCATGCCACATAATCTCTTAACTTCACAGGGGGTTTCTATCCTGTTGGGACCGCCGAAGGGTAGTTGATGCCTCCTCACTTGATGTAGTTGTGCGACCCCCTGCTGTTCTGCAGAAGACACTGCATATATATATCTATATGCAGCTTGGACAATTTGAGTCCAATCACTGTAAACCTCTGTCCGCTGAAATGGTTGATAATTCTTTCCCTGCAGAGCAGAATCATTTTTTAGTGCTTCAATAGACTTTAATGTTTTCCCCTCATAAGGTGACTCAGCACACATGGAACCCCCTTCTTCACTACTCTGCTCAGGAACGTCTGTACAGAAGTAACCTTCTGTATTTTGCTGATGTGAAAGCTCATGAGCTACCACTGGGCCAGAACAGTCTCCAATGTTCCTCTGTCTCACCTGCATTTCTCAGTTCTGTGCTAGGTGTACTAGAAAGGCTTTCGGCACAACTAAGCTCCTCTTGTGGGCTACTCTAATTAATGATCTAACCCACCAACTAACTACCTCACAGGGAAGTAGTAGATCTTTGTGCAATACATGTTCACATCCTTCTCCATCATATACATATACCGAAATTTCTTTACTGAGTTGCTTGATCACTATGTATACTGTGGATTCCCAATGATCTGTGAGCTTATGCCTCTTTATGATGTTTACATTCCATACAAGAACACAATGTCCCACTCTAAGCCTAGCAGCTGTCACTCATTTATCCCATCTTGCCTTGTTGAGAGTTGTTGTTTCTCTGCATTTTCTGATAGTTTATATTTATATCTCAGCCTTTCTTCAGTTCAGTGACATAATGTAAGGTTTGGGATTATGTCCCACTGGGTTTATCCCAAAACAAAGATCAATGCTCCTTGGTTGGGAACGCAAAAGCGTATTTAGTGAAATGATCGGTAAGGACCAAGATATGCTTTGTGCCACAAGAGTCTGGTTCTAATGATAAGTAATCAATGCAGACCAGCTCTAGGGGTGAGTAGGTCTTGATGCTCACCAGTTTGGATGCTTTTTGGGCATGTGCTTTTCTTGTAACGCATCACTTACAAGTCCTGCATTTATGCTCCACTGAAGCTGCCAACTTTGGCCAATAAAATCGAGCATGTGAAAGCTCCTTATCCATAGTGTCCGCTCATATCCCATAGGCCCAGTATCATCATCAACTCCTTCTAAGGCTCATTGTCTATGACAGCTTGGGACCACCAGATGATTGTACTTTTTGTCATGCTCACTGAAAACCTGACAATAGAGAACTTGGTCAATTAAGGCAAACCTGTGTCTTTCTTTCCAAAGTAAAACAGTTTCTCTGAGCTCTCTTTGCTTATCTAAATTAGTTAGTCTGTCATCTGATTGTAAAGACGATTTATAGATGGATCCTCCCTCCAAAACTTCTGCCAAGCAATAGGAGTCATACTGGGTAGAACGGGTTGCCCAGGCTGCGGTTCTGGTTCAACTTGGTTGTCTGGAATTGCATTTTCATTACAAAGTAGCTATTCTGCCTTCCCTAAGCGTTTACGTACACAGCTAAGCAGACTGCTAAACACTTTTCCAAAAAATGGCCAAGACATGTGGTGCCTTTAAGCGTTTTTAATGGAAGTGGTATAAAACTGAGAAAATAGAAAGAAAGTATGTCAGGTAAGGTAAGGGAAACAGTGGTTCTATCCAGCAGTCTAGACACTCTCATCTTAATGCGCTCAATATCAGCATCATCCACAAGGCATGTTACAGGTATTTATTTCAGCATAGCCATGCCGTTGAGCATGCCGTGAGAGCTAGATAAATAAAATATATAAAAACATTCTGATAGAGAACAACCATAAACAGACGTCTCACAACAGAAATATAACCTGCACAATTCACTGACCATTCTGAGCAGTGAAACTTGTAAACAATTAGTTTACTGAACATTTAGTGAACTGTATGTAGGCTACAACATACAACTCCACTAGCATATTAGCTTCTTTACAAACAAAGTGTAACATAAGAACAAGCTAAAATAGTAGCCTACCTTTTTGGCCGCATTAACACAAAGGAGGATACGAAAGGAAACTTGTCACCTAGGAAGTCTTCCCCAAAGCTAACAGGCAGCAGCTTTACTCAAATTTATTTGCTTCAGCTGTACCGTGTTCTCCCTCTCGTCTGCAAAGTGCGTCGCTCTTTTTACAACCAGCACCCCGCCCAGTCAATCAAAGGAGTACTCTACGCCATCTTTTGTAAAGATAGATGTCTTCCTTCACAAACTGGTGGTGGCAAGATCACTGACGATTTTACTGTCAAAATGTGATTGGGCGTAAGAGGCTGTGGCCCAGCTGGATCACTGAGCATGTGTGCGGTTAGAGGTTGGCTATTTATGAGTGCCATGACTTTGTAATAGTAGGTCCTCAAAGATGGGCTGTCAAGTATTCGAGGTGACTGATCCAGGATGGATGTTAACACGCTTCTTATTGTCCTAATTTGCCTTTCCCAGGCTCCACCCATATGGCTAGCAGATAGAGTGATCATGACAAACTCGCAGCCCAGTTGCCTTAAGCATTCTTGATCCATCTCCATTACAGCTTCAAGGAACTCACGTCTCGCACCTATGAAGTTAGTGCCTTGGTCAGATTGAAGTTGGTGAACGTTTCCATGGTGAGCAATGAAGGCATGAAGAGCGTTAATAAAGGCATCTGCTGTCATGTCATCAAGCAGTTCAATGTGCACAGCACATTATCACCGACATGTGAATAACAGACCATAGCGCTTCAACTCCCTTCTTCCTTCCTTGACATAGAGGAGCCGAAACGGTCCATTCCACAATAAGTGAAAGGAGGAGTTGTTTCCATGCGTTCACGAGGCAAGTCTGCCATTCTTTGTTCTTCCACACCCCTTCTGAACTTTCTGCACTTGACGCACTTATAGATGTAGGATGACACAGCAAGACTGCATCCGAGTATCCAGATGCCATTTGATCCTAGCTCTTTTATTGTTATGCCTTGTCCTTGGTGATGCACTCGTTCATGATAGTGCTGAATCAGTAACTGTGTAAAGTGACTGGTCTTTGGCAAGATGACTGGGTGTTTGACGTGGTGATGCAAGGCAGCATGCTTTATTTGACCTCCCACCCTGAGGATTCCTTGGTAATCTAGGAATGGGTTCAATCTACAGAGCTTCTGGCTTTATCCTTGGTTGTTACTTCCCTTTTACATTAAAGAGTTGTGATTTCCTCAAGGAAGGCTGCCCATTGAACAATACGAATAAAGGTTAACTCATCTGCATCCTTTCTCTCCTCGAGACTTGTGGCTTCATTGGTTTTTGATACTAAATTGCTACGCTCTTTAACACATCGTCTGAGTCTGGCAATAGCCCTGACCAACCTTATCCAACTGTAAAACTTTTGGAAGCGAACAAGCAGAGAATCTTCTGCATCTTCAATGGTAATGTCTCCCACCGTAATACTCCTGCTGGGAAGCTTGTCACACCAAAGAAAATCTGGACAAGCAAACCAGTTGGAATAACTTAGCTCCTTTACCGTGAGGCCCCCTTGATGCATGATGAGTGGAATTTTTTTCAGATGTCACATGCCTCCACTGACTTGGGTTGGTACTTGGTGCTTGATACGTTGGATGCAGTTTGCCATGAATAGGTGAAATCGTCTGGCATCGTTGTAGACATATCCCAGATCGACTTTCGAATCTGTCCAGAAGAATTCATGGGCATCTTCTAATTCCAGCTCCCTTTTGAGCAGGTCACTTGTACGAACCACAACAACAGCTGCTGTCAGCTCAAGTCTTGACACTGTGTTGACTTTTGTAGGGGCCACTATGGCCTTACCCATAATTAATGAACAATGAACTTGTCCTGATGCGCCAGTTGTTCTCAGGTATGTGCATTCTCCCTACCCTGTTTGCGTCAGCAAAGTGATGTAGTTTATATTTTTGACTATTAAGTCTGCTGGAAGGAAACATCGTGGAATCTTAACATCAACTAAATTCTGCAAATACAATAGCCAGGATTCTTATTGTGGTCTTCAGGTCCTCAGGTAATGGTTCGTCCCATCCCATCTTGTCCCGACACATTTGCTGACGTATTTGCTTCCCCACTAGAATGAAAGGAGCTATGAAGCCCAGTGGGTCATAGACAGAGGCTACTGTTGGCAAAACTCCTCTCGTAGGGAGTGGGCGTTCGTTAACCACAACTCTGAAACTAAACTGATCTGAAGCAACACACCATTTAACCCCCAGGGCTCTCTCCACCTGCGTCTCACCGAGGCATACTTCTTGATTTCTTACTGTTTCAGCACACTTTTCTTTGGGAATTGATGCAAGAACGCTCTGGCTGTTGGAGATAAACTTGTGGATTCTCAGCCTTCCAGCACTGCAGATCTCTCTTGCTTCGCTGACTAACTGTATTGCTTGGTCTTCTGTTGACACACTTGTCACCCCATCATCAACATAACAGTTTCGTTCGATGAAGCGGATGGTTGCTTTACTGAAGTGACCTAGTCTATGTGCGGCTATATGCTTGAGGCCATAGTTTGCACAGCCGGGCGATGAGGCTGCCCCGAACAAATGAACTTTCATACGATAGACTGATGATTGGAACTGAAAGTCCCCAATTTCCGACCACAAAAATCTCAATTAGTCTTGATCTTCTGCTCTTACACAAAACTGATGAAACATGCGCTCGATATTGCACATTATGGCTACTTGGCCTTTGCAGAACCGGCATAGGACACCAATCAAAGTGTTTGTCATTTCTTCCCCGGTAAGTAGATAGTTATTTAATGACACTCCTTGAAACTTCGCTGAGCAGTCAAAAACAACCCGTATCTTTCTTTTTTGTGTGTGGATTATACACCCCATGGTGCTGGATGTACCAGACGGGGCTCTTGTCTATCTCTTCACTGGGAACTTTCTGTGCATCTCTACGAGCTATTGTTTCATTCATGAAGGCTACATAATATTTATGATATTGCTTGTCTTTCTCAAATTGCTTTCTCAAACATTTC
Source organism: Prochilodus magdalenae (assembly GCA_024036415.1). Lineage (NCBI taxonomy): Eukaryota > Metazoa > Chordata > Actinopteri > Characiformes > Prochilodontidae > Prochilodus > Prochilodus magdalenae. The sequence goes on along the minus strand of JAMWET010000668.1, from coordinate 1,691,423 downwards.
AGGCAGTGTTCAGCACATCTCTTATTATCTGGCAGACTCGGGCGATATTCCTTAAATGGCAGAGGCATTTCGTGCCGACCATCTGCCCTGATTTTGATTCCTCCCTCCATTATTGAGATGAAGCGCAAATCCTCTTGAGAGAAGTTAGCATCTTCTGCATTTCTTTCACTGATGTCGGATTCGAGCATCTTTAACACCTCTGGCGGATTGATTAATTCCTTAACTTGTGTTCGGCATATATACAGAACTTCACTTGTCAGACTAGCACATGCCTGAAGATCTGGTGCAACTTGTCTCACAAGTATTCAGTGGCTGCCTCCAATCGCATCTCCATAGTTGACAAAGGGATTGGCGCTGCCAACTATAGACCAGCCCAAGTCTGTTCTTTGAGCAAATGGCTCATTGTCCTTGCCTGAAACAACCTCGCTGGGCAGCAGGGCTTGATAACTGTTATATCCTATGAGCAACTCAATGTCACATTCGATGAAGGGAGCAATCTCTTCAGCAAGGTGCTCTAGGTGGGGCCACGCCCTTGCAGTGTTGGGTGTAGGCATATGATATTGGCAGGAATAAATTCTCTTGAATAGGTTACAGGGAGAGAGATTTTCTTTGATGAATAAAAGCCTCTGATCCGCAGCCCAGTGAGCCTTTGACTTGAAATGACCATGTCTTTGGATGACAATGTACAGAGCTTCAACTGCACAGACTCTTTCTCTGTATCCAGAACTTCAGCCTTTTCTTGCAAGATAAAAGTGGTATTGCTTTGGTTGTCCAGAAGTGCATACACAAGAAGTTCACTTTCTGGATTATGTGTCGTGGACAGCCATACAGGAATAACTGTTGATGTATATGTGCACTTCATATGTTGCTTCATTTGGTATTTCATTTCGTTTAGACTCCCTTTCATCCGATGTTTCTTTCGCTTTTGAATGTTTCCAGCATTTGTCATCACATTGCTCTTTCTTTATGCTGTCTTTAGCTCTGTTTTCATGTAGACAAGACTTTCTTTTGCATGTATCACAAACACTCCTTTTCTCACAGTTCTTTAAGTGATGTTCTGCCTTTAAACATCCAAAGCACAGTTTCTTAATCTGCACGAACTTGACTCACTCTGCAATTGGTTTGTCCATGAACTTTCGACATGTGTGAATGCTGTGGCTTGGCTTCTCACAAAAGGCACATTCTTTAGTATCGAAATTTTCTGCAGAGCTACTTGCTAGAACCTTTGCCCCAAGACTTCGAGGCTTTGGTGTCTTCACTCTTTCACCATCATTAGATTTTAGAGCATGAAGAGAGGTCACTGTAATACAAGCTAGCTTTCTTTGTGACAAACTCCACAAAATGACTGAAAGTATTCTTTGGTTGCTTCTTCAATCTCAATGACCTTTCTGTTCCATCTGGCTGTTAGCCAATCAGGAAGTTTGGTGAGCATCCTTTGGTTCTCACCACAGTCATTTAAGACTTCCAGACTTTTAATATGAGACATTGCTGATCGACAGCCTCAAAGGAAGTCTGAGAATTCTCTTAGTTCAACACTGTCCTTGGGTCTAATCTTTGGCCAAGAAGTAAGCTTATCCCTGAAGCCCTTGGCAATCACAAAGGAGCTTCCATACCTTTCATCCAGGATGTCCCATGCTGAATGGTGAGCTGCATCAGTGCCTAACAGGAAATAACTCTCAATGGCCTTTTTTGCAGCTCCACCAACATACTTACGTACATACTTACTGTAAAACCTTCTCATTTACAGGAATGTTTTTCCTATCTATCAATGTTTGAAAAAACATTTTCCAGTCTTTGTACCTTAGTGGATCTCCACTGAAAACAGAAGGCTCTGGTACAGGCAGACAGCTTGCATTAATAGACTCTGCTATTGCTCTGGCAAGTGTTAATGTGCTGTCCTCATGATAACCATAAGTGTCGAGTTGCCCCCTTGTGGCAATCTGTGGCATAACTGCAGGTTGCACCTGTGTGACATTCTGTGGTGATGCCACATGATGCACTTGAGAAACTTTTGGTTTCTTTCTTCTTCGTTTGGTATCTGCCTACGCTTCTCATCTAATGCATTTTGTCTTAAAGCGTTTTCAGCTTGTTGTAGCACAAGCTGCTGTCTGTTCTCGGCTTTAAGGTTCTCAAGTTCTTGTTTCTCACGTTCCATTTCTCGCAAGACTTTCAAAGTGGCTTGAGTTGCAGCTTGCTCTGCTGCAGCTTCTTGTTTCTTTAAAGAAGACCGACTTGAATGCCTTGACCTCATACTTGCACCATTGGCAGACCTTGAACTTTGAAAGCATGAACTAGAGCCTTTAGATATTGCTGATGAGAGAACAGAGCTAATCTCTATCTGATGTTCTTGTTATTTATGAGAATCTTGACCCTTGTATTTCTCTTCAAGAAAATCCAAGATGTGCCTCGAAACAGCATCACAAGTATCTACCTTGTGTTGGGTCTAGGAGTAATGCACTGGCACAAATCTTCATAAGCTTGTTTTACATCTACTGAAGCACCATCAACTTTGGTCTTGAGGTCTTCCAGGATCTCACTGGACAGGGGTCAGTCTAGTGCTCTTCTAGCCTCCTTAGCAAAAGCTTTTTTATTTGTTGCAAGTGATTGTGAAGTGCTGATGAAACCTTTTAGATTTTCTCTCTAGGAGTTCATGTCCCTTTTCAGTCAGCTTTCGGGTTCTCTGGCTTCTTCGTAAACCTTCTTGTGTCTGTACACATACCTCTGTCTCCTTTGGTGGGTTTATGCCTGAAGGCTCATCTAGTTCATGCTCACCCATTGTTAGCTTTGTTTATCTTGTGTCACATACTTCTTAACTTAGCTATTAGAATTGTAAGTTCAAATGACTTGAAAACATCTAGTTCATTCAGGTTTGATGGTTTCCGAGCATGGACAGCTCTCTTTAAGTGACACCACAGATTTTCATTAATATTCAGGTGTGGGGACTGAGATGGCCAGTCCAGAACGTCATACTTGTTCCTCTGCATGAATGTATTAGTAGATTTTGAGCAGTGTTTAGGGTCGTTGTCTTGTTGGAAGATCCAGCCCCGGCGCAGCTTCAGCTTTGTCACTGATTCCTGGACATTGGTCTCCAGAATCTGCTGATATTGATTGGAATCCATACGCCCCTTAACTTTAACAAGATTCCCAGTCCCTGTACTGGCCACACAGCCCCACAGCATGATGGAACCACCACCAAATTTTACTGTAGGTAGCAGGTGTTTTTCTTGGAGTGCTGTGTTCTTTTTCCTCCATGCATAACGGCCCTTGTTATGCCCAAATAACTTTATTTTAGTTTCATCAGTCCACAGCACCTTATTCCAAAATGAAGCTGGCTTGTCCAAATGTGCTTTAGCATACCTCAAGCGGCTCTGTTGGTGATGTGGGCGGAGAAACGGCTTCCTCTGCATCACTCTCCCATACAGCATCTCCTTGTGTAAAGTGCGCCAAATAGTTGAACGATGCACAGTGACTCCATCAGCAGCAAGATCATGTTGTAGGTCTTTGGTGCTGGTCTGTGGGTTGACTTTGACTGTTCTCAACATCCTTCGCTTCTGTTTATTCAAGATTTTTCTTGGTCTGCCACTTCGAGCCTTGACTTGAACTGTGCCTGTGGTCTTCCATTTTCTCACAATGTTTCTCACAGTGGAGACTGAAAGCTGAAATCTCTGAGAAAGCTTTCTGTATCCGTCCCCTAAACCATGACGGTGAACAATCTTTGTTTTCATGTCATTTGAAAATTGTTTTGAGACTCCCGTGCTGCGACTCTTTAGAGAAGATGCAAAGAGGAAAAAAACTTACAATTGCTCCCCTTAAATACCCTTTCTCATAATTGGAGTCACCTGTGTATGGAGGTCAAGGGTCACTGAACTTACCAAACCAAACTTGAGTTCCAATAATTAGTTCTAAAGGTTTTGAAATCAATAAAATGACAACAGTGCCCAAATTTATGCACCTGTCTACTTTTGTTTAACCAATTATTGCACACTTTCTGTAAATCATATAAACTTCATTTCACTTCTCAAATATCACTGTGTTTGTCCCCTTTATGATATATTTAACAGAATGTTTTGATCCAAACAATCAATGCTTTATAAAGGTAAATCAGGAAAATTAACAAGGCTGCCCAAACTTTCGCACCCCACTGTACTTTTAATCAATTATTTAATCACCTGTATTTTAGAATAAATTATGTGTAGGCGTCTTAATTTTCCGACGCTATGCTAATGAATTTAGTTTACACTTAATGAATTAGAGAACACTTGTTTTTAACGATAGTCAGATTAACCCTTCAAATGTAATGTGAATATAGACTTCAAAATTTACCAAAGTAAATGACTACACTGCGATCAACAAAATGCACTTAGAAGCATGTACATAAAACCCCAACACATTTAGCGCTTATAGAGTCCATTTAGGCAGATGACGAGGCTTCTGTAACCTTTAACATTTAACTTGCTTTAAATGTGTTACTTCTTGTTGATTAACTATGCGACTATGCTGGACTCTGCTTGCTACTTGCTTAGGCTACAGGTTTACACAGTCTTATCTGTTGTTGATGATGCTCTTGAGAAACTTGCTTGCAGCTCCCTCACTCTGCCTCATGTAGAGCAAGCTAGAGTTCTCACTGTAGTTCCCTTTGCTCCCCTTTGGTCAAGTCACGACATAAGGCGTTCCTTTGTTACAGGTATTTATTTCAGCATAGCCATGCCGTTGAGCACGCAGTGAGAGCTAGACAAATAAAATATATAAAAACATTCTCATAGAGAACAACCATAAACAGGCGTCTCACAACAGAAATATAACCTGCACAATTCTGAGCAGTGAAACTTGTAAACAATTACTTTACTGAACTGTTTGTATGCTATACCATACAACTCACTATAGCATATTAGCTTATTTACAAACAAAGCGTAACATAAGAACACATTAACACATTGGCTGCATTAACACAAAGGAGGATACGAAAGGAAACTTGTCACTTAAGAAGTCTTCCCCAATGCTAACATGCAGCAGCTTTACTCAAATTTAATTTCCTGCAGCTGTACTGTGTGTTCTCCCTCCCGTCTGCCCCCCAAGCACAAGTATAGGTTCCTGTATAGGAACGTTAAACAAGGTCTCTTAAACTTGTCCTTTATAAACTTTACATGAGCTACCTAAAAACAGAGAAATAACTTATCAGCATGTAAATTCCCTACTTCAACTCAGTTATGTTTAAAAATAAACTTAAACTGAACAGCTGTCTCTGAAGGCAGCTACACATCAAACGATTATTATCAGTGAAGGTGGCACCATAAAGATAGTAATTTTTTCACATATGGCTCACTTTAATGCCAGAAACTCCAACTTGTGCACAGTGTAGTTCTTTCACTCTTACTGAGCCCTCTGCTCGCATAAGCGATGACTCTTGTTTTCCCTTCCTGCACCTGATACAGTACCTAGGCCTGTGATGCTGGGATCTGTATGGAGGAAACTGGCAGGGAACATCATCACAGATCTGCCTGACACAACATTTTCCAACTCCTCCCATCCAGCAGGCGCTACAGGACTCTGTACACCAAGACAACCAGGCACAGGAATAACTTCTTTCCTCGGGCCATCACCTTCATAAACAGCTGACCAGTCACATCATCTGCTGGCCCATAGTTATTCCTGTTCCTCCATAGTGTTCACTTTGTTTCACTCACATGCCAGATTATACACTACAGTCTCTTCCCCATACATGTGTACTAATGCTGCTGCACTACCTCAATACTACTGCCTCTACCTCAACACTACTGCCTTATACAGTTTGCAAATTGTATGTAAACTGTATATTATTTGTAGTTGTTGTTTTTTGCTTGTATATTCTGTATAGCGTATAAGATAGTAGCTTTTTTTGTAGTGTTGTTCGCTTTTTCTGAAGTAAACGTGAATATTAGATTCACACTGGATATGAGTTTCCACAAGCAGCAACCAGACCATTATTACTCTCCAAAATATAAACTGCACTATTAAACATGTCCTAAAGAGGGCACTGTTGAAAAGCACAAAACAGTAAGTGGAGAGATTCTGGCCGTAATATGTGTCTGAAACCCAAAATAAAAAGTAAAGGAATACTTAATAAATAATAAATAATAATAGAAATAAATTGTTATTTCTATTTACACCAATAAAAAGTGACAGAAACGCAAGTCTGAAAAAAGAAAAGCTGAGAAAGTAGAAAGCAGTGATGAATGAATTCTGCTTGACCTGTATTATATTTACCTGTAATAATACAATCTCTCACTGGAGAGAGAACACAGACTTCTAGTTGTAAATATTCCCTCATCAAATATGATGCCTATGTCACGCCTGCTGGCCCTCTTCTCACCTCTGATCTCCCGGACTCCATATCCCATAACCCACCACCAGATGATGTCACTTTTACACGTCTGCCATCTCCCAGTCCCATTCCGTTTTCTAGATCTGAGTCTCCCGAGTATTGATCACACCTGTTGTTAATTTTTCTGTTTGTATATGTACTCCTCTCTCACACTGACCCATTGCGAAGTATTGCACCTCTGTGTGTACCGAGCGTTTCTTTCTGTGATTACTCTTGTTTAAAGAGATCATACAGAACCTGTATGATCTCTTTTGTATTTGCTCTTGTGGTACTCTTGCTGGTCTGATTGTTTGCCTAATTCAAACAATCTTCAGTTTATTCAGTTTATTTATGACAACCGCAAGAGCAGCAGCAAAAAAAAAAAAATACCTGTTGAAACTTTGAACTTTTCGTTGATTGTTTGGACATGTACAGCAGCAAACACTAGTCTAAACTCAGCCTAAACACATCAGGCCTATTTAAATTGATTATAAAGACAGACAGTCCAGCAGAACAGGAAAACCAGGGCCCCACAGAATGAACCGCAACTCTGTCTTTCCAGTACTAAACAAGGTGAGACAGAGCTCCACCCCCCCAGTGCTCTACAGAATGAGCCAGAACTCCGCCCCTCCAGTACTCAACTGGGTGAGACAGAACTCCATTCACCTCAGTGCTCAACGTAGTGAATCAGAGCTCTGCCCCTCCAGCACTCTACAAGCACAGTCTGAGTTCTGCCTCTCCTGCACTCTACAAAGTGACTCAGAGCTTTGCCCCCAGCACCCTAAAAAGAGAACCAGGGCTCCGCCCCCCCAGCACTCTGCCTCGCAAGCCTACAGACACAGTCAGAGCTCCACCCATTCTGCACCTTACAGAATAAGCCAGAGCTACACCCCTCTTGGGCTCTACAGAATGAACCAGAGCTTCGCCCCTCCAGGTCTCTACCAAATGAATAAGAGCTCCACCCCTCTAGTGCTCTATCATGTTCTTCAGCCATGCGACACACAACACAAACCAATCGCAGCCTACTCTCTACAGCCTCTCAAAACAGCTCTTCTTATTGACTCTAATGTGAAATTTCTAAAGCATAAACAGATGTTCCCAACACATAGAGTAGGACAATTCTGGTGCCCCACAACCAAAGCAGCACATAGACTGCCTAATCCGGCACATTTGCTTGCACCAGATGATATTATCACACGCGGCAGTAACACAGGTGGCTCAGAAAGCTAACAGAGTGTTTCCGAATGCTAAGTCTCCACCTTACTTCCATGTAGAGATGTCCCCCATGAAATGATCAAGGAAACCAACAACTTTATCAGTTCAGAGTGTGCTAAGATGCCTGGAATAGGATTGCCCATCACCCAACCCTAACAGCCTGTATGATCATGTACTTGTGGACAAAAATAGTGCTTGGATGTTGGGATATGATCTGGGAGCAGCTATGCCTAACCCTTGATTCCTGACAACCTACCCAGCCAGAGGTCAATCAGAACACCAACAGCACCACCATGTAATAAAACATACAGCTTACCAATTCAAGAACAGAATGCAGCACAAGACAGCCAAACCAAGAAGGCCCTCACCAAGAATGCCCAGCAGGGCCTCACAGAACAACGACACAGCCCTGCACAACAAAAGAACCAAGCCCAGCAACACTGGATCCAGCAGAGTCCTTCTCGGCCCTAGCAACAGACGTTGGCCAGGTGATGCTGCACCCCACACATCACATACCTCTCCACAACCCTGCCCACAGCGCTCATATGCTTAAATGGTATCCAATGAGAAAAATATGGACCATCCAGCATTTAAAGAGGTGAGACAACTGCTCCTACTTCTTTGCAGAATTGTACAGAACTCTTAAAACAACAACAACAAAACTATTATTATTATTATTATTACATTCATTAAAGTTGATATAATTCATATTGTAAAGCTGCTTTCTGTCATATCTATCAATAGTCAACAAATAATAGTATAATAATTCACCATTAGTTCCTGGAACATCCTCAACCTTTGGCTTTAAAAGTACAAACGTCAATTTCTTTTCAAACATCTCTTATCTAGACATCATCATACTCTTGGAAACCTAGTGTAAAGATGACATGGCACTCACTGGCCCACAACCTATAGAGAAATTTTACTTCCCCCCTGTGCAATAGAAGAACACTTAGAGACGCAGGGGGGTTATTTTATGGTATAAGGATGATTTCACTTCCTATCTGTCAAAAGTTAACAGGTCAACTATACTAAATGGAAACTTAAACACATGATTGAAAGTACAATGCATTTACATAGATGCAGCGTTCTGTGTTCTGCTGTTCGGAGATTTAAATGATTGCACTGGCAACAAATACATACTCAGACAAGCCTCAATTCAGTGCATTCACTGTCAGACCACAGCTACGAGTCTTGGATCACTGTCAGATCACAGTGTAACAGTCAACCCATAACTATGGATCATGAGCCCTGCAATACATTCCAGCTTGTTCAGGTGGAGTCAGGACAGTGGCTTAAGATTTAACTCTGCTATCATCTGTTTCTATGAGAGCCAATCAGGTGTTATGGCTGTGTCACAAATTAATGACATATATTACAGATGGGCTCAGAAAGCAGGTTTCAACTCAGTAAACATCAAACACAATAAAAGACCACAGAAGAAGGAATAGTTTGATGAAGACATTACGAAAGAAGAAAGAAATTACGACGTCTATCAAAACAGAAACATAGAGAACCGCACTATCATCAAACTCGCTCTTACTACACCCAAACACTGAGAGAGTATATAAAGACACAGTTATATGATCAGTTACCATTGAACAGCCTCACAACAGACATTCACAGAGAAACTCAAAACTCTAGAATCAACTATCAAAAACGTTCAGGATCCACTAGATTACCAGATCTCACCAGAAGAATTAAACAACCAAATTAAAAAAGCTTAAACCCAGAAAAGCCTGCGGCCAGGACAGGATCAGGACAGAGATGCTGAAGAACAGTGTCCCCAAGCTACAGTAGGCTCTGCTCTCGTTTGTTGTTCAACTTCACCCTCAATCTGACTGCTTTCCTGAGATCTGGTGCCGGGGCGTTATTACCCCAATCTACAAGAGTGGAGACAAACTGGACCCTGATACCTACAGAGGCGTCTGTGTGAGCAGTAATCTGGGGAAGGTTTTTCGCTGTGCTATTAACTCCCAGATACAGGACTTCCTTACCCAACACAGTGTCCTGAGTAGAGGACAAATTGGCTTCTTAGCAAGTCATCGCACTACTGACCATATTTACACCCTACACACCATGATTAGCCAACATGTTCATCAAAAGAAGACAGGAAAAGGTTATGCATTTTTTATTGATTTTTCAAAAGCATTCAATTCTGTTTTGAGAACTACTGTATAGTCGAGGCAACACAGGAGAAACCACTTAGAATCACAAACTAGGTTTGGCAAAACTTCACAATGAGTGTGTGTGCATGTGTGTGTGTGGTTTATATGCAACCGGTTGGTTAAAGACAGGTGTGTTAGTACTCAGGAGACCTAGAGCGGGAATGATTGGGAGATTGGAGACATGTGGGTGTCATCGGATGATGCACTCTGGGAATTTGAGTTCGAGGGAGCAGTAGAGCAAGGGAAACCCAGAAGCGTGACACGTCTAAAATCAGGCTTAAACATTATTATAAGTATATCTATTTTAAATCCATTTATAGTATATTATAAAACCAATGATTTATAAAATTTCAAGATTGATAAAAGCTCACCATATTTCAAATACTTTTTGTTTGATATTGGATCTAGCTGACTATAGTGAAATCTTATAATATATAATTATAATCTATTTTATATCTTGATGTCCTTAAAGCATTTCACACAATTTGCCACAAATGCATCTTTAATAATTTGTTTTTAATTTTAATCTGGATAAATATTTTGTTAGGACGATTAAAACTTTATATAAGGATATAATGATAAATAACTAATTGAAACTTGCCTATGGGACATCGCCTGAATTTTGTTTTCGCCCAAATCTTCTGCCTTCTATTTGAACAGAATTCTTTTAGAGGCATCAGCATTGGTGATTCAAAGTCTCATAACTAACTGATGATATTGCATTATGTTTAGACAATAAACTGAAACTGAACCCCTTTCTCAAGTTTAATTCTTAATTAAACTTAATTAATTAAACTTGAGAATGTGTGTCACAAAAAGGGGGGGTTGATGAGAAGGCAGGATGTAAATGCAAGCGGCTTTAATTAAACAAGAAACACAAAGTAACAAAACAGAACTAAAGACAGAAACAAACCAAAAAACAAGGATAGAAACATACAAGAAACCAAACTAACACAGAACCAAACTAGAATCAAACAAGAAACCAAAACATGACATCAAACATGAAGTCAAACATACTACTTAAACACAAACCTACTCTGAGAACACAAACGTACTATTAGAACACAAACAGACTCCTAGAACACAAATATACTCTGAGAACACAAAACGCCAAGCAAACACACAGGGGGCAACAGGCCATATAAAAGAACAAACACTAACTCGGAACACCTGGGAAGGGGCGGGGCTAAAAACACGGACCTAGAGGTGGAGACAGGAGGGGCACATGACCAAAACAGACAGAGGCACATGGGGCATGACAACAAAGATCACATGACCTAAACAAAAGCACATGGATGGGGACAGGCAGAAAGACAGACAGACAGACGTAACAATGTGAGCTCCTTTCCTTAAACAAATGTGATGCTAACTCAGTATGTAATATTCAGAAGAAAGATGTTATCATTATCTTGTTATTAAAATTTCTAAAGATGTCAAAAATAGAAATAATTATTTTATTTATAATAATTAATTGTCAGGTGGCCCGACATTTATCCATCCAAGGTCAAGTCCTCCTGAGTAAAGCAGGGGGGTTCTTTAGAGCTGCTTATCTGTTTTCTTCTGTAGAAGCACCTGAATCAACTATAAGGCAATTAGATATTTACCTTTTCTTGGAAAAATGAATCTCACAAAGTAAAGAAAGATGCGGTAAAAAAATAAAATAGAAGGTGGAGGACATTATGTTTTGGATTTTACCATGCTAAACCAGCTACAAACCGGATTACAAAAAAGTTGGGACACTAAACAAATTGTGAATAAAAACTGAATGCAATGATGTGGAGGTGCCAACATCTAATATTTTATTCAGAATAGAACACAAATCACAGATCAAAAGTTTAAACTGAGAGAATGTATCATTTTAAGGGAAAAATATGTTGTTTCAAAATTTCATGTTGTCAACAAATCCCAAAAAAGTTGGGACAAGTAGCAATAAGTGGATGGAAAAAGGAAACTGAGCATATAACTAACAGCTGGAAGACCAATTAACACTAATTAGGTCAATTGACAACATGATTGGGTATAGAAAGAGCTTCTCATAGGGTCAGTGTCTCTCTGAAGCCAAGATGGTAAGAGGATCACCAATTCCACCATTGTTGCGCAGAAAGCAATGGTGGAATTGTGCCGAAACCCGAGAATTTCCGAAGAATCCGAGGTCAAAGAGAGTCAGTTTGAGTTAACATAGCAACTTGCGCTCTGAAGCTAACCTGCTTTCTAACAGGTTTACTTAACCTTAAACAGGTGTTGCAGCCACATCTCTTAAGCGAACATGCTGTGTCCTTTCCTTGAGAATCAACGTAGGAGATGCTGAACATATTAACAAGGCAACTGTATGTCGATCTGTCCACACAGTATGCCTAGCATTAAAACGCTCCATGCATGATTTTGTGGATGCCTGTAATGGACATCAAAAAGGAATTCCACAAAAGGTGTGTCTTTATTAACAAAGAAAAACAAAAGAAAAACAAGAAAGAAAATAATATGGAAGTAATTTATAAATACTTTCACACCATTTAATCTTTCAGGGTCAGTTTTTCCCGCCGTTTCTCCCTCTCACCCGCTAAGTCATCCTGACTGGCCTCACGTGTGCTGCCGCGTACCCAACCGCACCGTGACAGAAGGTGTAGCCAGCAGGGCAGGCCATGGATACGGATCACAGTGATCACGAGGAGGGACTAGTAGTGAGGCATGCCTTAGCGGCTCAAGGTAAGCTGATCGGACGGCATGAGCAATTGCTGCAGCAATTTATGCAGCAGTTGACCCAGCTCCCCAAGCCAGTAACACTTCACCAGCTCCCACTGCTACTACACCCCCTATGCCACAGCTAGAACCTCAGGGGGCATCAACCCCTGAGGCCACCCCACAACCTGGCCCTGCTCACTGGACGGGCGCTGAACTGGGCAACTCCCCTCTGGGAACAAAGGTCCGACAGTTGTTAATCGGTGGCCCAGTTCTCCGAAGCAATGCGCCTGACCTTCTTTAACCCGGAGGGGGGGCGTGCCGCAGCGCCCCGGCTCTTGCAGCTCCGACAGGGAGCCAGGTCGGCGGCAGACTTCTGAACGTTGGGGACTGAAAGCGGGTGGAACGAGGAGGCACTCATGGCCTTATTCCACCAGCGCTTGAACGAGCTCCTTAAGGATGAGTTGGCCACTCGAGACCTGCCCTCCACTCTGGAGGGGTTGTATGACATGGCTATCGCCATGGACAACCGCCCCAGGGAGAGGGAGCGGTCTAGGGCCACCTGCTTTCGGGGGTCACCCTCGAGCCCCCATGGAGGCTCCCCAAGGCCCGGATGCCCCTGAACCCATGCAGCTAAGTGGCCTGCACCCACGTGGGGCTCCACCCAGCCGCAGAATGGGTTCCAGGGGCAAGCAACCGCCGGGAAACGCCTAAGTCCGTTCCAGGCCGGGGCCCCGGAGTGGACAGTAGCACGCCCTCTCCCAATGCTGGCATGTTCCTCAGGGTCGCCTTGTCGTGGTCAGGCGTGCCTATCCAGTCTTGACCCTGGATGGTGTCGTGGAAAACGTTTATTATACCTTGTGTTTGTTGACAAACATCCTTAAATAATGATTACTTAACTTTAGCATCTACAACTACATAATCATTGTGTGAAAGCTTGTATTTTATATGCATCTATATAGAAGATTAACCAGTACTCACATTATATATTCTCTACACATATAGTTAAACATTGCTTGATCCAGCACGTACTAACTCACATGATATTTACTCCTAAGACATATTAACATATAACATATAGACTTCTATTGTATGGCATGTTACTCACGCTTAAAGGCATTTTTGTTTATGGGAATGAGAGATGAGGCCACTGCATGTTTCTAACTCACTGTCATCATTAATCGACTGGTGCACTCTGTATGAACTGAATTGATACAGAGGAGGTTGAAGACGGACAAAGCGGCCTTCTCTCTATGTGTGGGTAACTCCCTAACCTGCAGCTGCCTCAAAGCGGGGGGGGATGACGCACACGCACATAGAGAATGCCACACTGTCCAATTCTGAGAGAATACAAAAACACAATCAAGGTCAAGCGCAAATGATCGGGTCAGACACGTGAAACTGAGTACTAACACGTGAAATTATGCATATTAACATGAGCTAATCCTTAGCAACGCCTCATCAGCAGATTTCACGTCATTTGGGGTATAAACATGGAGTCAGATCAGAAAGGGGTCGGAACTTTACGTTGGGATGGCTGTTAACTGTCTTATATGTATTGGTTCTCCTGGATCCAGTATTTTTAAATAAATACTTGATTTGCTTTCAACTTCACTCCACCTGTCTGCGACTCTTTCCATCAAAACGAATTGTACTGAGGGGGTGGGGTACTGAAAACTATGTTTTTCATACTACAAATGACCCCGACGTGATGGAGTGGTCGCGGAGAAGGATGGCATCCGGCACTGCTGTTCGGCGGCTGCACTATAAAAAAGGAAAGCATAGCAATGTTTAATCGAATTCTGCATTATTGGTTATATGAATTTGAGTGGTGAACTCCGACTGCTGTTCGAGTACCAGGAGCATATAAGATATTTGTAGTGTATTAAAAGGTTAACTCCGACGGGTGATACCAGAGTAAGATTTTGGTGTATTAAAGGTTAACTCCGACGGGTGATACCGGAGTAAGATTTTGGTGTATTAAAGGTTAACTCCGACGGGTGATACCGGAGTAAGATTTTGAGTTTATTTGTATATTCTGAAGGATTGGAAGCTGGCGTGTCCCTCCGACTTCTGACGAGATGTTCGGATAAAGGCCAGGTGAGAGGCTCACCTCGAGATTGATCCACTCGAAAATTTGATTAAATAAGAGTAGATGTTGTGCCTACTCCGGTGTTTTATAATTTGATAAGAGTAGATGCTGTGCCTACTCCGGTGTTTTATAATTGACAAGAGTAGATGCTGTGCCTACTCCGGTGGTTATTGTTTAATTTTGTAAGACAGAAATAGTTTTCTTGGCTGAAATATAGTCTTTAGCTTGATTCGCTATGGCAAGATGATTGTCCTGACTGTAGAGCATTTTTCCCACAAATACAAAACCTAGTTGATCTATTTGTGCGCTATTTGATGGCCAGTGACGAACCTTTTCGGTCCGGGGCCCGTTTTAATGCTTAATATATCTATGCTTAGCTTGCTTGGTAATTAAACGCTTCTGATGAGATAAAATAAGGTTCCTTACTATTTCACAGTCAGGAATGCATATGGTCTAGCTTGATGGTGGATGTGGGATTTCAAATATCTGAAAGCTAATGTGCGGAGTGAATTTAGGTCTTCACATAGATTGGTAGGACTGACAGAGGACCTAAGGTTGTCTTTGCCGTTTTGATTTATCTGAGGAGAAGGGGAGAAAACAGAATTGTGAGCGGAGAAGCGTTGTTCCAATTTAGGAAACAAAATATTCTAGATATTCTAATGCCAGTTTTCACCGTGGACACAGGGACAGTAAGTGTGGAGAAGCAGGAAGGGAGGGGCTCAGCCCGAGAGCACACACCACTAGCTGACAGCACAGCTCACAGCAGGGAGCAGGCAGTATATAGTTACACACACACAAACACACACACAGAGGATCCTTTTCACCTGCGCAGACAACATGAGACAATTAATGCAAACCAGACTGACACCCACTGTTCTGACAGTCTACATGCCAGGGTGAATAATGGAAAACAGGATAAACAGCATCAGCACTGTAAACAAACACTAGCCAAACCATCTTCTAACCCAACATGCCAAAAAACAAAACCCACGGTCATTATTAAAGCAGCTTTAGAGGGACATGTGACAACTGATGATGACTCGGATGATGAGGGCAACATAGCAGAGGACGAGGGCAGTGTAGTAGGACACAGAAGGGACAGTAGGGTAGCTGAGTTGAACCGAACAATAAGTGACATGGAGCAGATAGTACTAGCAGGACAAAGAGACTTGGAGTTATGCCAACAGGCCCTAGACAACCACACACACAACTCGGACATAGCAGACACTCTGAGAAGAAGCACCAGAACCCGACACCGGCCTGAAAGATATAGGAGTGCACCGAACATAGACACTATGTGTCCACTAGTGGCCACTAGCACAGGAGTACATAAATATGTCCCTTTATCACTTACAGATGCACAAACTTTAGCCGACAGCCTGACAGGGGGCATGACTCTAGCACTGGGGGATTTTAGAAACATTGTAAAAAGGTCTACCACGTCGATGGAAGCAGCTGAAGTAGAAAGACAAGCCCAAACATATACACAACCAAACAATGACCCTTTCCACGCTCACTCACAGCGCCTGACTGATGTTATGAGAGAGATGTGGCCAACCAGAGCAGCATCTACAATCCCATCATACACCTGGGATGAAAAAATCAACCCAGGGGAGTATATGGGTAAAGCAGTTGAGGATTGGACTAACACTACAAGGGTTCACCCTGCTCGGGGGCAGCAGGTGGTTTGGTTTAGAACTGCCATCTTGAAAGGCTTGCCTGCCCTCATAAAGGACAAAATTGAAGAGGATCCAGATATGGGCCCTGACAAACCACATGACCAGTGGGTCAGGAACGTTTTGTTCCACATGAACAAATACAAGGCAAAAGTTGATGACAAAGAAAAGGAGACAATTAAATTAGAAAGGGAACTACTAAAAGCTCAGCTGGCAGAGGCCAGGAAAACAATAAATGATAATAAAATGAAACCAAAGCCTGACACCATGATGCCTATGACTGCAACACCACAACCACAGGCACAGCAGCCACCACAGACGACAACATCACCACAGCAGCCACAAACATTCATGGACGCACAAACATATATGCCCGCACAGTCATGGCCCACACAAAACCCACCATACAGCTATGGACCAGGTACATACTTCCCACAGCGGCCCTACTCAGGGGGCAGGGGGCGGGGTGGTGGAAGGTGGCGGGGCGGGGGCCGACCCAGGTCCGGTGCAGGTCTAAGATGTGGGGCCATGGGCCACTGGGCAGCACAATGTACAGCACCACTCTCACCTGAGACAGCATATTCACACCAGGCACCAAACCCACATGCGGCACCAAACCCAGACCCACGGCAGCATCCTGCTGGACAGTACAGCATGGAGCCATGGGGTGGACACTGACGGGGCCCAGAGGAGCACCAGGACAGCAGGGCTAGGGCAGAACCCATGCTGTCATTGACTGTGGGGGCCTCGAAAATACCTTTTCTGGTGGACACGGGAGCCACATGGTCAGCCATCACCACAGTATTACCAGCACACCTGATGAGCGAACAGACTGTGCAGGTTAGGGGCTTCTCTGGGAAACCGACATCACTGCCAAAAACGAGACAGTTACCAGTCAGCACTGGTACACAGACGGTGTCACATTCATTTTTAATTGCACCACATGCACCTTTGAACATTTGTGGTAGAGACTTGCTAATGAAAATGGGAGTCACTATTTTGTGTCAACCAGACGGGATTACACTTACATGGCTGGATGGACAAAAGATTGTGGGGGTGATGGGGTACACTGATGGGATGTACCTAGTACGGCCAGAGCAGGACGAATCAGTGGACATTTACTGGGGAATATTGTCTGAACTCACAGACCCGACACCACCACTAATTGACTTGTTCCAACAGTGGTCGCCTTGGATTAGAGCCATGGCACCCTACGTCCCGCCGCCCGACCCGTTCCATGTCACCCTGTTCTATGATGTAGGGGGGGATTTAACTTACTATGACACATTTCAGACAGAATTGGAGGGTACTGAGTGGTCTGTTGACACCACAGGGATTTTTGTGGGTCCTGAAGGGGTGGCATCACCAGTTACACTGACACCACAACAACACACTTGGTACAAAATGTCAGACACGGCAGCACCACACATTTCACTAGCTCTCCATCCGAAGCATGAGGCCAAGCAGTTGGGCCCTATGGTGAAAAGAGCAAATGAGGCCACAGATTGGGTCCGGACCCAGCTGCCCGGCGTCATGTTTTCACAAACCACACAGACATACCACATCACTGATAACTCAATTATCCCAGTCACATTACATCATCAATTGCTACCTAGACACCATGGTTGTGAGGACTCAGATCACCCACTAACAGAGGCATTATTGACATCACTGCCCGACACATTGTGGTCCACAGGCCCAGACGATGTAGGATACACAAATCAGACACCAGTCTCGTTTCACATGACCACTACAGAACCAATTTGGATTCCCCAATATAGACATAAGCCAGATGCTGTTGAGTCCTTGGACAAAACGGTCCAGGCTTTGGTGAAGGCCGGAGTCCTGGAACCGTGCCGATCAGCATGGAACACACCGATTTTGCCGGTTCCAAAAAAGGAGCCTGGCCAATATCGGATGGCCCATGATCTGAGAGCCATAAATGCAGCTTTAGCCACAACCACTGTTCCAGTTCCTAACCCATATACTGCCCTATCAGAGTTGGGTCCGGACATGAAATGGTTCACCTGCATTGACTTAGCAAACGCATTTTTCTGTGTGCCACTAGCGGAGCACTGCAGAGATATATGTGCATTTACATACAAAGGTACACAATACAGATACACTAGATTACCTCAAGGATTTGCCCTATCACCAGGATTGTTTAATCAGGTCCTGAGGCGGAATCTGGAATCATGCCAACTGCCAGAAGGCTCTATCTTGAGCCAGTACGTGGATGATGCAATTATTTGTGCCACAACACCAGAAATCTGCCTTCAGGCCACCAAGGCAGTGCAGGAATGTTTAGCGAAGGCTGGGTACAAAGTGTCCAAACAAAAGTTACAGTGCTGCAGATCTAGGGTTACTTTCCTGGGGAGGGTAGTAACACAGGGGTTCACGGGCATGTCAGCCACACACAGGTCCGCTATACTGTCACACACAAGACCAGAGACTGTTAAAGACATGTTAGCATTCTTAGGACTGACAGGCTATAGCAGACAGTACATTCCTGACTTTGTCGGAAGAACACAACCTCTTAGAGACATGGTAAAATCTCTAGGGATGAGGAATTTGTCTGGCAAGCTGACTTGGACAGTAGAGACAGAACAGGCATTTATAGATGTTAAACAAGCCTTATCTACAGCGGCTGACCTAGCCAGACCTGACTATTCACTACCTTTTTACATGGATGTTTCTGAAACAGACACTTTGGTTAATGGTGTACTGTTTCAGAAACAGGGGTAAGGTAGAGCAGTGCTAATGTACTTAAGTGTTCCATTGGACCTTATAGAGAGGAGACAACCACAGTGCACAAGACATGTAGCAGGACTGACCAAATTAGTCCAGAAAACAGCACATCTGGTAGCAGGATACCCTGGCG
This sequence comes from Prochilodus magdalenae, assembly GCA_024036415.1. Taxonomy (NCBI): domain Eukaryota; kingdom Metazoa; phylum Chordata; class Actinopteri; order Characiformes; family Prochilodontidae; genus Prochilodus; species Prochilodus magdalenae. Next base: position 1,672,375 of record JAMWET010000668.1, on the reverse strand, counting down.
CTGGGGAGGTATAGAATTAGACTATTATTGGGGTGAGACGACCGCATGGACAGTGAACTTATGCGAAATAGTTAATTGTGGTAAAAATAAGCTTGGGTACAAGGGGGAAGCGGTGTACTTGTGCTGGTCCCGTGATAATAATATTAAGTGTAACCGTAACACCGACCAAGCAGCTTATACGGCTAGACCTTGTAACAAGTGGGAAGACGTAATTAGGTCAACACATGTTAATTGGGATCCAGCTGAACGTTGGGCGACTTGTGAACGGGAGCAATGGGATAAACTTAACATACAACGGGATAATGGTCCAACAAACAATCTAATAACTATTGCATTAGAGTGGCAAACAGATCCTAATGGGGAAAAGTCTTCAGCATTTTTCATAGGGGTCGGGGTCAATATAAATGGTAATGACCCTCTGGGATGGATTAAGGTTAGAGTTAAAAATAAACCGACTGTCGACACCGTTGAGGACACAAAAAACGTAACAGACAACAATGGGGTGGATCGGCCTATACTGGGAGCAGATTATTCTACATGGACAACCGAACAAATCGTAAAGTTAAGTACAGGGTTTGAAGGGAGCAACTTATGGATTAAATGGATAAATGCGCAAGCCAGAGAAGCTAACATGGACGGGTGCGTAGCATGTGCCGCAGCCAGACCAACATTGTTTTTAGGTCCAGCCCCATTATTTCCAATGGAAGACCCAATAGGGTTCCAGTGCATGATCAATTTAACACGTATGGCCAACCCCGCTAATTGTACTGCCCTGTCAAACATTTTCCCAGTCATAGCAAACAACACCGGCTCAGGACCATTCCAGATTCCTGAATCAGGTAACTTTACTTGTTTTAACCATACGGTAGGGGACGAGACAAAGAACACGAAACACTTAGGCAACATAAACCCTAACTGGTGCCACACTATATTTCATAACGACTCCGGTAACTCTATAGGGCCATGGGCCAGAGCGGGACTGTATTATTATTGCGGAGGATCAACCCTACTGCTAAGACTACCCACGCGTAGTCAAGGCCTATGCGCTATGGTAAGACTAATTTCCCCAATCACTATGTACGGCGCACACAAAACTATTACTAATTACAATAGGCCTAGGAGATCAGATGACTATGATTTCGACTTAACTAAAAATACACCTACGTACATAGATGCAATAGGAATACCTCGAGGAGTACCAGACCAACATAAATTAGTAGATCAGATAGCCGCCGGATGGGAAAGTATCTTCATTTGGATCACACCAAACAAGAACGTTGATAGAATTAATTACGTAAATTACCAAGTAATGAGACTGGCCAACATTACCGGGGCAGCAATAACAGGCTTATCAGAACAGCTATCAGCAACTTCACTAATGACCATACAAAATCGTATAGCTTTAGATATGGTACTTGCTAATCAGGGTGGCGTCTGTCATATGTTTGGAGATGTATGCTGTACCGTAATTCCAAATAACACGGCCCCAGATGGAAATGTAACTAAAGCTTTAATCGCCCTAAAAGCCCTGTCTAGAGAAATGGCAGAAAACACGGGGGTAGATAATCCAATCACTAGATGGCTGGAGAAAACTTTCGGACAATGGAAGGGCGTATTTATATCCATGGCTTCAGCCATAGCTGTATTCGCTGCTATTTTAGTCACATGCGGATGCTGCTGTGTGCCTTGTATTAGATCCTTGATAGAAAGAACAATAACACGAATGATGGAGGGCAAAGACTGTAAACCACCATATATGTTACCTATACTGGAGTGTGAGGAAGAGCAGGAGGAACTGTTGTAAAACAACCAGTCTTGGGGATAACTTTAGGGTGATAATGTCACTTCCTCCATTGACATGGTTATAATTGGCCGCCTGGGGCAGAGGGGCCGTGAGAGAATTTTTCCTGTCAAAATTGGTTGGTTGGCTGCCAGACAGGTTTTCGCTCTCACATGTTGAACACATGTCAAACACATGTTTGGAGGAATTAGTGTGATGACGTGTCTTGGGGACACGTCATAAGGGGGAATTGTCGTGGAAAACGTTTATTATACCTTGTGTTTGTTGACAAACATCCTTAAATAATGATTACTTAACTTTAGCATCTACAACTACATAATCATTGTGTGAAAGCTTGTATTTTATATGCATCTATATAGAAGATTAACCAGTACTCACATTATATATTCTCTACACATATAGTTAAACATTGCTTGATCCAGCACGTACTAACTCACATGATATTTACTCCTAAGACATATTAACATATAACATATAGACTTCTATTGTATGGCATGTTACTCACGCTTAAAGGCATTTTTGTTTATGGGAATGAGAGATGAGGCCACTGCATGTTTCTAACTCACTGTCATCAATCATCGACTGGTGCACTCTGTACGAACTGAATTGATACAGAGGAGGTTGAAGACGGACAAAGCGGCCTTCTCTCTATGTGTGGGTAACTCCCTAACCTGCAGCTGCCTCAAAGCGGGGGGGGATGACGCACACGCACATAGAGAATGCCACACTGTCCAATTCTGAGAGAATACAAAAACACAATCAAGGTCAAGCGCAAATGATCGGGTCAGACACGTGAAACTGAGTACTAACACGTGAAATTATGCATATTAACATGAGCATGGGGTATAAACATGGAGTCAGATCAGAAAGGGGTGGGAACTTTACGTTGGGATGGCTGTTAACTGTCTTATATGTATTGGTTCTCCTGGATCCAGTATTTTTAAATAAATACTTGATTTGCTTTTAACTTCACCTGTCTGCGACTCTTTCCATCAAAACGAACAAGCAAGGAGTTGTACCCCGGTAGAGGGGGTGGGGTACTGAAAACTATGTTTTTCATTTACTACAATGGTCAGCCAGCAGGGGCTGGGCCTGTGACGCACTGCACCCAACCTCTAACCCTGCGGGTGGGGCCCCATGTGGAGACCATGGTGTTGTACCTAACCTGCATTCCCCAACTCCACCTGGTGCTGGGGTCTCCATGGTTGGTACAACACAACCCCCACATTGATTGGGTCACCCGGTCTATAGTCACTTGGGGCCCCCAGTGCCAGGGGGCGTGCTTGAGCCAGCAACCCCCCCGCTGCCCTGAGAGGTATGTGGCACCACCGCTGGGTCTTGACCTATCGAAGGTTCCCACGGAGTACCATGACCTCAGAGCAGTTTTTAGCCGGGACAGGGCTCATGTACTACCTCCACACAGGGAGTACGATTGCTCCATCAACCTCCTGCCCGGGACAACCCCTCCCCGAGGCAGGTTGTTCTCCCTGTCTGCCCCTGAGAAGGCGGCTATGGAGGAGTACATCCGGGAGGCGCTGGCTAATGGCTTCATTGCCTTCATCTCTCCAGCAGGTGCAGGGTTCTTCTTTGTGGGGAAGAAGGACGGGACACTCCGCCCCTGCATCAACTACCGGGGCCTCAGTGCCATCACAGTGAAGGACCACTACTAATTATAAAACTATATAATTATAGTTATATAATTATAAAAAACTAATTATATAAAGCAGCTACTGTCTCATAAATCTACTTCATTAGTAACCTTTATGAGCACTTAATAAATAAGATATAATAAACCGGATCAATACAACAGTTAAACATTACGTAAGATAAAATATACAATATAAAAATACAAAAAAGTGTTTTGTTAAAGGATGTTAAAACATTCATTTGTTATTAACAAATTAACAAAAAAATTGTTTTGGTTTTTTTTTACAAAAATTACAGTGCACCTTCACATATGACCTTTTGTACATTGAGGGGAAAAAATAATAATAACCATTTAGGTACTTCTGACATGCTTTGGAGAGGCTTGTCTCTAGTATGACAAATTTGGGCATGCTAGCATTTGATTGGCTGAAAGTGAAGTGGCTTTCTGAAGGATTATACCATGACCTGCAAATACCACATTTTTTGTGCTAATGTTAAATTACCAGGGCTGTCAGTTCACACTTCTTTTAAAAGACTGGCTCAACCAGCATTTTGAGCTGCTGGGTCAATACACATTCGTAATTAAGCTTCTTGCCATTGTTAAATCTCCTTCACGATCTTTTCCACCCCACCCCATACCTCCCAAGTAACCTCTCAGGTTTCACATCAGAATGTTTCAGGAAGAACGAAGAGGAGTCGAGGCAACGAAAGGAGTGATAGGAATGAAGAGAAATTAATGAAAAGGTACAGATTATCTTATTCATTTTCATGACTAAACTGAGCCAATCCCAGATAGTTCAGGAAAAGCAGTTGGTCACTACTGTAGTTGGTTGAAGATTAGACGGTCTCCATAGTTTTGTGGGTAGTGACTTTTACAGATGAATGATAGAGGGTAACGAGACCTGTACAGAACACCTTCTGTTAGGATTTCATAGTCCTGTATTTATGAATGTGGTATTTTCCCAATAAGAAACGTGACTGGAATGTTTGTATGTTAGGTCAGTAATGAAACTGTAAGGTCCTGGAGTTTACAGTGGTAACAGAGAGAGATCTTTCCTAATCGTTTAGCATATGAGCACTTCTAAACTCAGTGATGGAATGATCCTGATTCCATGAAGCCAGAAGGGAGCTACCCACTCCTGAGCAGACTATCCATAACAAAGGTTTCAGAAAGGTTCCACATTCCCCCATATGTACACATTATCTGAGCAATAGAGCAACAAGGTTGCTAGGTAGATTTTTGTTTAGCTATATAAAACAAGCTTCTCTGTAGTGACATTCACGGCAAAAAAAGAATTAGCTTATTTTCCCAAATAAACAACCAAGCAATATAGCCGAGTGCACACATTCAGATTTAAACATTGAAAGAAACATAAAAAACAAGAAAAGTGCATTTCCTGAAGGAACCGCAGAATGTCGAGCAGTTTTAATGGCCCCTGCTTCTGCTAGGCTGTTGTTGCTATGGGAGTAACGAGGGACGAATAAACTACACATAGATTAGGTGACTGTAGATTAAAAGAAACAATATGACGTGCCTTTGCTTTTCCAGCATTTCCACTTTGTTTTGCGTCAAACTTGCCTGTCACACCCTCCACTTCATCATAGATTTAGGTGCATACCGGTCGAGTCCTAATACAAAGACATTTCTCCTTCACTCTTGTGTTGACGTATTACATTTTTCCTATTCTTTATATTGTTACATGTACTTTGCCTATATTTCATCAGTGCCTCATCTGTTAACGTCATTGCTGGTGGCTTAGAGGCTTCTGGAGATTAAGTTAAAGTCATCTTAAGTCTTAGGTTTAAAGTTTTTAAATAAACATTTAGATGATTACGTTGTACATCGGACGGCTAGTACGGCTAATTTAGGCATGCTTGCATTTGTTTGGCTGATAGAGAGGGGGCCATCTGATCATGTCATGACCCGGAAATACTCTCACTGACAGACACAGATGAGGTGAGAGCTAATCAATCAGCTAATGGTAAGATACCAGGTCTGTCAGTCCACATACCTTTGAGATGGGTAAAAATGACATAGTCTATCAGATTATTTACTCCCCCTTTCCTCTATTTAGTGCACTGCCAGCATGTTTAGTATTTTGTAGACATCAAGTCACCAAAAAGAGTCATAAAGAGTTTTTCAGCACTCGGTAGTCAGTAAGAGGTAGTAAGCTAATTAATCAGTAGCACTTTAAATTTAAAATGAAAACCTGCTACTGAATCTCACCAGCCATCCACTGTGAAAAACAATGTCAGCTGATGATGCTGTGTACCTTTAGGGTTTCAGGTCAGGTCCTAATAGAGAATTATAGGGAGACATCAGAATTGAAGTTAGAGGATGTTCAGTAAGTATAAGCTTTAAAAGTCAAAATATTTTGTCATTAATTTCCTTTTCAAAAAGATCCCATTCACACAATATTAACATTAACCCTCTAAAACAAGACAGTAAGTTTAATCATATGCCTGTATTCATCTTATTCACCACTGCACTGATTGGTCTCACACATGCACTATTGACTGGTTTTGTCTCAGGGTGAAAACGGATGTCCCAATGTGGATTAGGGTGTCCCGGGGTAGATGAGGGTGTCTTTATGTGGATGAGAAAGACATTATTTGGGCAAGGATGTCCTGGTGTGGATGAGGAGGTCCTGATGTGAAAGAGGATGTACCGATATGAATGAGGATGTGGTGTGGATGAGATTGTCTTGGTGTGGATGATGATGTCTCAGTGTGGATAATGATGTCATGAGAGTGGATCACTTTACATATCTTTTCTTCCGTCACCACTTTATCCCATCAAAAATCAAATCTGTTTTTTACGACCTTCAAAAAATTGGTGCAACCAGTGCAGTCAGTCTTCGCATGTTGAATACACACTCGTAATTAAGAGTCTTGCCACTGTTAAATTTCCCTCAAAATCTGCTAATAAGTAAGTAAACTCAAATTCAAATCAAATCAAGGTTTATTTGTCACATACATAGTCATACATGGTACAACCGACAGTGAAATGCTTTTGTGACTGCCCAGCCACACATTATTAGATAAGATAAATGAAACAGAGTAAAATATAAAAGAGTACAAAATGTAAAAATAAAGAAGGTATAAAGTAGAGTGTAGGAAAAATAAAAAGTGTCATGTAGCATATGAGGTATTAAGTTGTATATAAGGTGTCTGTAAAGTGTCTGTATGTGTCTGTAAAGTGACTACAGTTTAAAGTTTAAAGTATGTGTAAAAAATTACACAGCGTCAGAAAGCTTCAGGAAGAGCACAGAGGAGTTGAGGAGATGAGAGGAGCAAGAGGAATAGAGAGAAATGAATGAAAAGGTACAACCGATTCTATCAAGCATCAGGTGGAGCAACCTCATTAAATTGGATCTTTACCAAGACACATAACGAGCTTCAGCTAAGAATATTAATTCTGTATCCCAGAGCTCCTCCTGTTATTCAGTATAGGCGTGATGTTATTTACCTGTATCTTGCACGCAGCGCTCTGATTGGCTGTAGGAATCACTACCTACCTACCTTACCGGAAGGGCGGACAAGACCGATTTAGCCTGGAGTCGGGTATGGAAAATGATGTCGATACAGCGGATTTTATTATCAACCTTTAATCGATCACACTGACAAGCAGCCGAGGAGGAAAGGAGCTGTGCGCCAAGCTGAAGTTAGTTTCTTACTCGCAGCGTCTAATTCACATTTCCCTGTTCCACCTTAAATGGTGCAGCAGTTACGCTCTGTACATGTCGCCTGTTTTCAACACCGCAAACGGCATTTGTGAATAAGTACAACACGCAACAAGCGACACAGAGTTAATATGCGGATTGTGTGTAACAGAGATGCATCCTAAATCCACACATCCCTCACAGACTTAACATTTAGACAGCCACTAATCTAGACTGCGTGCCAGCTGTACTGTTATCTTACTTATTAGGAATTTTATATGCTGGTTCGCATAGCGTCTCAAAAACCGGACAGTCAGGTTTCAGTTACCAACTAACTGAGTGTCAGTTTCCTAAAGCTGGAGACTTTCCACTGTGCTGTAGACTGTTCAACCCTAGCCCAGATAGAGATCTGCAGCTGCGGAGCGGTACACGCGTCTTAAAGAGAGTACACATTTTAACGGCTGATTTTTTTCAGCATCAGTAATAAGCATTTGTACACGTTACTAAACCCATCATGAAATCCTATTTACACAACATCAGCTTGAAAGCACCACACCCTACCCGCCGATGTGTTTTTATCCTCTATGTTTTAATTTTATACCAAATTACTAAACACAGACTACATAACCCACAAACACAATACTGGAGAAAAACCTCTGATATATGAGATATTTAGTCCACTGTTCCTTGTTCATTGGTAGAGAGAGAGAGAATCACTGGATGTAGTAACAAAGATGGCAGCCTACTTGTAAACAGATAGTGTTTATTTTTTATGATTAATAAAGTTTACAGTTCAGTTTATGAAACAGATTTGAATAGCATTGGACATATACACACATTGGGACCAGTTCTTTTTAAAGCAGTGTCCCCTCAGCCCTGCAAGGACACTTCTCCAAACACTTCCAAAAGCTTTGTTAACAAGTACTTAAGGCTGGTCATTAATTAAGCAGTGTTTCCCTAAGCCTTTCATAACTAAGGTACTAAACCTGGCTAGCGGCTCCCAAATAAAATTGGTAAAATAAAAGTGAAATATCCTAATTTAAAAAAAGTCCAAAACCAGTGCATTTATAGAAAATTTATAGAAAACATTTTTGATTTTACTTCTAAAATATTGCAATAAAAACACACAAAATAAAGTACAGCACTAATAGTTCTGCAGACCTTTTTTAAATTACTGCAACCAAACACCTTCACTGTAAGAACAAGTCTTGTAGAAATAGAGTAAACTGCTGGCCGGGGGTTTCAGGCCTCCTAAAGTTCATTTTCAGAAGGTTAGCCGGAACAGGCAACAACAATGTAGAATACACTCAATAGGAGGTGTGCAAGTGGAGGAAATGAAGGAGGAGGTTGAGTAAAACAATATTCAAGGATTCAAGGAGACTTTATTGTAAATAAATGTAATTTGGACAATATGTAAATAAATGGAGTCAAGAGCCAATGGGAAAGATTAAACAATGCTGCCAGCATTTTACTGTCATTTTACATGAAAGAAATATTGGTAAAATAATGTTTTTTTTTAATCTGCAAAACCTGCAATGAAATTTACTGTAAATGCAAATGTATTGTTTTTATACTTATTTTGAATTAAGACATTTGACTTGACTTTACAGTTATTGTTGGCAGTGGATAGTAATTTAGTCATTTCACCATATATTTAAAGTTTTTTTTTTTTTACAGTACATAAAACTAAAAAGATTAACCGTAAAACTACTAGTTAGTATGGACATAAACCTTTATATAATGTGCTGCATATTTAATTACAGATTGTTATTTTTGTTTGATGTTAATTCAGTTGTGGATTTGTATGTCATTTGGAATTGCAAAAAAGAAAAGAAAGTAAGAACTTCTCTCTAGTCTGACTGTTCCGTCCACAAGGTAGAGCCTTTGGCATCAGTGCTGCTTTGTGTTCAAAATCTCAACCCTTCAGTTCATCTCAGCGGTGATGAACTGATGGAAAAACATAGGCCGCTCTAGCAGTGAAATAATCCAACTCGGTTTGGTGCAGGGCAGGGCAGACCAGGAATACCTGCTAAAATGTTGCCCTTGGTCCCACCAGTCCCAGTTCCTCACAGTCCCCCGATTCAGTGCCACGGGTGGATTCCCGCAGACAGCTGGTGGTCCACATGATCTTAGCAAGGCTGCTGTCTCCAAGTCTAAAAAAAGTATTTAAAAAGTATTTAGTCAACCACTGATTGTGCAAGTTCTCCTACTTAGAAAGATGAGAGAGGTCTATAATTTTCATTATAGGTACGCTTCAACTATGAGAGACAAAATGAGAAAAAAAATCCTGGAAATCACCTTGTAGGATTTTTAAGGAATTTATTTGTAAATTATGGTGGAAAATCAGCGGCTGACTAAATACCTTTTTGCCCCACTGTGCCTCTAACAGGCCGGGATTAGAAAGAGTGTAGAATGCGTAGATTGTAATTGAGAATGGATGGCAATGTAGACTGTCATTTAGTGTAGATGGTGTAGATTGTAATTGAGTGTGGATGGTGTTAATGCAGACTGTAGTTGAGTGTAGATTGTACAGACTGTAACTGAGAGTGGATGGTGTTGATGGAGACTATAGCTGAGTGTAGATGTTGTAGATTGTAATTGAGTGCAGATGGTATTAATGCTGGCTGTAGTTGAGTGTAGGTGGTATAGATTGTGTTTAAGTGTGAATGGTGTTGATGCAGACTGTAGTTTAGTGTGGATGGTGTTGATGCAGACTGTAATTGAGTGTAGATGTTGTAGATTGTAACTGAGAGCGGATGGTACTAATCCTGGCTGTAGTTGAGTGTAGATGCTATAGATTGTGTTTAAGTGTGAATGGTGTTGATGCAGACTGTAGTTTAGTGTGGATGCTGTAGATTGTAATTGAATGTGGATGGTGTTGATGTAGACTGTAATGGAGTGTAGATGTTGTAGATTGTAACTGAGAGCGGATGGTGTTGGTGTACAGTTAAGTCGTGAAGACTGTGTGAATAATATTTCAAATAAAACAAAAACGTTTCCTTAAAAGGCTGCTTTGGTGAAGAGCATGGCCCTGGACCAGTAGTGAGCCCTTTCAAACAGATAAATCTTGGAGATAGCAAAGTCCTGTTGATTTCATCTCAATTTCTAGTTTCTTGAATAAACCAAAGGTTAATTGTAATTTTAGACTTTGTAAGGGATGGTATGAAGTCACATTGTTTCTGATACTGACATCTTGAGAACTGAGGGATTATTATACATTCTGAGCTTATTTCATTCACTTAAGATCTACATCTAAAAGTAGGCTATTCTGTTAACACTCTTTAATCACCCAACTACCCCACAGGAATAAACACACTGCAAATATCCCACCACATGATGAGTTTGTGCATTTTATCTAATCCATCATTTTATGCAAGACATTGGCCTTGCACGGATACATGGTATTGGATTAAAGTGATCTGAAGCTAAAGTTAGATTGCACTATAATTGTTGATGTTTCAGGGCACAAATGGTTTGTCTTTATTAGTTTATGTGCACAGCTTTAGGACCAATGTGCCACAGGTTTTCTGGATTTATTTAGTGATCTATATTCAAAATGTTTTGAGTCTTTACTGAAAATGCAAGTTGTACAGATATTTATATGTGTTTCTGTGTTCTTCTTGTCAGGTGGTGAATCCCTAAGGTTTTTGCTAAAGGCTTGGCATTGTGTGCTGTGATGCTGTACTGGAGGATGGCATAGAGACCCAGCCATGGATGGACACTTACCCAGATTTACCCCCATCTTTGTTGTTTTGGCCTTTTCTGCAATTACACTGCTCATATTCTATATCACATCTTTGGAAGTAAGTAGGTGTTACAGCATGTTCAGAGCAGAAAGTAGCCACACAGGGAGGACTGTGCCATTGCATTAGTCAACTTTCACACAGCTTAAAATGCTTTACACATAGTTGGCATTATTAATGGGAAGGAATACTACTACTACTTCAAATACACACACACACACACACACACACACACACACACACACACACACACATTTACATTACATTACATTTACATTTAAGGCATTTAGCAGACGCTCTTATCCAGAGCGACTTACAACAGTGCTTAGTGTTCCGATGGATAATATTCCAGCTAGTAGAGGAAGTTTAGAGCCTAAAACTCACCATGAGCTCAGACACTGCCCAAACAGGGGCGAGTGCTGGTACCTAGAGATTAATACACACACATAGAGCAAGTAAACCATTACCTGGCAACCCCAACCCAGTGCTCATTCCTATAGAGGAGACACACACACACATCTCTGTTTCCTGTATTTTACAGAAGGTATTTGCAGGAAGCCATCATCTGTAGATCTAAGCTCACGATCTGTACCATGAACAGAGAGACATTCTGTGATGTAAGCAGGTGCTAGATTATTTAAAGTCTTATTGAGCAGCAGCAGAACTTTAAGCAGAAGTCTATTCTAATAGATACAGGTAGCCAGTGCAGCTCTTTCAGAACAGGGTGATATGAGCTGTCTTTTTAGATTTGCTGCGTTCTGTACTAGTTGCAAGGGGTGGATAGTTTTCTTAGGAACCCCAGTAAGAAGAGCACTGCAGTAATCAATTCTGCTTGAAACAAATGCATGAATAAGTTTTTTTCTGCATTGAGACAAAATAGGTCGAACTTTAGCAATTTCTTAAATTATAAAAAGCTATTTTAGTTGACATGCGGGATAAAACTGAGCTCTGAGTCTAAGATCAAGCACAGGTTTCGTACTTCAAGTTTTATATTTGTAGCTAAAAAAATAAATTTTTGTCATAAAGCATTGTTCTCATTGTTTTAGTTCCGAGAATCAGAATTTCATTTTTTTCTTCTTTCAGTTGTAGAAAATCCACTGAGAAATATGTGACGCGCAGCTTCTAAGTATTTCTACAGAGTCTAGATTATCCGAAGTATTTTAGATGTATAACTGCGTGTTATTAGCATAGCTATGATAGTTAACATCATGTTTCATAATAACATCACCCAGAGGTAACATGAAAAAGAGAAAAGCAGAGGCCATAAAACAGACCCCTGTGGTACTCCACAAGAAATACTAAATTTTTTTGATGAGTAATTTCCCAGTAAAACCAGTTACAGTCTGTTTGTTAAATATGATTTATACCGTTCTAAACTGTGCCAGAGAGGCCGACCCAGTGTTCAAGATGGTGGATTAGAATCCAACAATATCAAAAGCTGCATTATGGTCCAATAAGAATAGAAGGATTCTGTACATCGGCGCTGAGCCTAAGTACATCGATAACACAAACTTTACTGAAGAACGGAAGGTTTGAAATTGGTCTAAAAAATTTTAGAACAGTTGGATTCATGTTACTCTTCTTTAGTAGAGGCTTCACCAAGGCAGTCTTAAAAGCATCTTGAAAAACACCTGTATACACAGAGAACCATTGACAATGGTTAAGACATCATTCTGAACACAGTCAGACATCATCTTAAAGAATGATTTATGATAAATTCTCTTAAACTGGCGCTAAACTGGAGTTTTTCTTCCATTTTACTGGTGCAACACTATGAAGAGCTTCCTTTAATCTAAAGTTTAGATCAGAGGTCAGATCACTACATAAGGAGGTCAGAGCTGTTCTTGGTGCAGTATTATAAATATTTCAAAATTTCTCAGCTGCTTCTGAGTCAACATAATGTTTTTTAAAGTATCTTTCAGGTGCTTTCATCTTTAGATCTATATTGACCTGAAAGAATGCACAAATATGGTCTGACAGAACAACATCAGATGTTTTTAACCCTTTAGTCATGACTAAATCTAGGATGTGACCTTGTTTGTGGGTGGAGCTGCCAACATGCTGCTTCAGGTCAAATGTTTCTAGTACTCTAATAAACTCTGATGCCTTACTGTCTGAAGTTAAAATCCCCAGCAAGGAGAATTCAACCAGGTTTCTGACAGAAACGTAATATCAAGCATGTGCTCTTAGTAAGGTCTCTAATCAGAAGTGCTTTGTTATTTAGTTTCCTAACATATAAGGTTAAATTCACTGCAAGGTAGAGGGCCGGCTACTCCCAAAATGACAACCAGTTGGCCACAAAACCATTGCCGTTGACCGCAAACCAGCCAGGACTGCAGCCCAAAGAGCCTGCTGAACTGCTCTTAACCCTTACTACAGATGGGGAGAGGTCCAGAGATGACGGTCCTGGCATCCGTTGCTTTCCTGGTGGTATCCAGCAGCATCTGGTGGTGCTCCTTCAGGACCTCACTCTGCCAAGCACAGATGGCATTGGTTCCCACATGGATGACCATGGTCCCAAAGGTGTTGTGCTTGCTAAGGGCTTTAGGTTATGTCCGGTACCCGAGCACCTTAAATGCAAGCAACAGTAGCATTACCAGCATTACCGTTAACACAGTTTACCTTAACATGGTGGATAATAGAAGTACCGGTAACATAAACCTCTGTAGAGGCCCAAGGTGCTGGGGCAGGCGACAAGGTTCGAGACCTCGTATATTACAGTACCTTGAGTTTGAATCTGCTTGTGTAGAAAATAATGGCAAAAATTGGAAGCACTAACAAACAAATTTAGCAAGAGCTCAGTTTCCTAATAAAGAACCAAAACATGTTTTCAGTCTAATACTGTAGCAAACTCACACATTACTACCGAATTGGGTGCCAGGCCTGTATATTTAAATTTGTTCTGTTCTGGTGTCCTTAAAATGGTGTTCTGCATTTTTTGCTTGGTAAATTAACAAACTACAATATCTTCATCTTTAAGCTGCTGCAATCAGTTACTGTATATAGCAAAGTTATTTTTTCATTTGCCTTTCTGTGCTTACATACTTAATCCTGACATTGAATCAGAATCACATTAGTTTAATGTGGAGGTCACAGCACTTATGATGTTGATTATTTTTTTCTTACAGCTGAATAAAGAGGTAGACCAGACATATTAGTAGCATATAAGAATATTATTCTCCAAAATATTTTAGTATCTCCATTTTAGGATGCCAATTGATTATGAAATTACTTGGATATGGCCTGGGAATGCCAACAACTGTAAATTGTAATGTGTTCTGTTGTGAGTGAGGTTGAACACTGGCTAGCGTGTTCATGGCAAGATGATGCAATTACTGAAGTATGGTAGTGGATGTCAACAGATGGGACATTTTATTTCCAAAGTTGTACAGGCAGTTAACCTTGTTTGAGCCACAATGTTACGATATCACTAACAGGGCCCTAGTGGACTGCTCAACTTTAATCACAAGATAACACCTTACAGCCTATACAGGTGTGTGTGTTCCCAAGCAATGCCCTAAAGCGATGTCACTTCATAATTACTATACATGCTGCTATCACATGACTTTTGGTTTGTCACTTCACTATCTGAATATGACAGAGTTATCTCTGCTGTATAACTGTACTAGGTTTAATTGGTCAGTGCAGATAGCAGCACTATGTTTTCATATAGCATTATTTTAATTCTGGTAATGGTCCCAGCGTATTGCCAGCAGATATATAGACAATAGATCATTGTTATGAATTCTGACTTTTGCTGACTTGGAATTCTTGGAATTTTATAAAATGGTTAAATAAAACAAACTAATTTATAGTGCTCCAAGTATGTAACTTAAGTCTGTAACCTTTTTTTTTTTGTTTGTTTTGTGACTGCTTGTTTGACACCTTCTTCTCTTTCCTTGCAGAACTTGAACTGTCAAAGAACATCAGCTTTTCACCAGATCCAGAATAGCTTCTACTCAGCCCTTAAATCCCCTGAAAATGTCCTGTCGGGGAAGCTCAATTACACATACTGCCCCCACCTGGGCCAGGAGCCCACTGCAGAGGAGATCATAGAGCAGAGTCATCTCCTCAATTCCATTTCCTGGCCTGGACCCCTGATACCAGGACTAGCCTACCAGTTTAGCAGTGACTCAGCTCAAAGCTACTTTGTGATCAGGGGCCCAGCTGAGCAGCATATAGGCAGTCAGTTGGTGGTTGACGTCCACATGCTGAACTTCCTGGGGCAGCCCAAGGAGCATGGAGGAGATTTCCTGGTGGCCCGTCTGCATTCACCAGAGCTGAAGGCAGGTGTGGTGGGCCAGGTGCATGATCACCAGGATGGCAACTACACAGTGCTGTTCCCGTTGCTGTGGGAAGGAGTGGTAAAAGTGGACATCATTATGGTGCACCCCAGCGAGGGGGTGGTGGTGCTAAAAAGGCTGACACAGGAGCATCCGGACCGAGTGTCCTTTGAGAGTGTCTTCCGCTCCGGCTCCCTGTCAGAGACCACTGAGTGCAACCTATGCCTGCCCAACACAGACCAACCTCTTTGCAACTACACTGACCCACATACTGGAGAGCCCTGGTACTGCTACAAGCCCAAAAAGTTAGACTGTGACACACGTATCATTCATGTGAAAGGAAGTTTTAAGACAAACCTCCTTACAGCATATGAAGCTCAGTTCTTTCAAAGGTGAGTTAGCAAAGTTGTCCATTTCTAGAGTATTTATTTATGTAAAGTATTATATACATAATAATATATGTATGTGTGTGTGTGTGTGTGTGTGTTTTTAATACCACATCTTTTTTGCTTGTTTTAGTCGTGTAAATATCAAGGTTCCTATACATTCCTCAGGGATGGACAAAGTTACTGTATTGCCTGCAGAAAATGGTATGTTGTGTATGAAATATATAGTCTGTATGAAGTGTCACTATTTAGAAAGAAAACCAAGTGCAACTGCATTTTAGCTACACTGCAATTAATGGGTTTCATCTAACAACTATAAACACTAATGTTCAAGTTATATATGTAAAGACATTCATTCCAAAATGCTGATATAAAACTATTTGTATCAATTTTAGCTATGGGGAGTTTTTTAGAAGAACAGTGGATGTAAAAAGAAGACACATTTTAGTTTGTATAAAGGTGTTATAAATCATAAAGTAGCATTGATAGTATTATGTGCAAAGTAATCTATAATGTGTTTGAAATAAAACACCTAAATTACACACCAGTTTCGTCAAGATATTTCTGAAATCTGTTTTAACCCCTGTCAGACAAAAGCTCAATTAAATAGTTGTAGCTTCTTCACTCATGAGTTTTACTGTCAGAGGTTGACATTTACATGCTGGATAATTACTCTGCTTTGTCAGTGCTAAAAGAACAACATGACCAAATGTTTGAATGGCTGTTTAATCAGCATTCTGAAATCAAGGCTATCCATAGGGAGTTGGTCCCCTCTCTGTCATTCCGCGTCCCACCTATGTTTCTTTCTGAAGTCATGGTTACTGCTTGTCCCCTCTTTGCTGTAGTAGCAGTCTCTGTACTTATCAGGGAAGGCTTTACACTGAATGTTGAGACATTCTGCAACATTTGTGTTAGTGAAGCCAGATTCTAATGTGGGATAGTTGTGTTTTGGATCAGATGATGGTAGTCTATCACTCCATTGAGCACAGTTCCACAGCTTCACCACACTACCCAACACTCCCCAGTAGGCTTGGTGACCTTGGAGATTATACAAATTGTGAAAAATT
Organism: Prochilodus magdalenae; assembly: GCA_024036415.1. Lineage (NCBI taxonomy): Eukaryota > Metazoa > Chordata > Actinopteri > Characiformes > Prochilodontidae > Prochilodus > Prochilodus magdalenae. The sequence continues at coordinate 1,655,786 of JAMWET010000668.1, read as the reverse complement.
GAACATCTGTGTCAGCATTGGGTGCACTTTAAAGCACCTGAATTCTCTAATTAGAAGGAATGCCTGGACACAGTGCATATCTGAATACATTTGTAGAAGTATGTAATTTTTGTCTTTTTCAAAGGTACAATCAATGAGGAAAGCAGTCAGTTCATTCCTTCAGGATACTACTATCAGGATTCCTGGAGGCCTTTAAGTGGGACAGTCATGCGCCAGTTCAGTGACTCAACCGCCATAACGCAGTGTTTTAAAGGGAAGATCGTACACATGTTTGGAGACTCCACTGCTCGGCAATGGTTTGAGTACCTCCACGCCTTTGTTCCTGGTAAGAACATTGACTGAAAACCTCTTCTATCTCTCTCATTCGTTTAGTTTGTCTTTAATGGTTTGTTCATTTTTCTCTCATCATGATCGTCTGTCTCTCTTCAGAACTGAAGCAGATCAATCTTTACACTCCTAGGAAAGTGGGGCCTTACATGGCAGTGGACAGTGTACACAACATTATGGTGACCTACCACTGTCACGGGCCACCCATCCGCTTCACTGCCACACCCTCCCCAGAGTTGCACTACATAGCTAATGAGCTGGATGGGATACGGGGTGGCCCAAATGTAGTGGTGCTTGTGAGCATTTGGGCTCATTTCAGCACCTTCCCTGTTGAGGTGTACATCCGACGTCTCCGACACATCCGCAGGGCCGTGGTGCGGCTCCTAAACCGTGAACCAGCCACTTTGGTGATGATCCGCTCACCCAACCTCCGGGAGCTGAACTTTGAGATCAGTCTGTCCAACAGCGACTGGTTTGCGCAGCAGCAGGATATTGTGCTGCGCGCCATGTTCCGAGAAGTCAATGTACGGATACTGGATGCCTGGGAGATGGTGCTTGCCCACCGGCTCCCCCACAATGTTCATCCACCCAATATCATCGTCAAAAACATGTTGGACTTAATTCTATCCCAGGTCTGTCCAGTCCAAAAAAAATAGTTGGCAAAAGACTAAAATGTGGGCAGTGAAGAGGGGGCTCTGTCAGGTTTAAAGTCTGAAACAGATATGGCTATTTAAGAATTGTGAAAATGTTGCTTTGTGCCAAGTAAATATTATATCTCCAGTAAGCAGTTTCTGAACATCCTCAGATGTAAAAATAAGTCAAATATTTAAGATAAATAAGATAAATATTTATCACCAAGAGGTAATTAGCTTACCGTCAGAAGGAACTTATCACTAAACACTAACCACTATTATTGTCTGAAATCAAATCAGCCTGAAATCTTCATTTCGACTAAATAGAATTACTGCTACATTTTAGCAAAATATTATTTATATTAACAATTACAGTTTCCGCACCAAACTTGTTATTGTATTGACAATACAATGATGGGAGGAACTCCTAGCTTTATATCGATAATGAATGGAAGATTTTTATTTCTGTTTTTTTTTTTTATATCTGTATATTGAGCATATCAAATTAAGATTTTCAGCAAATATTGTAGTTACAGTACAAATATGATATTTACAGATAGGAGGGTTGATCCTTTACTAAGGGGTTTTGCAGCATGCTTCCCCAGCAGAATGTTTGTAGTGGTCTCTTGTTGGTGTGTTAAGCACTCATCCTCTGACTTCAATACTATATCTGTGCACCTACACTTACCCATGCGGCTGTTTATCATGGTTCTGTTTGTCTGTGATGAGTAGGGTTGGTCTAATGTGATGCGATCGCCATGTGACTGATCTGGAATTATTCTACACAGCATTCATCATTCTTGTGTTCTGTGTAATTAACATGTACTGGGAGTAAATGTGAAATACAAGTCAGATTATAAAATAACTATTTCATTTTGTGTTGTACTTGTTTCAGGAGAAATTACAGAAAAATAAAACCTACTAGATAAAGTTAATACACTATCATGATGGCTGACAATAAGTTTGTGTAATAACTCCAGAGTTCTTTTAATGACAAACAAAATGGCTATTAAAATAATTACACTATCAAATTTAAATTTATCGTTATTCATTCATATGGTTATGAGTAATACCACCACTTTGCACTTATTACTACTTCCATTCTTTTCAGGTGACCTATGTTCAGTTTTTTAAAGAAATCTTCATAGATACTTTTCTATCCTCAAAACCTTTTAGAATTGCATTTTTTGTTTCTCACAATCCCAAACATGTTCACTTTTTAGGCTGGTCAGTCCACTGTTCTGAGAACCCCAGCAGCTTCTTTATTTTGTCTACTTTACAGATACAGGTCTTTACGTGACTGGATAGAGTTGAGTTGTTTTTTCACAGTGCAGCAAAGGACAGAAATGCCTGTGGATTGTTTTAGATCTGAAGCCAGAGTGAAGTTTGATTTCCTCTCCTCTAATTAAGAACTTAGAAAAGCTATCATTATTATCTTTATGTAAACAGATTATTTTAAATCTCATCTCCTCAGAAGTAGGAGATCAGATTTAAAGATAAATACTGAGGTATTAGTAATATGCAGAACATACTGTCATATAATTCTAAAACTAAATTTAAAACTAAAATTGCTTTAAAAAGTAAAATTAGAGAATTACAGCAAAACCCCTTAATACAGCCAGAACTTAGACAATTGCTGGGTAATGTTTGTGTTATCGTGACGACTCTTGGTCTAAAAGTAAAAGAAAGCTTTTAAAAGTCAGAGGTGTTACCAGTCACAGAGCAGACTCTGATTAAACACTGTTTAAACACAAAGAGAATATATACAAAATAATAATGACCTTTACTCCTAAAATGAAAAACGTATAAACAACCCAGAAATTAAGCCCTTTTCTTTGGGTCAAAGCTCATTTACAATGGACAAAATTTATACAAAGTTTATAGAGGTTTTAGAATAACATATGCTCCCATAGAGATGATGTCTCCTTCAGGGAAGGCCTTGCATATTTCAGCAAGATACAGCTAAATCACACACTGCAACCATCTTGACAATATGGCTTTACAGAAAAAGAGTCCAGGTGCTGAACTGGCCTGTCTGCAATACAGACTGTTTAGCAATTAAGAACATTTGGCACATCATTAAGAAAAACAAACAGAAAAAAACAACCTCACTACCCAAAAAATGAGGGGATGTTATACAATGGTAGACATAGTCCTGTCCCGACTTTTTCATTGACATGCATGGCTGCCTTCAAGCTCTGAATGAGTTAGTATTTTTCAAGAAATGGTAATATGTCTTAGTTTCAGCATCTGATGTTTGCTCTTTGTTCTATTGTGAATAAAATATGGGTCTATGAGATGCAAATCATTGCATTCAGTTTACATTTACTTTTTTTTAAACTGAGATGTATATATAAAGTTACTAAGACCTATGACATCATTACCAAAGTCAAGTGTTTCCTGTCTAAACACTCCAAAAATCTTTTCTTTCTTTTAAGCGCTGTGTAATGTGGCTGTGACACACTCAAATATTAAAAGAGAAAAGGGCTTAATAATAGGGCAGTCTAGAGTTGGACTCACAAAAACTGGCCGGATCAAATTCAGAAGGTAGACAGATAACCTGAGCAAGGCGAGATAAGGTCAATCACAAAAGACTGAAAAAACAGGTTAATAAACCTGAAGGGTTTAAGCAGCCCTACTGAAAAACAGCACAGACCAGCATGGTTCTTGTCTTGCTGCTGACCACTATTTGTTGTGTTTTGAACATGTTTTGCTGGAGACCACCATATGCTGTTTCTTCCTGGTGATGCTGTTGATCAACACACGCTGGTGATGTTGGTTAACAGCACATGTTGCCCTGTGCTGAAGTTTGAAATTAAAGGTCGAGAGTGTTGACAGCCATTTATAGCTTGCTGCATCTAGTTGGGATCCAGAATGATGGTCTGCAGGTCCATTTTCCGTATACACATAATGTACTTGTGTTGAGAGAATACGTCTTGCATGGATTCAGCTTCTGTGAAATTCTCTCTTTCCACTCAGGAGATAATGATGAATCTCCAAAATCCAAGTTCAGGTTGTGACTTTAAACACATGCAATGTAACTCATCAAGGACTGCTCTAGATGTAAGTACAATATTGTGATCTGTCTAATTCTTAAAACCACTGGAAGCTTTAAATGCAGATTTTCTGGCAGGGCAAGTAAGCAACTTGTGACCACCAAACCTCCAGGCAGCACAAATGAAGAAGAGGGTTCCAATCAAATCTATTTGTCACTTCCATGCTTGCAAATTCTGATCGATGCTTCCAAAACAAAACTCAGGATCGGTGTTAGGTTCTGTGCCGCGCCTATGTACAAAGCTTTTTTCTATCTTTTTTCTGCTTGGACTGCATGCAAGAACTCTCAGGACAGTCCTAAGACCATGTGGTACAAATGAATGAGTCTTAGCAGACTGGACTTTGGAAAGCTCTTCACAGACATGTTCTACAGTATTGGTAGTTTTCAAAATCATAGACCGTTTATCAGTGCGCATATCAGGAGAAACTACAGCAAGGGTGGAAAATTTAATCTGGACTCCATTAAAGCTTGCAAAGAAAGTAACATCTACTTCAATGTAACCCAGGTAAAGTACACCTTGTCCATTTGCAGCCTCCACATACAGCAAATCGCAAGTGGGTGAATGGTAAAATGTGAAAGGTATTGCTCATAATATAACTGGCAAATAGTATTAACTTGAGAACCTGTGTCTAAAATGTGTAAGTTTCTGACATACATTTCTCTCCTACTAAACCCTTGGGAAGTAAAAAGGTTCCAACCCTATACTAACATGCTGGTTGGTTGCTTTGCGCTTGCAGGGTCGTGCACACCCTTGAGCCTCTGAAGCTTAAAGGTAGCTTTAGATAATTATGTGGTTTGGAGAGGTCTCCAACATAACTAATTAGGGCATGCTAGTGTAACCTTATGTCCTTTAAGGTCAAAAGATCCGGTTCTTCTTATCTGTATTGACACTAGATGTAATAAAATATTGTTCACTGAAAATATGCAGTCGTTTGTCTCTATTTCAGTATCTGTAAGGCTTTAATCACACACAAAGTTTTATATTCTAGAAAAAAAGGTTTTAGTAATTGTACATTCATAATTATTAACAAAAACAAGCATCTCCATAATGGAAACTTTACAGGAAAGGTCAAAAACCTAATTTAATCTTAATGTAAGACTGGTCAATGTACCCAGACTTAAATAATACACAAAGCAAAACATTATTTAATTATTATTATTATATTATAATCTTATAGCCCAGTCAAACTTTACATGGTAACTGAAACAGTGGTGAGGATTCTGGGCTTCATGTGTGTTAGAAATTGTCTAATTCCTCCATTACAAATAACACAGAAATCCGGAGTTTTATGGTCCCCTCTGAATTATAATTTATTTCAGAAGAGACTGAAGACAGTTGTCAAACTGAATAATTGTAAAGCTGAAGAAATGTTGTAGCAGTGTGTAATTAAACTGGATGCTGGTTTTAGCTGGTTTGTGCATGTTTGTAGTGTTGAACAGTAAACTTAAGCACTCACTTGCTGGTAATTTCTGATAAGAAGTTCCACGGTCCCCCGAGTACCTCAGTGGCATGACACACCATAATGTAACTGCTGTTGCTCCATTTAAGCTTCAACAGGAAAATTTCAACAAAAAGCTGGAATACATGAATTTCACTATTGTGCAATATAGAAAAATTCAAAATATCCTACTGACTCTTTACATAGAACTTGACATGTGAATACTATGTTTAAAATATGTAGTTTGTGAACCATTTAGAATGTGGGTGTTAGAGGGTTTAAGGTCAGGAGTCCGACCTGGCCATTCCCAAACATTAACTTAATACTTTCTCCTTCTAAATCTGCCATGCACACCACTGTTGTTCAGGGTTCTGCTGATGGTGGACTCATAAACATTAACATTTGGCAATACGAAAAAGGCCTTAAGTTGAGGTTACCATGGGATCCTTTGTGATCCTCCAGACTACTACATGCTTTGTTCTTGATCTTTGTTGGTCAACCACTCCTGGAAGAGAGTCATAATGCAACAAAAGTTCTCTGCATTTTTACAGTCTGTCAGACTGTGATTTGTCCAAACTATAAAGAAATGGTTTTGTAACTTTATCCATTTTTATCCAGCCTTTGTGCCGTAATACACTTCCATAAACATGTGTTGTGAAGATCAGACTTTAATAGATTCTTCTTCTTTAAATAAAACAGGGCATCTACTCACACCTGATTGTCATATTATTGATTTAAAACACCTAGCTCTAATTTCACTTTCATTATCTGATCTTCAACTGATGTTCTTCAAATGATTCCGTCTACAAGAAAGCACAGAGCAGACTGTACTTCCTCAGGAGGCTCGGGTCCTTCGGGATCTGCAAGAAACTCCTGCTGATGTTCTACCATCTATCTCTCTATCTATCTATCTATCTATCTATCTATCTATCTATCTATCTATCTATCTAATCCTAAAGGTTGACATACTTTTTCCACACTTAGATATGTAATATTGGATTAAATAAATAACTAATACACACTGTATTTGAGTAGATAGCGCAGATTGTAACTGAGTGTGGATGGTGTTGATAGACTGTAGTAGTTTAATGTAGATGGTATAGATTGTAATTAAGTGGGGATGGCATACAAACTGTAGTTGAGTGTAGATGGCACATATTGTAATTGAGTGTCAAGGGTCTTGATATAGACTATAGAGGAATGTGGATGGTGTTGATGCAGACAGTGTTTGAGTGTAGATGGCGTTGATGGTGACTACTTGTGTGGATGGTGTAGATTGTAATAGTGTTTACACAGAGCACAGTTAATTTTCCTTACCGGTAGGAGTTTGTTTGCTGCTCAGGAAGCAAGAAGGTTTAATTCTGTGTCATGCTGTATGAAGGTAGGAAGTTCAATATGCAGCTGAAATAATTGTATTGTATTATACCATCTATGTTAAGGTTTTAGTTAAAAATATAGTGAGCTGTGTTTTGGCATCTGATGTACGTTCTGTTTCATCTTTCAGCGTTAGAGGAGATCACCATCACATTAGCTAGCATGCTGATAGTTGCACTACAAGTACTGTTTAATATAACAGGGAAACCATTACAGTTTTTTTACAACTGCTAACATTCCTTTGTCCAATCTGTAGTCACATTTTCAAAACTCCAATAACAAAACTTGCACAGCATGTTGAAAATGAAAACCTAAGATGTAAAACCTTAAATTTCATATAAAATGCAAAGTTCTGCAAAAAAAGCAGGTTAATACACATTGCTACATTACTGTAATACACATTTTTGCACGTACAGATCATTGAAATAAAATTGCAGTAATAGACCAACCACAGCTGATTCCAATCCCAATCGGAGACACAGCCAGGTTCAGTCAGTGACATCGACACATAAAAACAGGGGCTTGTTTGGACTGAGTTTAGTCAATGCGGACACAGGAGCAGAGAGAGTGACAGAGGAAAGAAAAATCATCTAACCTCAGAAGGTCAACTGTGACTTCCCGACTTTTAAACAAATCCACAAGTAAACCACACAATATACAAGTATATTCCTACTGATGCTATATCTTACAGTAACTGCAGGCCACCCGTCCCACCACTAATGCTTATTTTGTATTTTTGTTCCTTTACTGTAAAAGATGGAGCATCTGCCTCTCTCTCTGGGGGGAGGGGAAAACTCTTGAGTGAAGACCAGATGCATGCCATTGTAGACATGGTCATTGCTGACAATGGAATAAAACTCAGACAGAATGACAGAAAATAGCCAGGTATTTCACAATATGGAAATCATTAGCGTGACAACCATTGCCTGGACTAAATAAGACTTTGCATTAAGCAGTTATACACAGTTTCTGTTGAAAGGAACGGTGAGAGGGTTAAGGAACTCCAGCACCAATAAGTCCAGGTATGGTGTCTATCCTATATACCTGTTATATCTTGTAATATAGTGAGTTTTACACTGTGCCACCCTGCATGGAAACATGAGTTACCGTATGTACAGTAGGACAGACTGAACGTGTGTTCAAATACTGTGTTTGATTTCTTTTAGAGAGTCATGGAGTTAAAAGCCAATCGGACCCCACAGGAACCCATTTATGTGGATGTAGCAGGATTGTCCAAATGTAGAGGATTACAGTAAAAATGAAATGACTTATAAGAAAACAGCAGATGTTATAATGTCTGCGCTGGTGTTTTGAGCAAATGACTGGCTACTGAATCAGGTTTGCTGTTTTTTTTTTAACAGAGTTAGTGTATATAGAGAAAACTTGTTTGCGTTGTGAAATGCAGAGTTGGTAATTAGTTAAGATGTGCTTTTGAACAGGATATTAACTATTTGGCTATTTGTAAGATGTAGATGTGTTGCTGTGTTTAGAGTATCTCATGTATTGGTAAACGCTTCTTAGCAGTCATACAAAACTGTAATACAGCAAGAATTCTTTCATCTGTATTAATCTGTGAGTAAGTAGTATTCAGGTCAGTTTTGTATTGTGCTGTGTATAGGGGAGGACTGTCCAGCCACTTCAGTGGGCTTGGTTAATGTCATGTGCCAGATTTCTCCATGTGAAAAGCCTTTAGCCAAACAAACTGCTGCTACTGACACGTGGGTTACATTCTTTCATTCACAGCTCATTTGAAATAATGTGAACTGGTGATAAATATGATGTGCGTAGAGTATAAATAGGGAGTGATAACACATCTATCTATCATTTAGTTGTCTGTTGTAAGCTGTTTTAAGTAAACAGCCCATTATTAACTGACAGGGAATTCCTCATGAATATTCCTGCAGTTATTCTTCCACATTCCTACTAAAATCCTAAGAGCCTATGTTTTGTTTTATTCTAGTTTTTTTTGTGAAACTGAGTACACTGATAACAGCCTTGTTGTGTTATTGAGGTGTTGAGAAAAGGCTGTGTTTCTGTTTGTGTAATACACTATATTGCCAAAAGCATTGGCTGAGTGACATCCCATTCCTAATAAATAGGGTTTATTATAATGTTGGCCCACTCTTTGCAGCTATAACAGATTTTGGGAAGGTTTTCCACAAGGTTTCAGAACGTGGGAAGTTTTGACCATTCTTTCTAAGCACATTTGTGAGATTAGACACTTGACGTTGGAGGGGAAGTCCTAGATCGCAGTCCCCATCCCAAACGTGTTCTATCGGAATGAGGTCAGGACTGTGAGCAGGCCAATCAAGTTCTTCCACACTAAACTTGCTCATCCATGTCTTTATGGACCTTGCTTTGTGCCCTAAAGCGCAGTCATGTTGTAAAAAGAAGTAGCCCAAACTGTTCTCACAAAGTTGGGAGCATGAAATTGTTCAAAATCTCTTGGTACGCTAAAGCATCAAGAACTCCTTTCACTGGAACTAAGAAGCCAAGCCCAACTCCTGAAAAACAACTCCACACCATGATTTACCCCCACCAAACTTTACACCTGGCACAATGCAGTCAGACAAGTGCCGTTCACCTGGCAACCGCCAACCACAGACTTCATCAGATAACCAGATGGAGAAGCGTGATTGGTCACTCCAGAGACCAAGACTCCACTGCTCTCCAATGGTGGCATGCTTTACACAACACCATTTGCATTGTGCTTGGTAATGTACGGCTTGGCACATGCAGCTGCTCGGCCACAGAAACCCTTTCGATGAAGCTCTCTATGCACTGTTCTTGAGCTAATCTGAGGGCCACATGAAGTTTGGAGGTCTGTAGCGACTGACTCTGCAGAAAGTTGGTGACCTCTGTGCACTCACACAGAGCATTTGCTGACCCCACGCTGTTATTTTGCATTTTCGTGGCTGAGTTGCTGTCGTTCCCAATCACTTCCAATTTGTTATAATACCACTAACAGTTGACTGTGGAATAGTTAAGGAAATTTCACGACTGGACTTGTTGCACAGCTGGAAGCCTATCCTGGTACCACGCTGGAATTTACTGAGCTCCTGAGAACAACCCAATCTTTTATGCATGTGTGTAGAATTTTTAGCCATGAGATGAAAACTTATGATGATTGGAAGGGCATAAGTTTTCAGTCCTTACTGATAACTACCCATTTAGGTTTGTGGTGACTATGACCAGGCTAGATGCAGCTAGTCAGTGCTGGGTGGCACAGCTCTTAATGTTCATGACTTCAAAATTCAGTGCAGGCAAGGAGGGTGTAATGCCATTTCTGATTGCTGATGATCTCCAATGCCAGTTAGTCATGTTGCAGAGGCTCTATATATATGCCCACAATTAGGGGTTAGATCTCCCCAGAGGCAGTAACAAGGTGGGGATAGTGACATTGTTGGAGCAGCCATGAATATCCTGCTGAGGGGGTCTAGACCCAACAAGGAACCGAGTGCAGCAAACCAGCTCCACAGTACCGATAGTTATGCTCCAAGTATGCCAAAGTAAGAGTAGAGTAGGAGCTAGACCAGAGTAATCCAGAGAACTGATCCTGTAATTGGACCTGTCCTGTACTATAAGTCTAAACACACCAGTCCTAAATGTTCTGAGAAACACAAGGGCAATGAGAACGAGTGGCTTTTCATGAAAGAATGGAAAAAGTTTATGGTAAAGGATGAGATCTTGTATCGATAAGTTAGGGACAAGTAGCGAGGATCCTTTTACGTTCATGTTCATTTTATGTTCACCATTCACCATCCTCTGCACAGCACGATCATCAGGCAGAGGAGCTCATTCAGTGGCAGACTGCTGTCCCAGTCCTGCTCCACAGACAGACTCAGGAAGTCCTTTGTCCCTCAGGCCATAAGACTGTTCAACTCCTCTCAGTTCAGCAAATGAAAAACTCTGGACACTCTTTCCTTCCGGTCACTCCAATGGACACACCCCCATCTCTGCACACACTCCCTCCTAAATGCCCTATTTCTATTTCTATTGTATTATTCTACTCCATTCTGTACTGTTTACACATTTTGCACTGATAAATTATTTATATTACTGCGTACTTGCACTGTCTGTATGGCTGACAACAGCCATCTTCTTAATTTGCTTAGCAAATTGTTTACCACTACCTCCACTTTTACTTTATACCTTACCCAGACACTAAGGACTCTTATTTTTATACTTTCATACTTTATATTGTATCTCTGTCTCTATTTGTACAATCTATCTTGCTTCTGTTGTTACTTCTGTATAGTTTGAATATCTGCTACTGGATGCCTTGAATTTCCCTCTGGGATCAATAAAGTATCTACCTATCTATCTATCTATCTATCTATCTATCTATCTATCTATCTATCTATCTATCTATCTATCTATCTTTTACCAATTTGTGCTGCAAGAGAAGTTTTGCAATTACGTGACTGCACTACATAATGATTTAAGGCATTTTAATATGGAAAGTACATTTGCATTGGTCAGGGAAAGATCTAATTGGCCATGCACGTTTTGTGAAGTCAGAGCATGGTGTGAACAATGTGAAACATGCTGTCTTAAAAAGACGCCTGGCCTCTCATGTCAACATCAACACTCATTTACTGAGCCTAGAGAAATCCAAGGAAGATAAGCAGACTAACAGGTACTGCACACCACACACATCAAATCATGTGTGCCACAATTATTAGCACCCCTGATATTAATACTTTGTACAACCCCCTTTTGCCAACAAAACAGCACCTAATCTTCTCCTATAATGTTTTACAAGATGGGAGAACACAGAAAGAGGGATCTTTGACCATTCCTCTTTGCACATTCTCTCTAAATCATCCAGAGACCTGGGTCCTCTCTTCTGCTCTCTCCTCTTCAGCTCACCCCACAGGTTTTCAATGGGGTTGAGGTCTGGGGACTGAGATGGCAATGGGAGGAGCTTGATTCTGTGTGTGGTGAACCATTTCTGTGGGTCATTATCTTGCTGAAAGACCCAGATTTTGTTTTAAAATGTCCAGGTATTTCAAAGCATTCATGATGCCATGCACCCTAACAAGGTTCCCAGGGCCTTTGGAAGAGAAACAGGCCCACAGCATCACTGATCCTCCCCTGTATTTTCCAGTGGGCATGAGGTGCTTTTCTGCATATTCAGCTCTTGTGTTACGCCAGACCCACTTAGAGCATTTGTTGCCAAAAAGCTCTATCTTTGTTTCATCTGACCAAAGCACACGGTCCCAGTTGAAGTCCCAGTACCGCTTAGCAAACTCCAAACGTTTGCGTTTTTGATTGTGAGTGAGAAAAGTTTTTTTCAGTGCATGCCTCCCAAACAGCTTGTTGGCATGTAGATAGCGCCTGATGGTTGTTTTGGAGACTTTGTGAAAAAGCTACCTTCTGTAACAGTGAGCTTTGGAGAACTTTTTATTTCTCTTATCATCCTCCTCACTCTGCGTGGTGGCAAAATAAACTTGCGTCCTCGTCCAGGCTTGTTTACCACTATTCCAGTTGTTTTAAACTTCTTAATAATTCCTCTGACAGTAGATATGGACAGGTGTAGGCGAGTGGCTATTTTCTTGTAGCCATTGCCTGACTTGTGAAGGTCAACACACATCTGCCTTACTTGAATGGTATGTTCCTTTGTCTTTCCCATGTTGAAGAGAAATGGCCTCTGTGTCACGTCATATTTATACCCCCGGGAAACAGGAAGTTGTGACTTGGTAATTAAATGTTCTTACATACTCTGATCAACTTCGTAAACTACTGTAGAAGTAACAGAAATACTTTTATTAAATTTATTTCCTAAGAATTGTTAGAGGTGCCAATAATTGTGGAACAGGTGATTTTATGAAGAATAATTATTTCTTAGTCAGGGATTTTATTTCCCCCTTAAAATTCACTTGAGTTAAAGGTTGGATTTTACTCTTTTTTCCATCGTGGTCCTATATTATTTTGAAAAAAACTCAATTTATGAGCAGCTAAAGAACACATCTTAACCAGGGGTGCCAATAATTATGGAGGGCACTGTAGATGCCTTGACCCTACACGCCTTACTATCTGATGTTTGGCGGGCAAAATAGACTGTCAGACTGGAGTAGAGACAGTAGAGGACAAGGTAAAGACGGGAACACATATGGAAGTTGGCAAGGAGAGGAACGGCAGCACCACTGAATTACAGGCATGGCGTGCATTGGTACCTTCTTATTCATTCATATTACTCACAAACATAACTGGGTATTCTGATGGCAAGAGTGCCCTCACAATTAGTAGGGTGTGTATAGTGTGCATTTCCCTTTCCTTAACACTAGGTGGCACCAAGGAATTTGTTCATTTGCTGTTCAGTGCAGGAAGTTTCAGTTCTGTGTTGTGCTCTGTAAAGGTAAGAATGTTCAGCATCCAGATAAAATAATTACTTTCTTAAGTCTGTTTCTATGTTGGTTTAAAAATTGTAAAACATATTGTTACACTATTACATGATGTTTTTGTCCTTTTGGACACCTGAGGTACATTACGTCCTATCTATTAGTAAAACATGTGCGTTAGAGGAGTCATGTTAACCAGCATGCCGGAGATACTAAACTATTGTTTTGCTTAACATAGATGGCATTTGTCCAGCTAGGGTTCTTTTATCTGTATTAATCTGTGAGTAAGTAGTATTCAGTAAGGTCAGTTCTGTGTTGTGCTGTGTAAAGGGGAAGACTGTGCAATTGATAACTGTCCAGCCATATGTGAATGCCAAACATACAGAGTGTAGTTAAACGTAGTTGTTATGTGAGTGCAGATGATGTTGAGCACAGAAGGCAGATTAGTTTAGTGTAGATGGTGTAGATTGTAGTTCAGTATGGATGGTGTTGATAATACTATAAGGGAAGGTAGATCATGTTGATGCAGACTGTAGTTGAATATGTCGCTGATACTGTCTGTAAAACATGTGGATTCAAACAATTGCAGTTGCAAGGCCTGTAGTAGCAGGATACAGTAGAACACTAAAGTTCTGTAGTGTTTTTAGTCTTACATTTATGATAATCTATGACAGTTTTACATCTGTATAGCTAATGTTTATTTAGCAGTGTCTAGTAGTAATTTACAATGCCCACACAGGTTTATTGTACAATTTCTAGAAATTCTTATAGTATTACACTATTGACTGTAAATGGTGTTGCACAAAAGGTTGTGTTTCAACAAAGAGCATTTCTTCAAACAGACAAATTCTTGAGCTGAGCTGCATCAAAGCTAAATCCTTTAGTTAATCAATGATATACAAAATGAAACAAAAAGTTGTTTGCCAGTAGAAGCCACATGGACTGAAGAGACTGAGAAGGCAAGTGTTGCAAATATTTTTATTTCTTGTTAAATTTTTACACCTTTGCACCACCACACCTTGGAGCTTCTGGGTAACATTACACAATTCTAACAGAAACCAGAATGATATAAAGACAATTATGTCATTAAGGCCAATAATATCCTGTGTTGTTTCTCAGAACTGTTTGCATAGGAATTAAATTAAGGGAATTTTTATTAACTATGGTTTAAGGCTGCCGCACACAAGACGCAGCAAATCACACAGCGTCCAAAAATTGCTAACAGCTAACTATACTAGGCTAGCCATTTTTAGCTCGTGCCTTTCAGATCTGTGAATAGGTCATAAACGTGGTGTTTAGCGGCTCTTCCCGATTATTTAGAATTTTTACTAATCACTCTACCTGGTGTAGGGAGGCATTTAGCCAGGAGAAGAAAAAGACGGGGCAAAAGTAATCTGTCTGTTTATTACTTACCATACTTTCAACATTTGTGTGTTTCTTTGTCTTCTGTGGCTTAACTAAGAAGTTAATAAAGAAAAGAAGGGCAGCGATTCAGTAATACAGTAAACAATCCAGATTATTACACTTTATCTTTTTACAACTACAATACTGTCTGTTGTTCATTCACGCCTTCATGTTGATGCAGAATCTGAGAATATACATGACATCTACAGTGGAGGAAATAAATATTTGATCCCTTGCTGATTTTGTAAGTTTGCCCACTGACAAAGATAAGAACAGTCTATCATTTTAAGGGTAGGTTTGTTTTAACAGTGAGAGATAGAATATCAAAAGGAAAATCCAGAAAATTACATTGTATAAAATATATATATTTAATTGCATTTTGCAGAGAGAAATAAGTATTTGATCCCTCTAGCAAACAAGACTTAATACTTGGTGGCAAAACCCTTGTTAGCAAGGACAGCAGTCAGACATTTTTTGTAGCTGATGATGAGGTTTGCGCACATGTCAGGAGGAATGTTGGTCCACTCCTCTATGTAGATCATCTTTAAATCATTAAGATTTTGAGGCTGTCGCTTGGCAACTCCGACCTTCAGCTCTATCCACAAGTTTTCTATAGGATTAAGGTCTGGAGACTGGCTAGGTCACTACATTAGCTTAATGTGCTTCTTTTTGAGCCACTCCTTTGTTGCCTTGGCTGTATGTTTTGGGTCATTGTCGTGCTGGAAGACGCAGCCGCGACCCATTTTTAATGTCCTGGCGGAGGGAAGGAGGTTGTCACTCAGAATTTTACGGTACGTGGCTCCATCCATTCTCCCATTGATGCGGTGAAGTAGTCCTGTGCCCTTAGCAGAGAAACACCCCCAAAACACATAATGTTTCTACCTCCATGCTTGACAGTAGGCACGGCATTCTTTGGGTCATTGTCAGCATTTCTCTTCCTCCAAACACGGCGAGTTAAGTTAATGCCAAAGAGCTCGATTTTTGTCTCATCTGACCACAGCACCTTCTCCCAGTCACTCTCAGAATCATCCAGGTGTTCAGTGGCAAACTTCAGACGGGCCAGCACATGTGCCTTCTTGAGCAGGGGGATCTTGTGTGCACTGCAGGATTTTAATCCATTACGGCACGTACGTGTTACCAGTGGTTTTCTTGGTGTCCGTGGTCCCACCTGCCTTAAGATCATTAACAATTTCCCCCCATGTAATTTTAGGCTGATTTCTCACCTTCCTCATGACCAAGGATTCCCCACCAGGTGAGATTTTGCATGGAGCCCCAGATCGAGGTCGACTGACAGTCATTTTGTATTATCTTCCATTTTCTTACAATAGCACCAACAGTTGTCTCCTTCTCACCCAGGTTCTTAAGGTTTTGTAGCCCATTCCAGCTTTGTGCAGGTCTATGATCTTGTCCCTGACATCCTTAGAAAGCTCTTTGGTCTTGCCCATGTTAGAGAGGTTACAGTCTGATTAATTGAGTCTGTGGATAGCTGTCTTTAATGCAGGTAATGAGTTGATTAGGAGCATCTAACTGGTCTGTAGGAGCCAGTACTCTTAATGTTTGGAAGAGGGATCGTATTTCTCTCTGCAAAATGCTTTTTGATATTCTATCTCTCACTGTTAAAATAAACCTACCCTTAAAATGACATGTTCATATCTTTGTCAGTGGGCAAACTTACAAAATCAGCAAGGGATCAAATATTTATTTCCTCGACTGTACATGAATTTAAAGACATTCCATAATATTCTTCTTATGTTGTTAATGCGATGTAAATATTAAAAAGGAAAAAAAAAGGAGTCATGAGATAAAAACATACTAGATAGTACCCAGGGGCTATTCTTACAAGACCACTAAATCATGACTATATATTCCCATGGGCCATCATAATAACACAGATACACAATAACCATATAACTTGTTTAGTATGATTAATGTATGTATTTTAAATGCTTTTTATCATATTATATGTAACCCCTTCTATGTCCAATACCAGTAGGACAGGGCCCCAAGTTCTTTTGAACTAAATTTTCCCAGTAAATATTTAGCTGCTGTTTTACCTATAGACACTGTGCCGTTGGTACCACGTGTGGTTGTGAGATGTTCCCAGAAATTACGAGACGGTAGAACTAGATGAATTATATTTATTACAAAAAATTGTAGTAAAAAACTAGTAGTAAAAAACACATGACTAGCTCTGCCTTCGCATTTATTTTACGGTAACCACACTGACTCTATTTGAAAGGGTGGAATATGAAATTAGGCAAGTCTACAACAGTACTGAGATGGGTATTGCATGTACACAACAAGTTATGAAATCAGAAAAAACACATGTACAGAAGGTGGAGGAGAAGAGAAATGGACGGCGCCTCTCTGACGGCCCGAGACCTGGGGTGCGGAGAGAGAGAAGTTTCTGGCCTCCTTCACGAGTCGCCTGTGGTTCTGTCCGGGTAGCGGTGCTCCCTCGGTGCACTCAGTGGAACTATGAGCGGGGTCCTGGTAGCTCGTAGTGCTAACTGAGCCGTGGGTCGGTTCCACGTGTCCCTAAACTCCGATGCTAGTTTGAAGCTGTAGCCATTAACCTGTTGCGCTAATGCGGCTAAGGCTAGCTAGCGCGGCTAACGCATTGAGAGCTCGGTAAAGTCAACAAACATATAGCTATTACGGATAGTAACAGCTAAACACGACGCCCAAAGTCTCTCACTTGGTTTACTCACTGATACGCTAGGTCTGTGTGTACCTAAATCAACTTTTGCCAACGTAATGTCAACCAAATCTGTCTGAATCTGCCATTCTACTTCCTTCCTCCTCCGTCTCTCTCTCGGCTCCTTTCTCTGACTGCTTGTCCGCCAAGTCCCGCCCCACTACCAATCAGAAACACAGAAGGCAAACTAACAACTAAACCAACCAATAGAAATATAAATAAGGCCCAAACTCAGGCTTGACTGAAAATGTACAAGGATCACATTAGTTTTAAGTACAGAAAACGTTTCAAAATAAGAGTATCTCCTAATTATTTTAATAATACTAATCAGCATGAAATGCTGTCTGTTTTAACTTTTTATTCGCATTTCAGCCTTAAATTAGGAACTTTTCAACACTGTTTTTATCTTTACTTTTAAAGTATAGTAATGAAATTATAACTGGGTTACATATATATCATTACTACAAGGGTACACATTTCTGTAAATGTTATACCAAACCACATAAAACATCATATGAATATGATATGCTATCATGAGTTAATGCTTAAATATGCTTATTATATCTATTGAGGGATTTAAATCACTTGTTATTGATAGACCAGTCATGCTGGGTCCTGTTTTTCTTGCTACATTTTTTTGTTAACCCAGGGTGCCTTTTACATCCACAATATTTTGTTACATATTTCACTATAGGTTACATTTAGAAAAGAATGCGTCAGTTGTTAGGATCACAAAATGTGGTACTGACCATTTTAAACCTTAAATCCAATTAGCATCAGTGGTGACATTTCCCCAGCTCTGCCACCGCCTGTTTAGATTGCTCCACTTCCCTCTAAAATCCTAAAATCTTAAAATTCTAGTATCCTAATTTGGAGCAAAGAAAAGCATGTGTGTCTTCAACCATTTTAAAATTAACTTCGTGTTAAACTGTTAATGTAGCTGAACTAGTGAGTGGATGACATTTGTGAATCTGACTGGAGCTTACTTAATTGACTAGCATTTAAAGGGCTGACCTGTGGTTAGAAGGTAGGCGAACGATGTCACGTGGCCTTGTTAGACTAATGAAATGCAAGGCATTTCTTTTGATACGTACATGCGCCAAGGACTCACATAATATAATATATTAGGCTAACACTGAACAACAGGGTTTTTTTCTTTCTTAATTTCACTTTACCAACTTAGACTATTTTGTGCAGATGCATCACATGCAGCTCATATTAAAAAAACAATAAGTAAGAACTAATGAATCACGAATAATAATTTTCTGGAACCTTTATTAAATACGCAAGTGGTAAAAACATTTCTGTGTTTATCGTGTTCTTCTTTTCAGGTGGTGAATCACTGAGTTTTTGCTAATGGCTTGGCATTGTGTGCTGTGATGCTGTACAAGAGGATGGCATAGCCATGGAGGGACACTTACCCAGATTTACCCCCATCTTTATTCTTTTGGCTTTTTCAGCAGTTCTACTGCTAATATGGTACATCAACTCTTTGGAAGTAAGTAGATATCATAACATGTTCACAGCAGAGCACGGCCACACAGGGAGGACTGTGCCATTGCATGAGCCACTCTGAGCTTCACTGTTCTGCTTTAGTTATTACTATACTTTGAATTTGAATCTGCTTGTGTAGAAATGATCCCCAAGTGAAACAGAATATGTTTCCAGTCTAATGCTAAAAGCAAACTCTATTACACATTACTACTGTATTGGGTGCCATGCTGGTATATTTAAATTTGTTTTGTTCTGGCATCCTTAAAATGATGTTCTTCATTTCTGGCTGGTAAATTAACACATTAAAATATCTTCATCTCTAAGCTGCTGAAATCAGTTACTGTATTACTGCTTGTTTTATTTTGTAAGACATTCCAGTATCTCTTCCTTTCAGGCATCAGCAACCTTCTATCAGATCCAGAACAGCATCTTCTCAGTCTTTAAAACCCCCGAGACCTTTCTGTTGGTGAAACTCAACCACACATACTGTGCCCACCTGGGTCAGGAGCCCACTTCGGAGGAGGCCAGAGAGGAGATTCATCTCCTCAATTCCCTTTCCTGGCCTGGACCCCTGATACCAGGACTACCCTACCAGTTTAGCAGTGACTCTGCCCAAAGCTACTTTGTGATCAGGGGTCCAGCTGAGCAGCAGGTAGGTGGTCAGTTGGTGGTTAACATCCACATTCTGAACTTCCTGGGCCGGCCCAAAAAGCATGGGGGAGACTTCCTGGTGGCCCGTCTGCATTCACCAGAGCTGAAGGCGGGTGTGGTGGGCCAGGTTCATGATCACCAGGATGGCAACTACACAGTGCTGTTCCCGTTGCTGTGGGAAGGAGTGGTAAAAGTGGAGGTTACTATGGTGCACCCCAGCGAGGCGGTAGTGGTGCTGAAGAGGCTGAGGGAGGAGCAGCCAAACCGAGTGCCCTTTAAAAGCCTCTTCCGCTCCGGCTCCCTGTCAGAGACCACTGAGTGTAACCTATGCCTACCCAACACAGACCAACCTCTCTGCAACTACACTGACCCACATACTGGAGAGCCCTGGTACTGTTACAAGCCCAAAAAGTTAGGCTGTGACACACGTATCAATCACTCAAAAGGATACCTAAAGACAAACCTTATTACACAATATGAAGCTCAGTTCTTCCAAAGGTGAGCTAGCAAAGCTGTCAATTTCTAAAACATTTTTAGAAAGAAAAAGAGAAATTATATTGCTAAAATGTTGAGACAATATTTTGTATTTACAAATGCAATGCTGAACAGTTATGTTGTTTTTGTTTGTTTCAGTGGTGTAAATATCAAGGTTCTTATACATTCCTCAGGGATGGACAAAGTTACTGTACTGCCTGCAGAAAATGGTATGTTGTGTATGAAATATATAGTCTGAATGATGTGTCGCTATTTACAAATAAAGACTAAACTACATCTACATTGTAGCTACACTGCACTTAATGGGTTTCCTGAAGCAGCACTAACACTAGAGTACTATTAACATATGCAAAAATACATACAAAGTATGTAAAGTTAAAATAGAAAATTGTAATTTAAGATATTCATTATAAAAAGCTGCTATAAATATATTTGTCACACCTCCATCCGGCTCAGTACAGAGCCTATCCCCTTTGGACTGTGTGGTTTGTAATAAACCTTTAAAGCCTCACCTGCACAGGTGCCAAAAGATTGGCCCGAAGATTACAGTATTTGTATTTAGGGATAGGGAGATTTTATAATGAACAGTGGGTGTAAAAAGGAAAAAATTAGTTATAACTAATAATGTTGCATTGATGTTATTTACATGTGTAAAGCCACTTTAAAATGACAGTTTCTACCAGATATTTCTGAAATCTGTTTTAACCCCTGTCACACATAACCCTGCTCAATTAAAATGTTGTATCTTCTTCACTCATGAGTTTTAATAAGTTAGAAATTTACACGCTGGTGAAACTTTTCTTTCTCAGTGCTAAAGTAACAACATGTCCAAATGTTTGAATGTCTGTTCATTTTGCATTCCTTCTGAAATCAAGGCTATTCATAGGGAGTTGGTCCCCTTCCTGCCATCCCACACTTCACTCCTGCAGTCATGAATTGGGTGTTTGTCCCCTCTTTGTTGCTGTAGCAGTCTCTGTACTTATCACTACAGAAGCTGTAGACTGAATGTTGGTTACCCTGAGCCATAAGAGTGTTAGTGAGGTCAGACACTGATGTTGGATGGTTAGTTCTGGATCAGAAATGCATGCAAAGCTTTTAAGAAGGCATTTGAAGGTATTCTGTTAATCCAAAGAACATGGTTCTACTACTCTACCGCACTACCCAGTCCTTGCTAGTAGGCGTAGTGACCCTAGGCTCATGTCCGGCTGCTCCAGAGCATCCTGTTCTTATGGGCGTGTTTTATGGAGATTACACAAGCTGTGTACAACATCTGTGTCAGCACTGGGTGCACCTTAAAGTAGCTGAATTCACTACTTAGAGGAAACGCCTGGACACAGTGCATATCTGAATATTTGAATAGACTGAAATATATAGATAATGTTCCTTTTTTTAAAGGTACAACCAAAATGGACAGCAATAAATTCATTCCTTCAGGATACTACTATCATGATTCTTGGAGGCCTTTAAATGGGACAGTAGTGCTCCAGTTTAATAACTCATCCGCCATAATAGAGTGTCTTAAAGGGAAGATTGTACACATGTTTGGAGACTCCACTGCTCGGCAATGGTTTGAGTACCTCCACGCCTTTGTTCCTGGTAAGAACATTGACTGAAAACCTCTTCTATCTCTCTCATTTGTTTAGTTTGTCTTTAATGGTTTGTTTATTTTTCTCTCATCATGATCATCTATCCCTCTCCAGAACTGAAGCAGATTAATCTTTACACTTCTAAGCAAATAGGGCCTTACATGGTAATGGACAGTGGACACAACATTCTGGTGACCTTCCACTGTCATGGGCCACCCATTCGCTTCACTGACATACCCACCCCAGATTTGCACTATATAGCTAATGACCTGGATGGGATACGGGGTGGACCGAATGTAGTTGTGCTTGTGAGCATCTGGGCTCACTTCAACCACATCCCTGTTGAGGTGTACATCCGGCGTCTCCGACACATCCGTAGGGCCATGGTGCAGCTTCTGGACCGTGAGCCAGCCACTTTGGTGATGATCCGCTCACCCAACCTCCGGGAGCTTGACCCTAAGGTCAGCCTGATCAATAGCGACTGGTTCTCACAGCAGCAGGACATTGTGCTGCGTGCTATGTTCCGAGAGATCAATGTCCAGATACTGGACGCCTGGGAGATGACGCTTGCCCACAGACTCCCCCACGATGTGCATCCACCCCCTATCATCATCAAAGACACGATGGCCTTCATTCTGTCCCAGGTCTGTCCAGTCAAGGAAAACAAAAAAGAGAACTAGCAAAAGACTGAAACGTAAACAGTGCAACGTAAACAGGGCAACTGTGTCAGGGTTTGAGGGTCTGTGTGAGATCTGAATATTTAAGAATTGTGGAAATGCTGCTTTGTGCCAATATTCACAATATTTGTGCAAATATTGTTTGTCCAGTTAGCAGTTTGTGAACAGTTTCATCTGACTCATCTTATCTTATCACCTACAAAGTAATTAGCTGTTAACCCCAGTATGTAAAGGTTCTGCTTACCGCCAGAGAGAACTTATCACTAAACACTAATCACTATTGTTACTGTAAACAAAAATCACTGTTGCCAGCGGTGTGCCTAGAGATCATGGCTGTAGTCATGTGTTGAAAATTGGGAGAGAATACTGAGTATGAGTGGTACTGTGTTACTGCATCTTCTCCTCATCATCATTCTCTTTACAGAGACGTGAATAGACCCATGACCATTGATGGTCACTGTGGGACTGTATGACCAAATAATTTCCAGGCAACTGTGAAAACACACTCATAATAAAGCTGATTAGAATCTGATTGAGTACCTGCCCATTGGTTTCCATTACATGTGAGAAGTTCAGATGATGAGACTCACTTTGTTTATTTAGTCATTAATCTTTAACTCGTATGTCGTCTCCTGCATTAGTGCTTAGCTCTCTGGCATTAGCTGGAGTAAGATGGGTTTTCCTTTTTTGAGTCCTCTCATGGTTTCTGGGTTTTCTGTTTGCCACTGTTGGACTTCATGTTAGTTGAATACGCTCATGATTATTGATGGTCACTGTTGGAATGTATGGTCAAATAATTTCCAGGTAACTGTGTTAGCAGTGATAGCTAACGTTTGCAGTGATTGGTTTATTAACACTCACAGATCACCCTGAAATCTTTGCACTAAATAGAATTACTGACACGCTTTAGCTAAATATTATTTATTTCCACAATTATAGTTTCAGCACAAAACATGTTATTGTACTGAAGGTAATGATGGCTTTCCATTTCAGGCCAGTAATAGAGAATAATAAAGAACTAGCATTATATCACTAATGAGTGGCTGATACTTATTTAGGGTTTTATTTCACTGAAGTCAAGCACTGCTCCCTCCTCTCTCTTGCAAAACCTGCAGGTCCTAAATGTTAATCAAACACAGATTATAGACTTACAGTATCAGTACGTGCACCAGATACAGTGAGACTTTGTTCTGTAGTTGTAGTTACATGTTTAATAGTCTAGGTGACACGCTGAAAACTGCAGCAGCTTCTGTATAATTTAGAAATGTTTTTTCCTGATTTTATCTTTTTGTTATAAGCTTCTTGACAGCTACACATCCTTTTAGACCCATAGTGTGCAGTTGTCTTATTGAGTTTTCTGACATGGTGTCATTAAAATGCTGAACATGCAATAGGAATCCGGGTATCATTGTTAAAATCAAACTGTTTGTCTGATCTCCAAATTAATCAAATAATAAGTTTGGAACTCTGAGCCTTTCAGCGAATAGAATTCTCTTTTTTGTTACTTTAGTTGACCAAAAGTCTGATCTCTTAAAATTCAGCAAATATTTGGCAAAGACCTGTTTTAAAATTGAAAGTGAAAGTTTTTTAGCTAAGAGATTTTTTCTGTTTCTGTGAAATCTCCTGACCAAAAGTCTAACCTTCACTGGTGGGCTTTGCTTAGCTGTGAATTAAATAACCATCATAGTGCAGTGGAAAAATGCACTTCATATACATGCCTTTACTATATTTTGGAATTACTGAACCTTTTGTAAATTAGTGGCTCCTTACAAGTATGCAAACATTGCACAAATAAATAAACCTGCTTGACGTTTCTTTACCCATACTGCTGTTTATCAGTGTTCTATGTGGTTCTGATGAGCAGCGATGGCCCGGTATAATGCCACAGCCATGTGACTGATGGTGAATTATTCTACACCCTTCAGTTCTTTTAGTGACAAACAAAATGGCTATTAGGTTAAAATAATACATTATTAAGTTTCTAATTATCAATTGATTTATTATTCATTCATGTGGTTATGAGTAATACCACCAACCTGCCTTTATTACTACTTCCATTCTTTTTTAGGTGACCTGAATGTTCAGTTTTTTTTAAAAAAAACGTCTAGAGATTTTTTTCCACCCTCCAAACAGATACACAACTTTTTATGACTGAATGGCATTGACTTAAGGGTTTATTGCTGTACCTAGTCTTCTAGGTTAGGAGTGGTCCCATTTTAAAAGCTTTAATATATATTTTTAACTCTGGTTTTAGAAACACTCTGCTTGTTATGCATACAGATTGTTTTTAGCTGATCTAGTGATGGAGCTGGTGAGAATGCTTTCAGTGGTGCACCTGAATAAATTTCTCAGAATTCTGGTGGGCATGCCAGTTTTCTTAAGGCTTTGCAAGAAATTCAGTTGCTGTTGTTCCTTTTTAACTAATTGTGTTGTGTTGTGCTGCCAACTGAGATCTTTACTGATGTTGACTCCAAGAAATTTGAAAGTGCTTACTCTCTCTGCTGCCTTCTGGCGAATAAGCAGTGGTTTGTGCTGTCTTGTCAACATTTAAGGAGAGATTGTTGACCTGACACCATGCCACCAGATTTACCACCTCTGTCCTATAGGCTGCCTGATCCCATGAGTGGTATCATCAGGTGTGAGGACCTGAGGTGTCCTTGTGTTTATGAGTCATGTGCCAGGAGTGTGCACCATACCTGTCGATACTACCATAGCACACTAGTGGTGGTAGAAGAAGACATGCAACAGAAACATGAAGGACCTAGGGGACCAACATTAACCACAGAGAGAACTGACTTATTGTCCGACATGTGCTCAATGACCCAACAGCCACAATTGTGAACATTCAGCAGGCAGTGTTGCCCTTGCTGAGTTATGCTTCTGTGGACATGACCAACAAATCCGTGTGTAAAGGGATCATGCTCAATAGCACCCAAACAGCAGCCATATATAGTGAAACCAGGAAAAGTGCTGTGCTGCATTTTTTTTGTGATAGGCGGGTACAATATTAGTAATTTGTCCTGAGGTTTTCTTTGGAGAATGCATTCTCATGTCATCTACTTTTTCTTCTGGTTAAACAAATGTAGTGTTAATAGCAAAAAGATAACAAAGCCCTTAAGTGGTACAGTTTCTCCCTTTAGACCTCCACCTGAATATAAGTACTAATGTATATATACTAATATACTTTCTTATGAAAAGTGAAAGTAGCATGATTTATTAGGATAAGATAAGATCTTATCTTATCTATATACAAAAAGTACAGAAGAATATAAATGAAATACTAAAAATTTAAATCCAGTAGACAGCAGTTTTATTGAACATAGTAGAATAGAAATAGACTAGTGTAGAAATAGACTACTGAGGGCAGCATCTGTTATATAGTCTGACAGCGGCCGGAAGGAAGGATCTGCTGTATCTCTCCTTCACACATCGGGGGTGCAGCAGCTGGGCACTGAAGGAGCTGCCCAGTGCTTCCAGAGAGTGGTACATGGGGTGGGACAGGTTCTTCAGCATGTGTTTGAACTTAGTCCTCATTCTTCTGTCTCCCACCACCTCCACTGGGTCAAGATGACACCCCAGGACAGAGGTGGACTTCTAGATGATTCTGTTCAGTCTCTTCCTGTCAGCGGTGGAGATGCTGCTGCCACTCCATAAAAGATAGCTGATGCCACCACAGCATCGAAGAAGGTCCTCAGGAGTGCCCTTTGCACACCAAAGGACCTGAGTCTCCTCAGGAGATGTAGTCTGCTCTGGCCTTTCTTGTAGAGTGCAGCAGTGTTGTCAGTCCAGCCCAGCTTGTTGTTGAGGTGGACACCCAGGTACTTGTAGGACCTCACTATCTTAATGTCCATTCCCTGAATGTTTACAGGTACCGGAGGAGAGTGTTTGGCTCTGCAGAAGTCCACCATCAGTTCTTTAGTTTTTCCTGCGTTGATCTGCAGGCAGTTCCTCTAAAACCATTCCACAAAGTCCTTAGCCAGTTCACTGTACTCCCTGTCATCTCCATCACTGATGAGGCCGACGACAGCAGAGTCATCAGAGAACTTTTGCAGGTGGCAAGTGGCAGAACTGTACTTGAAGTCAGCAGTGTAGAGGGTGAAGAGAAAGGGAGCAAGAACTGTTCCCTGTGGAGCCCCGTGCTGCAGACAACCATGTCAGACTGGCAGTCCTGTGTCCTCACATATTGTGGACGGTTTGTGAGGTAGTCTAAGATCCAGGTGGTGAGGTGATGGTCCAACCCTGTGCACTCCAGCTTGTCCTTCAGGAGCATGGGTTGGATGGTATTGAAAGCACTGGAGAAATCAAAGAACATGATTCTCACAGTTGTCGTGGAAAACGTTTATTATACCTTGTGTTTGTTGACAAACATCCTTAAATAATGATTACTTAACTTTAGCATCTACAACTACATACTCATTGTGTGAAAGCTTGTATTTTATATGCATCTATATAGAAGATTAACCAGTACTGACATTATATATTCTCTACACATATAGTTAAACATTGCTTGATCCAGCACGTACTAACTCACATGATATTTACTCCTAAGACATATTAACATATAACATATAGACTTCTATTGTATGGCATGTTACTCACGCTTAAAGGCATTTTTGTTTATGGGAATGAGAGATGAGGCCACTGCATGTTTCTAACTCACTGTCATCAATCATCGACTGGTGCACTCTGTATGAACTGAATTGATACAGAGGAGGTTGAAGATGGACAAAGCGGCCTTCTCTCTATGTGTGGGTAACTCCCTAACCTGCAGCTGCCTCAAAGCGGGGGGGGATGACGCACACGTAAATAGAGAATGCCACACTGTCCAATTCTGAGAGAATACAAAAACACAATCAAGGTCAAGCGCAAATGATCGGGTTAGACACGTGAAACTGAGTACTAACACGTGAAATTATGCATATTAACATGAGCTAATCCTTAGCAACGCCTCATCAGCAGATTTCACGTCATTTGGGGTATAAACATGGAGTCAGATCAGAAAGGGGTGGGAACTTTACGTTGGGATGGCTGTTAACTGTCATATATGTATTGGTTCTCCTGGATCCAGTATTTTTAAATAAATACTTGATTTGCTTTCAACTTCACTCCACCTGTCTGCGACTCTTTCCATCAAAACGAACACGCAAGGAGTTGTACCCCGGAAGAGGGGGTGGGGTACTGAAAACTATGTTTTTCATTTACTACACAGTGCTCTCCAGGTGAGAGAGAGATCTGTTTAGAAGGTGGATGATGGCGTCCTCTACTCCGATGCCAGGTTGGTAGGCAAACTGAAATGACTCTTTCTATGGTTCTCTCATAACAGTTTTACAGTTAAGCAGTATGTCCTTTATATTTCCTTTATATAAAGGGAAAAAAAACACTGAGTCCATGTATAGACATAGGAAAGGGAAATCTGGACACAGATCTTGTTTTAGTTTTACAAATAATAAAAATGGACTATATTGTTTATACAACAGATTTTAATAGTAATGGACATTTACACACATGGGGGCTGATCTGTCTTTGCAGACAGTGTCCCCTTTAAAACAGTGTACCCTCAGCCCTGGAGGGCCACACACATCACATCCCATCCAACTAATCTGCTCGTTAACAACTCATTATTGAGTGGCTATGTAGATAGAGCGCTCCATGTTATCTGTTCTTTCTGGGTGCGGTTTTATAACTCTACCTATAAAAAGCTTCATGAGTAGTGCACTCTGGAGTATCCTCTGCATGAAACAGCAGCTTGTTTCAACATCAGCTGTTTGGAGCACTGACACTATATATAAGCTGGATAAGATAAACCCAACCATCCTGCTCTTTTCAGGTAAGGATATGTTTGTCCTGTTGGCTGGCATGGTGGCACAGTGGGTAGCAGTGTCCACATTTTAATGCTGCACTACTAGCCACCCTGTGCAGCCTCTCCGTAGCCAAGTTTTGTCCACGTTCTCCATAAACGTGTGCAGCACATGCTTTCGGACACACTGGCCTGTGTCCTGTTGCTCCTGAATTACAAGGAAACTTCAAATTTCTCAAACACTGGAACACCCAGCTGAAAGACAGGTAAAGTCACAGACATTGATATATTAGCTCTGATGCATCCATAAGGAAGTGCTAGTTGTAGTGCTATTGGGAAGAAAGATGAAGTTTACCAGGAACAATAAATGATGATAAATTCCGACTGATATGGAGAATATTGATTGAGCTTTACATACAGAAGTAGTGTCTCTCAGTATGTGCCACCATGTTCGCTAACATGCCAGACTTCTCGGCATGGAGTTGTAGATGTTTCTATTGGTGTCCTGTGATAATTCTACCGTAAAGCTTGAATATTCTCACAAAGTTCCTGCAGAATTTGTGGAAGGGATGGAGTGACACCAAGCCTTCTGGACATGTGACGTGTGACAACACACCGTTCATCTTAGCGCTCACCACGGCGGTTCCACACATGGATTTGTTGGTCGTCTTTACTGAGAAAAATGCGGGACTTATCGCTGACGATGAGGTGGTGTTAAGAGCAGTCATTGTAATGGTCTGTGTGCATGTAGTTCTGCATCATGCACTGATAGCCTGTTCTTATATTTGCGCTCAGCCTTCCTGCATTCTTTCATAACAGTCCTTATAACATCAGTTACCCAATGCTGAGATTTAAACCTGGGATGTCTCATTTTAAGAGAGCAAATAGAGCTGTTCACACAATTCCTGTTACCTCACACTACAACCATGTGGTAGAAGAGTAACAAAGCCAAATTACTATGTTGTTGTTTGGAAAAAAACAGGTGTAAAAAAAACTGTGACTACAGTGTAGAGAGTACTTCTGGTCAGTGATGACCTTGATTAGGGTGATAGTCGAGTTGGCCAGCAGTTAAATGCGTAGAGCCTGTAATGGATTAAGGGCCCCCCAAAGCAAATCAACAAGTTTCTACTTTTATAATTGTCCCAATCAATGAAGGTGAGGTTACAGCAAATGGATTGAAGTGTAAACCTTGTATTGATTTGGAATTCCAAGTGACAACAATTACATGTGCGAAGACATCCTGAGCTGTGTTTTCAGACACTTTAGCCTACAGATATTCACATAGAGAGTGCAAGGGCCAGCAGGTGCCTCACCTGGGTATTCTGCGCATAACCTATTGTTCCTTGAGAAATCCTAACGGGGGTCCAGTCGTTGTTGCCCACGTCTGTAACTGCTGAGCCTCTGTCCCATTTCTGAACAAGCGTAATGTGTGCTTTGGGAGAAGACCTGTTCTACTTGATCTACCAAGTATGTCAAAGCAAGTAAGAGCAAGATGAGAGTTAACCAGAGAATTGATCCTGTGACTGGACTATAAGTCTTAGCATAGCAGGCCTAAATGCGCAAGGGGAATGAGCATGAAGAAGTGGAAGATGCTAGAGTGCCCTTCTACCAAACAGTGCTTACAGAGAAAGGCATTTGGTGTGGTCCACTTGAGCTTATCTATTTTGATTTCCTGACTCAGAAGAAATACAAAAGAGGCTTTGAGAATATTCTACTGGTAACAGACCACTTTCCTGGTTTTGCTCAGGCCTACCCTATCAAGGACCACAAGCCCAAAAACAGCTGCAAAAGTCTTGTGGGGGAACGTTTTCTGTAAGCATGGTTTCCTAGCAAGAAACAAAATCTTAATAAAAACCACTAATAAAATTTGGAGAGGACAGTTTTAAAAGAACAGATTCTGTAAAGACTCCTCTCCCCATCACCCCCAGGGCATCTTGTGTTTGGATTAGGCGTAACTACAAAGTATTGTCAGCACTTACAAATATACATACAAGCATGTCAGCCAAACCTCCAGATGCTCTAAGATCCGTGGATGTAAAGAAACAGGTAGAAATGTTTGTGTATTTTGTTCAGTCAGAAAGATGGTAATGTGGAAAAGTGGTGCATCAGAATCCGATGACCCAGTGCATGTACTTTCCCCTGGAGGATAAGCACATGCAGGAGAGCAAGGACAGAAAGGAGGGAATTGACGTTTCTGAAAATGATAAAGACATGTGGCATGAGCAGCAGTTTACATTCCCAGGACTGCTCTACCATGGTCTAAACCCAGGAGAGACTGTCCTATAAAATACAGGTTTCTGGAGTAGAAGAACAAGAAAAAGAGACGGGAGAGTAGATGGGAGTTGGCCAGGAGCAGGAAGGGGAGCACAACTGCATCGCATGTATGGCACGCTTAGACAAGGTCTCATTCCTTCTCACAACCTCTCATTCATTCTCACGAACACAATCCATTGTCTTCATCTTAGGGATGTTGTTTTGATCACACGGCGCCATCCCTTGGCAATTCCTTGACCTTACCACTAGGTGACACCAAGCAGTTAATAATCTACTTAGGAAACAGAAAGTTTCAGTTCTGCGTTGTACTCTATGAAGGTAAGAAGCTATATAATTACTCTCTTAAGGCATTTATGTTCATATTTCAGTTTAAAATATTGAAAAAACATAGTGACACTATTACATGCCATTTTTGAGATCTGATGTACATCAGAAATTCAATTTCATGTTAACCAGCATGCCGGTGATGCACTAAAACTATCCCAGTAAGCATTTGAACTATTTGAATCGGTGAAAGAATGTTGGAATTATGTATCTGACTATATCTAAACACATTTTAGACGTCCACAGACGTTAATTGTTTACTGGGATTGTTTTGTTGGACATGGATAGCATTTGTCCAGCAAAGGTTATTTAATGTGTATTAATCTGTGAATAGTATTCAGAAAGGTCAGTTCTGTGTTGTGCTGTGTAAGGGGGAGGGCTGAGTAGTTGATGACTGTCCAGCCAATTCTATGGGCTTGGTGAAAGCCTGCTGCCAAATAAACTGCTGCTACTTTGCTGGTTAAAGAATACCACCGGTGTCTCGTCTCCATCCTTTCTCCTAAAATAATACACAACGCAGAGCAAAAGTGCCAACAGGGGTTTTACAGATTATAGGTTAGTGTAGATGTGTTCTACAATGTCTACCCTACAATGACTTCATCAGTTTATTCTACAACACTATAGAAATTCTTATTGTATTACCTTTTTGAGTTTAAATGGTTTCCACAAAAGGCTGTTTTAGCAAAGAGCATGGCCCTTGACCAGTAATGACCCATTCAAACAGATAAATCCTTGATGTCAAAGTCCTGTTCTTATCATCACATTGGCTAGTTCCTTCAATAAACGAAATGTCAATTCTAAATTTGGGCTTTGTTAGCGATGTTATGATGCCATATTCTGAAACTGACATCTTGAGAACTGAGTGATGATTATACATTCAGAGATTATTTTATTCTCCTCCAATCTACATCTAAAAGCAGGCTATCCTGTTTATACTACTTTATTTATTTATTATTATTTATACATTATCACATAATGAGTTTGTGCTCCTTCGGAATGGGTTTGTTACAGGACTGGATCCAGTTTAATTCTTTCTATCCCTCCAATTTCTGATCCATCACTTTACACAAGGTAAAGGACACAAGGATTTACACAAGGATTGCTAAAACCACGGTACAGAAACCTGGCATTGGATCAGAGCCAACTCTACTTGTGTTTCTGGCCACAACTGGTTTCTACTCATTAGTTTATCTGCACAACTTTAGAAACAATGAATCACAAGGAAATAATTTTCTGAAAAAGTCATTTTTATTCAAAACATTTTGAATCTTTATTGAAAATGAAAGTGGTACAGACATTTCTGTGTGTATCGTGTTCTTCTTGTCAGGTGGTAAATTACTGACGTGTTGCTAATGGCTTGGCATTGTGTGCTGTGATGCTGCACTGGTGGATGGCATAGAGACCCAGCCATGGAGGGACACTTACCCAGATTTACCCCCATCTTCATTCTTTTGGCCTTTTCAGCAATTATACTCCTCCTATGGTACATCACCTCTTTGGAAGTGAGTAGATGTTACCGCATGTTAATGGCACTAACAAAGTAATTCAGCAGGAACTCTAATAAAGAGAACCAAAGCATGTTTCCAGTTTAATGCTGTACCAAACACATTACTACTGTATTGGGTGCCAGGCTGGTATATTTAAATTAGTTCTGTTCTGGTGTGCTAATGGTGCTGGTGCATTAACACATTAAAATATCTTTATCTGTAAGCTGCTGAGATCAGTTACTGTATTTAATAGGATTATTTTCCAGTGTATTTACATTAGTTTGATGATGGCACAGTGCTGAGGTCACACCATTTATGATATTGACATTTTTACAGCTGAATAAAGAGATAGATCTAACTCCTGTGCACTATGAAGTGACTTTACCTCAAGGGATGGCTTGAGAGTGCCCACACCTGTATATGTGAGGAGTTATCTTGTGTGTGAGGATGGACAATTGGCAGTAAGATCATGGGAAGGTAACATGAATTATCAGAGTGTGAACAAGGCATTTAGTGATAAAGAGGTCTGAGTGTTCCCAAGCCAAACTCTTAAAGCAATGTCACTTTATAATCAATATGCATACTGCTGTCCCATAAGTTTTGTTGTGTCAGCATCTCAGTTTACGCTACTTCTGGTGCACAACCAAGTTTTAGCGGCCAGTGTAGAAAAAGAAGTGTTTTTAATATATTTTACATTTACAGATTATATTAATTCTAATAAATGTCACACATTGTATCTCTAAATTACAGTGCACATTATTAATTCTGGTGATGACCCCGGATTTATTGAATACAAATACATAGACAAAAGCTCATTGTCATGAATGTTAATGGCACCATTTTGTGTGAAGGTACTGTGGTGCAAGGGATAGGACTGCAGTCGGTGACTATCACTCTGACCTTTGCCACACATGCCCCACACCTTATGGATGTCACTAGTTTTATGTCATTAGTTTTATGACTGCTTGTTTGATTTTTTCTTCTCTCTTCTTGCAGAAGTTGAACTTTCAGGCATCATTAACCTTCAATCAGATCCAGAATAGCATCTTCTCAGTCTTTAAAACCCCAGAGACCTTTCTGTTGGTGAAACTTAACCACACATACTGTGCCCACCTGGGCCAGGAGCCCACTGCAGAGGAGGCCAGAGAGGAGATTCATCTCGTCAATTCCCTTTCCTGGCCTGGACCCCTGATACAAGGACTACCCTACCAGTTTAGCAGCGACCCTGTCCAAAGCTACTTTGTGATCAGGGGTCCAGCAGAGCAGCATGTAGGTGGTCAGTTGGTGGTTGATGTCCACATGCTGAACTTCCTGGGCCGATCCAAAAAGCATGGGGGAGATTTCCTGGTGGCCCGTCTGCATTCACCCGAACTGAAGGCGGGTGTGGTGGGCCAGGTTCATGATCACCAGAATGGCAACTACACAGTGCTGTTCCCGTTGCTGTGGGAAGGAGTGGTAAAAGTGGAGGTCACTATGGTGCACCCCAGCGAGGCGGTGGTGGTGCTGAAGAAGCTGACGGAGGAGCAGCCGGACCGAGTGTCCTTCAAGAGTGTCTTTCGCTCCGGCTCCCTGTCAGAGACCACTGAGTGTAACCTATGCCTGCCCAACACAGACCAACCTCTCTGCAACTACACTGACCCACATACTGGAGAGCCCTGGTACTGTTACAAGCCCAAAAAGTTAGACTGCGACACACGAATCATGCATGTAAAAGGAGATTATAAGAAAAACCTCCTTACAGAATATGAAGCTCAGTTTTTCCAAAGGTGAGCTAGCTTTTAGTTTTTTATTGCTTCTGTTTTTACAAAGATAAAGAGAAATTATATGGTTAAAATATAAACTTTAAATACAAACCTAAAAAAAGTATTTTAAAATGAATTTTTTTTTTGTTTGTTTGTTTTAGGCGTGTAAATATGAAGGTTCCTATACATTCCTCAGGGATGGACAAAGTTACTGTACTGCATGCAGAAAATGGTATGTTGTGTATGAAATATATATTCTGAATGATGTGTCACTATTTACAAATAAAGACTAAACATCTAAATTATAGCCACGCTGCATTTAATGGGTTTCCTGAAGCAGCACTAACACTAGAGTACTAGTTAAATATGCAAAAATAAATACAAAGTATGTAAAGTTAAAATAGAAAATTGTAATTTAAGATATTCATTATAAAAAGCTGCTATAAATGTATTTGTCACACCTCCCTCCGGCTCAGTACAGAGCCTATCCCCTAGGAACTCCATTTCCGAGGATACTTTATGTGATCATGTAACCACCACACAGCCTGCAGCCTATCCCAGTTTGGCCTCACCGAATTACTGAATATTTTTACCTGTTGTGTGGTCTATTTAAACTGGTCTATTTAAATTGTTTTGTTTGTTGACTCTACTGTGAAGAATTTTCTCACTTCCTCAGTGTGTACCAGGCCTCATTATCTCTCTTTGTACTTTGTTCTGTGTTTTTACCATTCTGTTTTACTTTGTCGATGGGCATGTTATTGACTGTGTGTTCGGACTGCGTGGTTTGTAATAAACCTTTGAAGCCTCACCTGCACAGGTGCCACTTTGGCTCGAAGATTACAGTATGTGTATTTAGGGATAGGGAGTTTATATAAAGAACAACAGTGGGTGTAAAAAGGAAAGAGTGTAATTACTAATTGATATTATTTACATGTGTAAAGCCACTTTAAAATTACACGTCAGTTTCTACAAGATATTTCTGAAATATGCTTTAACCCCTATCACACACAACCCAGCTCAATTAAAATCTTAGCTTTTTGTAACCTGCCATCCCACGCTTCACTCCTGCAGTCATGGAAATTGGGAGTTTGTCCCCTCTTTGTTGCTGTAGCAGTCTCTGTACTTATCACTACAGAAGCTGTAGACTGAATGTTGGTTACACTGAGCCATAAGAGTGTTAGTGAGGTCAGACACTGATGTTGGATGGTTAGTTCTGGATCAGAAATGCATGCAAATTTTTTAAGAAGGTATTTGAAGGTATTCTGTTAATCCAAAGAACATGGTTCTACTACTCTACCGCACGACCCAGTCCTTGCTAGTAGGCGTAGTGACCCTAGGCTCATGTCCGGCTGCTCCAGAGCATCCTGTTCTTTTGGCCGTGGTGTATGGAGATTTCATAAGCTGTATACAATCGCTGTATACATCGGTGTCAGCACTGGGTGCACCTTAAAGTAGCTGAATTCACTACTTAGAGGAAACGCCTGGACACAGTGCATATCTGAATATTTGAATAGACTGAAAAATATAGATAATGTTCCTTTTTTTAAAGGTACAACCAAAATGGACAGCAATAAATTCATTCCTTCAGGATACTACTATCATGATTCTTGGAGGCCTTTAAATGGGACAGTAATGCTCCAGTTTAATAACTCATCCGCCATAATAGAGTGTCTTAAAGGGAAGATCGTACACATGTTTGGAGACTCTACTGCCCGGCAATGGTTTGAGTACCTCCACGCCTTTGTTCCTGGTAAGAACACTGATTGAATACCTCCTCTATCTCTCTCATTCGTTTAGTTTGTCGTTAATGTTTGTTTGTTTTTCTCTCATCATGATTGTCTGTCTCTCTCTTTAGAACTGAAGCACATTAACCTTTACACTCCTAGGAAAGTGGGGCCTTACATGGCAGTGGACAGTGGGCGCAACATTATGGTGACTTACCGCTGTCATGGGCCACCCATCCGCTTCCCTGCCACACCCTCCCCAGAGTCGCGCTACATAGCTAATGAGCTAGACGGGATACGGGGTGGCCCAAATGTAGTGGTGCTTGTGAGCATTTGGGCTCACTTCACCAACTTTCCTGTTGATGTGTACATCCGGCGTCTCAGACACATCCGTAGGGCCGTGGTGCAGCTTCTGGACCGTGAGCCAGCCACTTTGGTGATGATCCGCTCACCCAACCTCCAGGAGCTGACCTTTGAGATCAGTCTGTTCAATAGCGACTGGTTTTCACAGCAGCAGGACATTGTGCTTCGCGCCATGTTCCGAGAGGTCAATGTCCAGATACTGGACGCCTGGGAAATGGTGCTTGCCCACCGGCTCCCCCACAATGTGCATCCACCCCCTATCATCATCAAAGACACGATGGCCTTCATTCTGTCCCAGGTCTGTCCAGTCAAGGAAAACAAAAAAGAGAACTAGCAAAAGACTGAAACGTAAACAGTGAAGAGGGGGCTGTGTCAGGGGTTGAGGGTCTGTGTGAGATCTGAATATTTAAGAATTGTGTGAATGTTACTTTGTGCCAAGTGAATATTGTTTGTCCAGTAAGCAGTTTCTGAACATCCTCAGAGTTTCATCTGACTCTGAAAATAAACATTTATCACCTACAAAGTAATTAGCTGTTAACCCCAGTATGTAAAGGTTCTGCTTACCGTCAGAGAGAATTTCTCACTAAACACTAACCACTATTGTTACTGTTAACACAAATCACTATGTTGCCAGCGGTGTGGCTAGAGATCGTGGCTGTAGTCATGTGTTGAATACTGAGAGAGACCAGATCTACTTGGGGTGACTGGTACTGTGTTACTGCATCTTATTCTCATCATTGTTCACTTTACTAAGACTCATGTGGTCTTTCTCACAAATATAATGTAAAGACACTAATGCTAGTTTAATACACCCATGACCATTGATGGTCACTGTGGGAATGTATGACCCAGTAATTTCCAGGTAACTGTGTTCGCTGTGATAGAAACATCAGCAATGGTTGGTTTATTAGCACTCACAAATCACCCAGCAATCTTTCCACTAAATATCTTTCCATTAAGTTCCACTAAATAGAATTACTGACATGCTTTAGCAAAATATGACTTATTTCCATAATTACAGTTTCAGCACAAAACATGTTATTGTACTGATGTTATTGTTACCTTTCCAGGCAAGTAAGAGAAAATAAGTTTTTATTATCCCAAATTTATACAATGAGTGAAAGATTTTTACTAGCATTATTATATTTGTACAATTTGTTCATATTCAAATATGATTTTCAATAAATATGTCGGTAATGACCCACGGGTGTTTCTTGATGGTGAATCAGACACTGATCTTCTGTGACTTTAATACTATATATGTACACCTACACAGATTAATTATTAATAAATAAAGGTCTAATAAAGGTATTAAAGTCAATCATTGCTCTCTCCTCTCTCTTGCACAACCTGCAGGTCCTAAATGTCATTCAAAGACAGTTTACAGACTGGTACAGTATCAGTACATGCAGCCAGATACAGCGAGACTTTATCCTGTAGTCGTGGTTACATGCTTAATAGTCTAGGTGGCACGCTGAGAATAGCAGCAGCTTCTGTTTAATTTAGAAGTGTTTGTTTTTATGTCATATTTTTGGTAATGGTCTTTTGACAGCTACGCATCCTTTTAGAGCCATAGTGTGGAGTTATCTTGTTAAGTTGTTTGACATGCTGTCATTAATTTCATGAACATTTCATAGGGGTATTGTTGTTAAAATTTTATCTCCAAATTAATCAAATAATAAGTTTTGAAATCAGAGCTTTACAGCAAGTACATTTCTCTGTTTCATGGCCCTACTTGACCAAGGGTTGATCTCTTTGAATTCTGCAAATATTCAACAAAGAAGTGTTTTAAACTTGAGAATGTAAGTTTTTCAGAAAAGAGACATTTTCTGTTACTGTAAAATCTTTTGACCAAAGGTTTATACCTCACTAATGTTTTTCTTGCTTAACTGTGAATTAAACAACCATCGCAGTGGAAAACTGCACTCCATGTACATGCATTTACTGTATTACTGTATGCAAATACTGAAACTTTCATGAATTAATGAAGGTGATAAGTCTGCAAACATTGCACAAATGCATAAACCTACTTGATGTGTCTTTACCCATGCTGCTGTTTATCAGTGTTCTGTGTATCTGTGATGAGCAGGGGTGGTCTGATGTGATGCCATGGCCATGTGACTGATGGTAAATTATTCTACACAGTATTTAGCATTCATGTCGGCTGTGTAATTAACATGTGCTGGGAGTGAATGTAAAATACAAGTCAGATTTATTCTAAAATAACTTTCATTTTGTACTGTACTTATTTCAGTAGGGGTTGCAGAGCAATATAACCTATTAGATGAAGCTAATGCACTATTATGATGGCTTACAGTAAATTTGTGTAATAAGAAGGTTTGTAGATTATTTATTCTTTCATTCATATTTATAACTACTTTCATTCCTTTAAGGTGATTAATGTTCAGTTTTGTTAATTATACATATTAGCCTTCTCAATTAGTTGAGCAGTTGCCAAGTACGCGCTGATGGCTGACATGAAAAGAGTAAGCTCCTTGAACTTGTTTAAGAGTTTACAGAGATGGTAAATGTAGTCATTTTATTGTTTGTCACAATCACTGCCAAATATCTAGCCTGCTGAATAGACAAAATAAATGAATGTATAACAGACTAAGTCAGGTAGTTATATTTTATGCTTTTAGGGACCACAGCATGTTAGAGAGGCAAAGCGCAGGAAAGGCTGCTATAATATATCTTAGTCCTCTCCCCAGAATAGCAGTCTTATGAAGAAGGTCTATTTCACATCTTTTATTGTGGAGTATATCCTGTCATTCAATGTGTGTAGGCACACAGGCAAGTCATTTAGGAAAATGCTCCCAGACTCTGAACTCGCAAAAAAATGTGCGCTCTCTTCCACAAAGACAGCAGCTATGATGGACCTGGCACTGGAACCCGAATGCTTAGAGGATGGGAACAAGTTACTCCACACAGAAAAAGACCATACAGTATTATGGTTGATGAAAGCAATGACAATGTGTGAAACAGAGTGTGCCATTTTAGTCAGGTACTTGAATGAAACACAGGATAAGGTGACGGTTGGATTTGTAGACATGCCAGTGTGTAATGATGCCAAAGCTGAGAACATCTTCAACTGCATCGAATCATCCATGAATGATAAAGGCCTTGTATGGTCCAATTGCGAAGGATTTAGCAGTGACAACTGCAATGTCGTGATTGGTAGGAACAGCTTATCAAGAGTGAAAGCACAGGCCCCTCACATATACAATGTTGGCTTTCCAAGTCACCTGATAAACATATGTGCCAAAACTGCAGCTCTCAGTGGCACCTGAAGAATTGTTAATTGTCATCTACTACTTTAAGAAAAATTCAAAGAGAGTAGCTGAAGCAGTTTCAGGACTTCTGCAACATAGCTCTGCAGAGAGTACAAAAACACTGTCCCACACATTGGCTCTCCTTGGGGAAAAGTTTGGACCATCTCCTGAACCAATGGGCAGCTTTTAGGTGTTATTTCGAGTCACACTGTGACAATCAGAAGTCTAAGGATGTTCAAAAGAGGCTGACAGACCCCACAATGAAGCTGTATGCTTGTTGTCTTCACAATTTTACACTATAATCTATTTTTCAAAACAAGATACTGCTCTTAACAAGGTAAATGACAGTGTTGAAGAACTCCTGCATGACATTGCAAGTAGGTCTGTTCTTCCCAAAATACTGAGAAAGAATACATTGCAGGAATTAGATGCAAGCTACCTAAAAAATTCACTGTGCAGATTAAGATCTTTTTGTGGGATTCTTGAAAAGGAGGCATTTGCAAAGTGTGGAAACACTTTCTCCACAGAAAACAAAACAGTTCTTCAAAGATGCAAGAGCATTTTATGTGAGAAGCTATCAGAAGATACAAGAAGTTCCCAATGAGAGACCAAATCTTGACCAATCTGTCAGTAGTCAATCCAGAGAACCAAGATGATTTGGCACCACAGCAGATTAAGGCTTTGGTTTGGAGATTCCCCAATGTAATTAAGCAGATGCCAGAGAAAAATTCCACCAGTTGATGAGTTCTGGGGTAAACTGTCAAAGGTCCGATCTGTGAGCTCAGAGCAGTTAAAATTTACGGAGCTGTGCAGGGTGAGGAAACTGCTACTGGTGCTGCTGAACCCCAGTTGTGATGTGGAATTGGGAATGTGAGACGTGAGTAGGGTTGCCACCCGTCCCGTAAAATACGGAATCATCCTTTGTTTGGCAATTAAATGTTCTGTCTCGTATTGAACAAAAACTGGATGCGATTTGTTCCGTGTTTCCATAAATGTCCAATACGCATGTCTGTCACACGCTAAATCTAACAATAATGATCAAAAGCCCCCCTTTCCCCTTTCCGCTCCTCTGTGTGTCTGGGCCTGACTGCTTGCATGTGTTGCTTTCACGGTTGCCTAGAGACAGACACCACAGACCGTCGCTGCTCACAAAATCTGCTCCCACTGCTCCCCAAGTGCACTACACCTGATACTCCACCTCTTCCTCAAATGAGAAAATGCTTGTAAAAGTACAGAAGTACACTTGTTAACTGAAGTAACTGATTAACCCAGGACTGTTGAGGGACTGAATAAGCAGATAAGTTTACAAGTACTTTTGTTGGTTTTTTCCTCTTTATATAAAAATTGCACAGAGTCCCAATAGTTATGCACTTACATCAAGTTCTCAGTTTATTTAGCTTATAATTTAAAAGTTCATTGTTGCACACTCCACATAAATAGGTTTCATTTAAGATTTAATTAATTACTTTGTACGAGAATGTGTTCATTGGTAATAAAGCACTTCAAGCTTTAAGTATGACTGACTGACTAACACCGGAACAAAATAAAACATGCCACTGCTGCGGGCGCCCCACCCTGCAGGAGTCGGGCCCATGGTGGTCATGGCCCAAAGGGCGCTGTGGTAGGCGTCCTTTATTTTAATTTCTGAAAGGTGGCAACCCTAATGGTGAGGCATATCAAGACTAGGTTCAAGATTCAGAGGTCAAACCAGACCTTTGTCAATCTGATGTCAAATTCATTGACACATTCATTGATTCATTGAAGTGTAATGACATTGATATTTCAAGCAAACTGATTAAATCTGCAAAGCAACCAGCAACAAAGTACAATGAAGGCTTGCAGAAGACCCCAGAATAGGCCAATTTAGTCCAACTCGTAGCCCAAGCTGTAAAAAGTTGTTATGCACAGTCCTGTATCAAAAAGTAAAGTTTGGTTATCACCCTTATAAATTGGTGTGTGCGAGAGGTTTTTTAGGGTTTTTTGTTTGTTTGTTTATTTGTTTGTTTGCAACTTGAGATGTCTGTAAAGTATCCAAGGTAAAATATTCCTCCAGTAAAAGTAGAAGTTTCCACCTGTAGACCGCCACTTGAGTAAAATTACTAATGTATTTGACTTTACATGTACTTAAGTATGGAAAGTGAAAGTAGCATGATTTATTATGGCTCTAATAAAACTCTGTATCTAGGTAGTCACTACTGCTTGCTGAGTGCCGGAGGCTAAACCTGCATTTGTAATTGACAAACCATCAGGGCCCATTGCAATAGTTACCTTGACTAGACGGTCAGCAGCAGCGCTAGAGCACTCCATGTAGGAAACAATGTCAGATAACTGAGACAAGAAAACAAATTTCTCATCACTTACCATCACTAATCATCAAAAATTAGTTACACCCAGAAGGAAGTGTCAGATTGCAATGTCATCGGGAAGGAATATAAAAGTTACCAGAAGCAATAAATGATGATAAGTTTAGACTGATATGGAGACATACAGAAGTAGTGTCTCTTAGTATGGTGTCAGTATGGTGCTTTTATGCCAGGTGTTTTGACATGCAGTTGTTCCTAATGGTGTCCCGTGCTAATCCATTGCATGAAGTTTGAATATTGTCACAGTTTTCGTCCCTCACACTCTCACACTTTTGTCCCTAACAGTTAATTTGCTGCTGCTCAAAAAAGATTCAGTTCTGAGCTGTGTAAAAGTAAGAAGCTATGTTCAGCATGCAGCTGAACAGTAAAGTAATTACTGTATTAAACTATCCAAGTTTTGATTAATAACATAGTAAGCCATATTTTGCCCTTCAAGAATCAAGACAACCAGCACAGGAACTCTTCAAGGTTGTGTTGTGTCCCCATAGCTCTTTTCTCTGTATACAAACAACTGTGTCTCTGTGGACCCCTCCGTCAAAATGATACAACAGTCATTGGTTTCATCTGGGACAATGACAAGTCTGCCTACAGACAGCCGGTTTATCGGCTAATCACAGCAAAACCTGTCCCATGAGCTGATGGTACAGTTCTACACTGCCACCACAAAATCTCTTATCACCTCGTCCATCACAGTGTGGGGCCGCTCAGCCACCAAACAGGACACTCACAGACTGCAGCGCATCATCAGGTCTGCAGAGAAAAACACTGGAGTGAAACTACCTACTTTGCTGGATCTGCACACTTTCAGAACCAGGAAGGGTGCAGTGAAGATAATCACTGACTCATCACACCTGGCCATCACCTGTTCCAGCGTCTTCCCTCAGGCCGACGCTTTAGCCAAATGAGGATCAAGACAACCGGGCTACAGAGAAGCTTCCGCCCACATGCCATCACACTCATGAACAGCTGAACATTACAATGCACGTTCCTGTCCACATTCTGGATACTTTTTTGCTGTACTGCAACTTTTCTTATTTATCTGTTTTAAAAATGGTCACACATCACTTCATCCTCTGTACTGACTGTCTCAGACTGATGTTTCTTCTTGTACTGCACTTTTAAGTCTTAATCATCTGGACTGCTGCACTATGCACTTTAATGTACATATACAGGAACACATATTGTGAGGTTTATAGGTATGTAAGGTATTGTATGTGTGTGTGTGTGTGTGTGTGTGTGTGTGTGTGTGATTGTGTGTATACTGTGTTGTTATTCTCTGCACTGTGAACATACTTGGCAAATAAAGCTTGATTCTGGATATGATTCTATTAGAGGAGATAACTGGCGGGTATGAACTAAAACTATAGTTTAGTTTAAAATGGAAAGCATAAATACGGCAAGGGTTCTTTCACCTGTATAAATCTGTGCGTAAGCAGTTTTCAATAAGGTCAGTTCTATGGTGTGCTGTGTGAAGTGGAGGCCTGCGCAACTGATGTCTGACCAGCCACTTCTATGGGCTTGGTAAATGTCAAACGGCAGATTTCTCTTTGTTTCTGCATGTAAAAAGCCTGTTGCCAAATAAACTGCCACTACTGACACCTGGGTTACATCCTGGTGACCCGGATAGACCTCCGGCATTTTTTATTCACAGTTCATGTCAATTAATGTGAACTGGTGATAAATATGGTGTGTGTAGAGTGTAAATAGGCAATAATAACAGATACAGTTCCTGCTTGCGTAGTTGTAACTTGTACATTGTAGCTGTTGGTAGGTCAACTGCCTGTTATTACGTAGTTTGGAATTCCTCATGAATATTCCTGCAGTTATTCTTCCAGTT
This sequence comes from Prochilodus magdalenae, assembly GCA_024036415.1. Classification (NCBI taxonomy): domain Eukaryota; kingdom Metazoa; phylum Chordata; class Actinopteri; order Characiformes; family Prochilodontidae; genus Prochilodus; species Prochilodus magdalenae. The sequence goes on along the minus strand of JAMWET010000668.1, from coordinate 1,612,427 downwards.
TCCTACTGAAATCCCAACAGCTTATGTTTCACTTTATTTGTTTTAGTGAAAGTACACTGACTGTAGGCTTGTTGTCATAATGATGTGTTAACTATTTGCTTTTCTTTGTGCTCCTGAGCCATAGCAATCACACATTAACACTTTAGCACACGTTTTATATTGTTTTCATATGAAGTCAAGTTTCATCTCCACCCTGAGCACACAAACACAAAATATAAATATCTGGTGGTGACACTACTTACAGCCCAAACCGTAAAGGGCGTCTGGTAAAGCGCTTCCCTCAACCCGACAATATTCTGTACTGGGGGGCACCCTTTATGGGTAGTGTCGGGCAAGTGGTCTAGAGACCTGTAAAAAGTTGAGTCTGCACAAGAGTTCTTCTTTTACCCGTCACTTTTATTTACTTACCAACAATTACAGCTATTTACATACTTACATGCCCACACACTCTCAGATGAGAAATAAAACAAAAACAGTAATGTTCGCCGGCTAGAGAAAAAGGTCATGTAGATCCTACACACTGTTCACATCAGTCACCGCCGAAATGAAAGAACCCCCTACACCCTCAGTAACGCTGCTCATAAGTGAGTTGCCCTTCCCCTAGGCTAAACCGTTACTGGCCTTAGGTAGTACAGGAATTCTGAACATTTATATAGTCCAAGTCAAAGTGAACTTTATTGTCATTTAGACTTTACAACAGGAGTGCAAAGCTGAACGAGACTGCGTTTCTCCAAACTCTGATGTGCAAATGTAAACAAAATATAATATTTTTCTATATTGTGTATAGAAAAGTATTGCTGTTTCCAAGTAAATATATATTTACATACAACAGTAATTATAACTTATATCATCTAATTACTGTTAACATACAAAATGTTGACATCATTAATGATTATTTATAATTACATTGTACACATAACATTTAAACCCCTCAATTCTCTTTTAGTTCTTACAGGCAAGGGTAAAATAGTCCACATGTAAGTACATGCAAGTATATACAATCAAAAATGACTTTTTGATGTGTAATGAGACCTTACATCCTCACACTGTGACTCAGCCCAGAAATTATTTGTCAGCCATGAATCCTGAGCTAAGCCTGATAAGCGGCGGATGCTGGTTCAGAATTTCCCAGCTGTGAACAGACCTTCAGCAGAACATTTGATGAACTGAGGACAGAATACGATAATGTCTAGTCATCTCTTGACCCACAGAATGCACACACAAGCCTAAACCAGATGTTACATGATTCAGAACTTATTAAATCATTGGCTTTGGTAAAAGCAGGAAAAACAGATTTCCAGAATTGTGGCACTGGAGTACACAACTGTTGTTACCTCACACTAAAACCATGTGGCAGAAAAGTGACAAAGCCAAAATAGTATGTTTTTGTTTTGGCAAAACAGGACATGTGTCTAGATGTAGAGAGTAAGGCTGTTCTGGCTAATGATGACCTCAATCAGGGTGATAGTCGAGTTGACCAGCAATCAAATGCCAAGAGCCCAGTGGCACATTGATTAAGAGTCCCCCAAAGCCTTTCAACAACAAGATTCTATATCAGCCTACAAACATTCAAACTCCCTAACAGGGAGTCCAGTAACTGTCGAGCTTCTGTACAATGTCTGAACAAATGTAATGTGTGCTTTGCAAGAATTCCTGTTCTACTTGCTCTACCAAGTATGTAAAAGCAAGAGTAGAGTAAGAGCAAGTTGAGAGTTAACTGGAGAGCTTAAATGTACATACAAGCTTGTCAGCCAAACCTCCAGATGCTCTAAGAACCGTGGATGTAAAGAAACGGGTAGAAATGTTTGTGTATGTTGTTCAGTTAGAAGATGGTGATGTGGAAAAGTGGTGCATCAGAATCCGATGACCCAGTGCATGTACTTTCCCCTGAAGGATAAGCATATGCAGGAGAGCAAGGAAGTGGATCAGGGTTTGAGTGACACTAAATGCTCAGAAGTTAAAAGACATGTGGCATGAGCAGCAGTTTACATTCCCAGGACTGCTCTACCATGGTCTAAACCCAGGAGAGACTGTCCTATAAAATACAGGTTTCTGGAGTAGAAGAACAAGAAAAAGAGACGGGAGAGTAGATGGGAATTGGCCAGGAGCAGGAAGGGGAGCACAACTGCATCGCATGTATGGCACGCTTAGACAAGGTCTCATTCCTTCTCACAACCTCTCATTCATTCTCACGAACACAATCCATTGTCTTCATCTTAGGGATGTTGTTTTGATCACATGGCGCCATCCCTTGGCAATTCCTTGACCTTACCACTAGGTGACACCAAGCAGTTAATAATCTACTTAGGAAACAGAAAGTTTCAGTTCTGCGTTGTACTCTATGAAGGTAAGAAGCTATATAATTACTCTCTTAAGGCATTTATGTTCATTATCCAGTTTAAAATATTTAAAAACATAGTGACACTATTACATGCCATTTTTGAGATCTGATGTACATCAGAAATTCAAATTCATGTTAACCAGCATGCCGGTGATGCACTAAAACTATCCCAGTAAGCATTTGAACTATTTGAATCGGAGAAAGAATGTTGGAATTACGTATCTGACTTTATTTAAACACTGACGTCCACAGACGTTAATTGTTTACTGGGATTGTTTTGTTGGACATGGATAGCATTTGTCCAGCAAAGGTTATTTAATCTGTATTAATCTGTGAATAGTATTCAGAAAGGTCAGTTCTGTGTTGTGCTGTGTAAGGGGGAGGGCTGTGCAGTTGATGACTGTCCATCCAATTCTATGGGCTTGGTGAAAGCCTGCTGCCAAATAAACTGCTGCTACTTTGCTGGTTAAAGAATACCACCGGTGTCTCGTCTCCATCCTTTCTCCTAAAATAATACACAACGCAGAGCAAAAGTGCCAACAGGGGTTTTACAGATTATAGGTTAGTGTAGATGTGTTCTACAATGTGTACCCTACAATGACTTCATCAGTTTATTCTACAACACTATAGAAATTCTTATAGTATTACCTTTTTGAGTTTAAATGGTTTCCACAAAAGGCTGTTTTAGCAAAGAGCATGGCCCTTGACCAGTAATGACCCTTATAAACAGATAAATCCTTGATGTCAAAGTCCTGTTCTTATCATCACACTGGCTAGTTCCTTCAATAAACGAAATGTCAATTCTAAATTTGGGCTTTGTTAGCGATGTTATGATGCCATATTCTAAAACTGACATCTTGAGAACTGAGTGATGATTATACATTCAGAGATTATTTTATTCTCCTCCAATCTACATCTAAAAGCAGGCTATCCTGTTTATACTACTTTATTTATTTATTATTATTTATACATTATCACATAATGAGTTTGTGCTCCTTCGGAATGGGTTTGTTACAGGACTGGATCCAGTTTAATTCTTTCTATCCCTCCAATTTCTGATCCATCATTTTACACAAGGTAAAGAACACAAGGATTTACACAAGGATTGCTAAAACCCCGGTACAGAAACCTGGCATTGGATCAGAGCCAACTCTACTTGTGTTTCTGGCTGCAACTGGTTTCTACTCATTAGTTTATCTGCACAACTTTAGAAACAATAAATCAAAAGAATAATTTTCTGAAAAAGTCATTTTTATTCAAAACATTTTGAATCTATATTGAAAATGAAAGTGGTACAGACATTTCTGTGTGTATCTTGTTCTTCTTGTCAGGTGGTAAATTACTGACGTGTTGCTAATGGCTTGGCATTGTGTGCTGTGATGCTGCACTGGTGGATGGCATAGAGACCCAGCCATGGAGGGACACTTACCCAGATTTACCCCCATCTTCATTCTTTCAGCAATTATACTCCTCCTATGGTACATCACCTCTTTGGAAGTGAGTAGATGTTACCGCATGTTAATGGCACTAACAAAGTAATTCAGCAGGAACTCTAATAAAGAGAACCAAAGCATGTTTCCAGTTTAATGCTGTACCAAACACATTACTACTGTATTGGGTGCCAGGCTGGTATATTTAAATTAGTTCTGTTCTGGTGTGCTAATGGTGCTGGTGCATTAACACATTAAAATATCTTTATCTGTAAGCTGCTGAGATCAGTTACTGTATTTAATAGGATTATTTTCCAGTGTATTTACATTAGTTTGATGATGGCACAGTGCTGAGGTCACACCATTTATGATATTGACATTTTTACAGCTGAATAAAGAGATAGATCTAACTCCTGTGCACTATGAAGTGACTTTACCTCAAGGGATGGCTTGAGAGTGCCCACACCTGTATATGTGAGGAGTTATCTTGTGTGTGAGGATGGACAATTGCCAGTAAGATCATGGGAAGGTAACATGAATTATCAAAGTTTGAACAAGGCATTTAGCGATAAAGAGGTCTGAGTGTTCCCAAGCCAAACTCTTAAAGCAATGTCACTTTATAATCAACATATATACTGCTGTCCCATAAGTTTTGTTGTGTCAGCATCTCAGTTTACGCTACTTCTGGTGCACAACCAAGTTTTAGCGGCCAGTGTAGAAAAAGAAGTGTTTTTAATATATTTTACATTTACAGATTATATTAATTCTAATAAATGTCACACATTGTATCTCTAAATTACAGTGCACATTATTAATTCTGGTGATGACCCCGGATTTTTTGAATACAAATACATAGACAAAAGCTTATTGTCATGAATGTTAATGGCACCATTTTGTGTGATGGTACTGTGGAGCAAGGGATAGGACTGCAGTCGGTGACTATAACTCTGACCTTTGCCACACATGCCCCACAGCTTATGCATGTCACTCAATACAGACTTTATTAATACAGACAGTGTGTTAAGAAAATCTGGTTACATAAAAAACAGATCTATAGGGCTCTGAGGATGTAACTGGTGTCCTCAAGCTCTGTATTAGTTTTATGACTGCTTGTTTGATTTTTTCTTCTCTCTTCTTGCAGAAGTTGAACTTTCAGGCATCATTAACCTTCAATCAGATCCAGAATAGCATCTTCTCAGTCTTTAAAACCCCAGAGACCTTTCTGTTGGTGAAACTTAACCACACATACTGTGCCCACCTGGGCCAGGAGCCCACTGCAGAGGAGGTCAGAGAGGAGAGTCATCTCCTCAATTCCCTTTCCTGGCCTGAACCCCTGATACCAGGACTACCCTACCAGTTTAGCAGCGACCCTGCCCAAAGCTACTTTGTGATCAGGGGTCCAGCTGAGCAGCATGTAGGTGGTCAGTTGGTGGTTGATGTCCACATGCTGAACTTCCTGGGCCGATCCAAAAAGCATGGGGGAGATTTCCTGGTGGCCCGTCTGCATTCACCCGAACTGAAGGCGGGAGTGGTGGGCCAGGTGCATGATCACCAGGATGGCAACTACACAGTGCTGTTCCCGTTGCTGTGGGAAGGACTGGTAAAAGTGGACATCATTATGGTGCACCCCAGCGAGGCGGTGGTGGTGCTGAAGAGGCTGACGGAGGAGCAGCCGGACCGAGTGTCCTTCAAGAGTGTCTTTCGCTCTGGCTCCCTGTCAGAGACCACTGAGTGCAACCTATGCCTGCCCAACACAGACCAACCTCTCTGCAACTACACTGACCCACATACTGGAGAGCCCTGGTACTGCTACAAGCCCAAAAAGTTAGACTGCGACACACGAATCATTCATGTAAAAGGAAGTTTAAAGACAAACCTCCTTACAGAATATGAAGCTCAGTTCTTCCAAAGGTGAGCTAGCAAAGCTGTCAATTTCTAAAAGTTAAGTTTTTTAGTTTTTTATTGCTTCTGTTTTTACAAAGGTAAAGAGAAATTATATGGTTAAAATATAAACTTTAAATACAAACCTAAAAAAAGTATTTTAAAATGAAACTGTTTTTGTTTTTGTTGGTTTTAGTCGTGTGAATATGAAGGTTCCTATACATTCCTCAGGGATGGACAAAGTTACTGTACTGCCTGCAGAAAATGGTATGTTGTGTATGAAATATATATTCTGAATGATGTGTCACTATTTACAAATAAAGACTAAACATATAAATTATAGCCACGCTGCATTTAATGGGTTTCCTGAAGCAGCACTAACACTAGAGTACTAGTTAAATATGCAAAAATACATACAAAGTATGTAAAGTTAAAATAGAAAATTGTAATTTAAGATATTCATTTTAAAAAGCTGCTATAAATGTATTTGTCACACCTCCCTCCGGCTCAGTACAGAGCCTATCCCCTAGGAACTCCATTTCCGAGGATACTTTATGTGATCATGTAACCACCACACAGCCTGCAGCCTATCCCAGTTTAGCCTCACCGAATTACTGAATATTTTTACCTGTTGTGTGGTCTATTTAAACTGGTCTATTTAAACTGTTTTGTTTGTTGACTCTACTGTGAAGAATTTTCTCTCTTCCTCAGTGTGTACCAGGCCTCATTATCTCTCTTTGTACTTTGTTCTGTTTTTACCATTCTGTTTTACTTTGTCGCTGAGCATGTTACTGACTGTGTGTTCGGACTGCGTGGTTTGTAATAAACCTTTGAAGCCTCACCTGCACAGGTGCCACTTTGGCTCGAAGATTACAGTATGTGTATTTAGGGATAGGGAGTTTATATAAAGAACAACAGTGGGTGTAAAAAGGAAAGAGTGTAATTACTAATTGATATTATTTACATGTGTAAAGCCACTTTAAAATTACACGTCAGTTTCTACAAGATATTTCTGAAATATGCTTTAACCCCTATCACACACAACCCAGCTCAATTAAAATCTTAGCTTTTTGTAACCTGCCATCCCACGCTTCACTCCTGCAGTCATGGAAATTGGGAGTTTGTCCCCTCTTTGTTGCTGTAGCAGTCTCTGTACTTATCACTACAGAAGCTGTAGACTGAATGTTGGTTACACTGAGCCATAAGAGTATTAGTGAGGCCAGACACTGATGTTGGATGGTTAGTTCTGGATCAGAAATGCATGCAAAGCTTTTAAGAAGGTATTTGAAGGTATTCTGTTAATCCAAAGAACATGGTTCTACTACTCTACCGCACGACCCAGTCCTTGCTAGTAGGCTTAGTGACCCTTGGCTCATGTCCGGCTGCTCCAGAGCATCCTTTTCTTTTGGCCGTGTTTTATGGAGATTTCATAAGCTGTGTACAACATCTGTGTCAGCACTGGGTGCACCTTAAAGTAGCTGAATTCACTACTTAGAGGAAACGCCTGGATACAGTGCATATCTGAATATTTGAATAGACTGAAAAATATAGATAATGTTCCTTTTTTTAAAGGTACAACCAAAATGGACAGCAATAAATTCATTCCTTCAGGATACTACTATCATGATTCTTGGAGGCCTTTAAATGGGACAGTAGTGCTCCAGTTTAATAACTCATCTGCCATAATAGAGTGTCTTAAAGGGAAGATCGTACACATGTTTGGAGACTCTACTGCCCGGCAATGGTTTGAGTACCTCCACGCCTTTGTTCCTGGTAAGAACATTGATTGAAAACCTCTTCTATTTCTCTCATTTGTTTATTTTGTCTTTAATGGTTTGTTTATTTTTCTCTCATCATGATCGTCTATCTCTGTCCAGAACTGAAGCAGATCAATCTTTACACTCCTAGGAGAGTGGGGCCTTACATGGCAGTGGACAGTGGGCGCAACATTATGGTGACTTACCGCTGTCATGGGCCACCAATTCGCTTCACTGCCACACCCTCCCCAGAGTTGCACTACATAGCTAATGAGCTAGATGGGATACGGGGTGGCCCGAATGTAGTGGTGCTTGTGAGCATCTGGGCTCACTTCAGCAGTTTCCCTGTGGAGATATATATCCGGCGTCTCAGATACATCCGTAGGGCCGTGGTGCAGCTCCTGGATCGTGAGCCAGCCACTTTGGTGATGATCCGCTCACCCAACCTCCGGGAGATAAACTTTGAGATCAGTCTGTCCAACAGCGACTGGTTTGCGCAGCAGCAGGACATTGTGCTTCGCGCCATGTTCCGAGAGGTCAATGTCCAGATACTGGACGCCTGGGAGATGGTGCTTGCCCACCGGCTCCCCCACAATGTGCATCCTCCCCCTATCATCATCAAAAACACAATGGCCTTAATTCTATCCCAGGTCTGTCCAGTCAAGGAAAACAAAAAAGGGAACTAGCAAAAGACTGAAACGTAAACAGTGAAAAAGGGCTGTGTCAGTGTTTAAGGGTCTGTGTGTGATCTGAATATTTAGGAATTGTGGAAATGTTGCTTTGTGCCAAGTGAATATTGTTTGTCCAGTAAGCAGTTTCTGAACATCCTCAGAGTTTCATCTGACTCTGAAAATAAACATTTATCACCTACAAAGTAATTAGCTGTTAACCCCAGTATGTAAAGGTTCTTCTTACCGTCAGAGAGAATTTCTCACTAAACACACTATTGTTACTGTTAACACAAATCACTATGTTGCCAGCGGTGTGGCTAGAGATCGTGGCTGTAGTCATGTGTTGAACACTGAGAGAGACCAGATCTACTTGGGGTGACTGGTACTGTGTTACTGCATCTTATTCTCATCATTGTTCACTTTACTAAGACGACATGTGGTCTTTCTCACAAATATAACGTAAAGACACTAATGCTAGTTTAATACACCCTGTAGTCCTGTAGTCGTGGTTACATGCTTAATAGTCTAGGTGGCACGCTAAGAATAGCAGCAGCTTCTGTTTAATTTAGAAGTGTTTGTTTTTATGTCATATTTTTGGTAATGGTCTTTTGACAGCTACGCATCCTTTTAGAGCCATAGTGTGGAGTTATCTTGTTAAGTTGTTTGACATGCTGTCATTAATTTCATGAACATTTCATAGGGGTATTGTTGTTAAAATTTTATCTCCAAATTAATCAAATAATAAGTTTTGAAATCAGAGCTTTTCAGCAAGTACATTTCTCTGTTTCATGGCCCTACTTGACCAAGGGTTGATCTCTTTGAATTCTGCAAATATTCAACAAAGAAGTGTTTTAAACTTGAGAATGTAAGTTTTTCAGAAAAGAGACATTTTCTGTTACTGTAAAATCTTTTGACCAAAGGTTTATACCAGACGTGTGGACTCGAGTCACATGACTTGGACTCGAGTCCGACTCGAGTCACTAAACTGATGACTTGTGACTTGAATCGACAACATTACTAAAGACTTGCGACTTGACTTAGACTTTACCTTTACTGACTTGGACTTGGAATCGGACTTGAGCTTTAAGACTCGAAAAGACTTGACAAACCTACTTTAACATAATGAATAAGTAAAACTGAATCACGTAACTGGATCATTTTATATTAAATGGCGCTGTAACGCTAGGGAGCTGAGCCGCTCAGCGCAGATGATCCAAAACCTAGCAACAAGTAAAGCCGTAACCGTGCAGCCAATCACGGGAAGCTTTGAGGGGGGCGCCAGTGTTGAATTTGTGCGGAGAAGACGAGCAACATGCTCCCAAAAATAATCCTGTTCAACTACAAAGATTATAATGTAGTAAATAAAAGAAGAACTGCGGTGTGCAAGACATGTGGAGTCAAGATCACAGATGGAGGTGCAACCACTTCAAACTCGACATTTGAGGCTGCACAAAGAACAGTAAGTCTGTGCTGTGTATATTTCGCGTATAGCAGTTAGCAAGCTAGCAAACGTAGCGACATAATAATAAACAACAGCGAATGTAAACAAAGCTGTTGTCCTCTGTTCGTCCCTCTCTCACACCGTTCACTGTGAGAGATTTTACTGAAAATTAAAGTGTTTAGGAACCACAGCATCTCAGCCTCGACGTGGTGAATTAGCATAGAGCAGAAAAGTGTCAAACACAGCAGTTCACACATGCTGTTATATATATATATATATATATATATATATATATATATATATATATATATATCGTCGCTGTCCAAGGAAAAACAAGTATCTCCAAAATGGCAACTTTACAAGAGAGGCCAAAAACCTCATTCAATTTTAATGCAAGTCAATGGCCCAATTTTGGGCCATTTCTGTTGGTCTATTCATCATGTAGATCTCACAGTGTAAACGACTGCCGCTGTTTTCAAATTATGCATAAAAGTCAAAATGGACAAAAAATGGAGATACATGTTTTTCATTGGACGGCGACGATATATATATTACAGGTCCATACATTAACGCTTATGGGTTTAGAATGTGATGTCATTAAAAATTCCTGTAGGTGGAATGTGTTCTACTACTTCGTTATAGTGTGGTGTTCCTCAACCTTGGCCTTCGAGGCCCACTGCCCTGCACATTTTACTGTTTTTTTCTGCTTCAACACCTATTTTAACTCAGTAATGGGCTGGCTATGAGGTGATTAGTTGGATCAGATGTGTTGGGAGAATGGAAAACAATAAAAAGTGCAGGGCAGTGGGCCTCCAGGGCCAGGGTTGAGAAACAATGATGTAGTGTACTTTGTTAGCCTGTTTACAGAAATTTATAGCATACTGAAACAGCTCATATGATATCATGAATCATATGATATTCTTGTCCTTTCCTAATTTTTTTTAATCCATAAACCTTGACTTTTTGTTGCTGTAAACTGTGGTATAATGTCACATTCATTTTTCCATACTGCGTTTAGTACATATCTATTAGAGATTATAGTAAGTACTTTGTTTACTGCACAGTACTTTGCAGGTCATTTAATCCTCAAATTATTTAATTAACGATTTGCACTACTTGTTCCTGTTAAGTAAAATAGCACTTTGTTGTTTGAACTGTTTGAGATGATGCAAGTTGTTTTTGTTATACTAAATACAAACTTTAAAAACATTTATGATTATGTCAGTTTAATATACTATGAATCAGCTGCATCAGTTATGTGAAATATTGAAATGACATCTGGTGACTTGACTAGGACTCGAAGTTTAAGACTTGGGACTTGACTTGAGACTTGCTTGTATTGACTTGGGACTTGACTTGAGACTTGCTTGCATTGACTTGGGACTTGACTCGAGACTTGCTTGTATTGACTTGGGACTTGACTCGTGACTTGATTGTTAAGACTTGAGACTTACTTGTTACTTGCAACTTAGTGACTTGTTCCCATGTCTGGTTTATACCTCACTAATGTTTTTCTTGCTTAACTGTGAATTAAACAACCATCGCAGTGGAAAACTGCACTCCATGTACATGCATTTACTGTATTACTGTATGCAAATACTGAAACTTTCATGAATTAATGAAGGTGATAAGTCTGCAAACATTGCACAAATGCATAAACCTACTTGATGTGTCTTTACCCATGCTGCTGTTTATCAGTGTTCTGTGTATCTGTGATGAGCAGGGGTGGTCTGATGTGATGCCATGGCCATGTGACTGATGGTAAATTATTCTACACAGTATTCAGCATTCATGTCGGCTGTGTAATTAACATGTGCTGGGAGTGAATGTAAAATACAAGTCAGATTTATTCTAAAATAACTTTCATTTTGTACTGTACTTATTTCAGTAGGGGTTGCAGAGCAATATAACCTATTAGATGAAGCTAATGCACTATTATGATGGCTTACAGTAAATTTGTGTAATAAGAAGGTTTGTAGATTATTTATTCTTTCATTCATATTTATAACTACTTTCATTCCTTTAAGGTGATTAATGTTCAGTTTTGTTAATTATACATATTAGCCTTCTCAATTAGTTGAGCAGTTGCCAAGTACGCGCTGATGGCTGACATGAAAAGAGTAAGCTCCTTGAACTTGTTTAAGAGTTTACAGAGATGGTAAATGTAGTCATTTTATTGTTTGTCACAATCACTGCCAAATATCTAGCCTGCTGAATAGACAAAATAAATGAATGTATAACAGACTAAGTCAGGTAGTTATATTTTATGCTTTTAGGGACCACAGCATGTTAGAGAGGCAAAGCGCAGGAAAGGCTGCTATAATATATCTTAGTCCTCTCCCCAGAATAGCAGTCTTATGAAGAAGGTCTATTTCACATCTTTTATTGTGGAGTATATCCTGTCATTCAATGTGTGTAGGCACACAGGCAAGTCATTTAGTAAAATGCTTCCAGACTCTGAACTCGCAAAAAAATGTGCGCTCTCTTCCACAAAGACAGCAGCTATGATGGACCTGGCACTGGAACCCGAATGCTCAGAGGATGGGAACAAGTTACTCCACACAGAAAAAGACCATACAGTATTATGGTTGATGAAAGCAATGACAATGTGTGAAACAGAGTGTGCCATTTTAGTCAGGTACTTGAATGAAACACAGGATAAGGTGACAGTTGGATTTGTAGACATGCCAGTGTGTAATGATGCCAAAGCTGAGAACATCTTCAACTGCATCGAATCATCCATGAATGATAAAGGCCTTGTATGGTCCAATTGCGAAGGATTTAGCAGTGACAACTGCAATGTCGTGATTGGTAGGAACAGCTTATCAAGAGTGAAAGCACAGGCCCCTCACATATACAATGTTGGCTGTCCAAGTCACCTGATAAACATATGTGCCAAAAATGCAGCTCTCAATGGCACCTGAAGAATTGTTCATTGTCATCTACTACTTTAAGAAAAATTCAAAAAGAAGAGAGTAGCTGGCTCTCCTTGGGGAAACGTTTGGACCATCTCCTGAACCAATGGGCAGCTTTTAGGTGTTATTTCGAGTCACACTGTGACAATCAGAAGTCTAAGGATGTTCAAAAGAGGCTGACAGACCCCACAATGAAGCTGTATGCTTGTTGTCTCACAATTTTACACTATAATCTATTTTCAAAACAAGATACTGCTCTTAACAAGGTAAATGACAGGGAGGTATTTGCACAGTGTGGAAACACTTTCTCCACAGAAAACAAAACAGTTCTTCAAAGATGCAAGAGCATTTTATGTGAGAAGCTATCAGAAGATACAAGAAGTTCCCAATGATAGACCAAATCTTGACTAATCTGTCAGTAGTCAATCCAGAGAACCAAGATGATTTGGCACCACAGCAGATTAAGGCTTTGGTTTGGAGATTCCCCAATGTAATTAAGCAGATGCCAGAGAAAAATTCCACCAGTTGATGAGTTCTGGGGTAAACTGTCAAAGGTCCGATCTGTGAGCTCAGAGCAGTTAAAATTTACAGAGCTGTGCAGAGTGAGGAAACTGCTACTGGTGCTGCTGAACCCCAATTGTGATGTGGAATTGGTATTGAAAGTATCGAACGCTAAAGAACCGCATCGTTTGTGACAATGTAGTATCGAAAAAGAATTGAATGTTCAGTGCATCATGCAACTCTACACCTGATACTCCACCTCTTCCTCAAATGAGAAAATGCTTGTAAAAGTACAGAAGTACACTTGTTAACTGAAGTAACTGATTAACCCAGGACTGTTGAGGGACTGAATAAGCAGATAAGTTTACAAGTACTTTTGTTGGTTTTTTCCTCTTTATATAAAAATTGCACAGAGTCCCAATAGTTATGCACTTACATTAAGTTCTCAGTTTATTTAGCTTATAATTTAAAAGTTCATTGTTGCACACTCCACATAAATAGGTTTCATTTAAGATTTAATTAATTACTTTGTACGAGAATGTGTTCATTGGTAATAAAGCACTTCAAGCTTTAAGTATGACTGACTGCTTCCTTGATCACCCCTTTATTAAAAACACCGGAACAAAATAAAACATGCCACTGCTGCAGGCGCCCCACCCTGCAGGAGTCGGGCCCGTGGTGGTCATGGCCCAAAGGGCGCTGTGGTAGGCGTCCTTTATTTTAATTTCTGAAAGGTGGCAACCCTAATGGTGAGGCATATCAAGACTAGGTTCAAGATTCAGAGGTCAAACCAGACCTTTGTCAATCTGATGTCATGTAAGATAAACAAATTCATTGACACATTCATTGATTCATTGAAGTGTAATGACATTGACATTTCAAGCAAACTGATAAAATCTGCAAAGCAACCAGCAACAAAGTACAATGAAGGCTTGCAGAAGACCCCAGAATAGGCCAATTTAGTCCAACTCGTAGCCCAAGCTGTAAAAAGTTATTATGCACAGTCCTGTATCAAAAAGTAAAGTTTGGTTATCACCCTTATAAATTGGTGTGTGCGAGAGGTTTTTTTTAGGGTTTTTTGTTTGTTTGTTTATTTGTTTGTTTGGGGTTTTTTTCGGTGAAAATGAGTTTTTGCAACTTGAGATGTCTGTAAAGTACCCAAGGTAAAATATTCCTCCAGTAAAAGTAGAAGTTTCCACCTGTAGACCGCCACTTGAGTAAAATTACTAATGTATTTGACTTTACATGTACTTAAGTATGGAAAGTGAAAGTAGCATGATTTATTATGGCTCTAATAAAACTCTGTATCTAGGTAGTCACTACTGCTTGCTGAGTGCCGGAGGCTAAACCTGCATTTGTAATTGACAAACCAACATTGTATCAATAGTTCCCTTAACTAGAAGGTCAACAGCAGCGCTAGAGCACTCCATGTAGGAAACAATGTCAGATAACTGAGACAAAGAAAACAGATTTCTCATCACTTACCATCACTAATCAACAATAATTAGTTACACCCAGAGGGAGGTGTCAGATTGCAATGTCATCGGGAAGGAAGATAAAAGTTACCAGGAGCAATAAATTATGATAAATTTAGACTGATATGGAGATACAGTTCCTCCCTGTGTAGTTGTAACTTGTAAGTGGTAGCTGTTGGTAGGTGAACAGCCTGTTATTACATAGTTTGGAATTCCTCATGAATATTCCTGCAGTTATTCTTCCAGTTTCCTACTGAAATCCCAACAGTTTATGTTTTGCTTTATTCGTTTTAGTGAACGTACACTGACTGTAGGCTTGTTGTGCTAATGATGTGTTAACTATTTGCTTTTCTTTGTGCCCCTGAGCCATAGCAATCACACATTAACACTTTAGCACACGTTTTATATTGTTTTCATATGAAGTCAAGTTTCATCTCCACCCTGAGCACACAAAACACAAAATATAAATATCTGGTGGTGACACTACTTACAGCCCAAACCGTAAAGGACATCTGATAAAGCGCTTCCCTCAACCCGACAATATGCTGTATTGGGGGGCACCCTTTATGGGTAGTGTGGGGCAAGTGGTCTAGAGACCTGTAAAAAGTTGAGTCTGCACAAGAGTTCTTCTTTTACCCGTCACTTTTATTTACTTACCAACAATTACAGCTATTTACATACTTACATGCCCACACACACTCTCAGACGAGAAATAAAACAAAAACACTAATGTTCGCAAGCTAGAGAAAAAGGTCATATAGATCCTACACACTGTTCACATCAGTCACCGCCGAACTGAACCCTCAGTAACGCTGCTCATAAGTGGGTTGCCCTTCCCCTAGGCTAAACCGTTACTGGCCTTAGGTAGTACAGGAATTCTGAACATTTATATAGTCCAAGTCAAAGTGAACTTTGTCATTCAAACTTTACAACAGGAGTGCAAAGCTGAACGAGACTGCGTTTCTCCAAACTCCGATGTGCAAATGTAAACAAAATATTGCACTGTGTATAGAAAAATATTGCTATGTTTCCAAGTAAATATATATTTACATACAACAGTAATTATAACTTGTATCATCTAATTACTGTTAACATACAAAATGTTGACATAAATTATTTATAATTACAGTGTACACTCAACATTTAACCCCCTCAATTCTCTTTTACTCCTTACAAGCAAAGGTAATCAGTCCACCGGAGAGCTTAAATGTACATACAAGCTTGTCAGCCAAACATTCAGATGCTCTAAGAACCGTGGATGTAAAGAAACGGGTAGAAATGTTTGTGTATGTTGTTCAGTTAGAAGATGGTGATGTGGAAGAGTGGTGCATCAGAATCCGATGACCCAGTGCATGTACTTTCCACTGGAGGATAAGCACATGCAGGAGAGCAAGGAAGTGGATCAGGGTTTGAGTGACACTAAATGCTCAGAAGATAAAGACATGTGGCATGAGCAGCAGTTTACATTCCCAGGACTGCTCTACCATGGTCTAAACCCAGGAGAGACTGTCCTATAAAATACAGGTTTCTGGAGTAGAAGAACAAGAAAAAGAGACGGGAGAGTAGATGGGAGTTGGCCAGGAGCAGGAAGGGGAGCACAACTGCATCGCATGTATGGCACGCTTAGACAAGGTCTCATTCCTTCTCACAACCTCTCATTCATTCTCACGAACACAATTCATTGTCTTCATCTTAGGGATGTTGTTTTGATCACATGGCGCCCTCCCTTGGCAATTCCTTGACCTTACCACTAGGTGACACCTAGCAGTTAGTTAATAATCTGCTTAGGAAACAGAAAGTTTCAGTTCTGCGTTGTACTCTATGAAGGTAAGAAGCTATATAATTACTCTCTTAAGGCATTTATGTTCATATTTCGGTTTAAAATATTGAAAAAACATAGTGACACTATTACATGCCATTTTTGAGATCTGATGTACATCAGAAATTCAAATTCATGTTAACCAGCATGCCGGTGATGCACTAAAACTATCCCAGTAAGCATTAGAACTATTTGAATCGGAGAAAGAATGTTGGAATTACGTATCTGACTTTATTTAAACACTGACGTCCACAGGCGTTAACTGTTTACTGGGATTGTTTTGTTGGACATGGATAGCATTTGTCCAGCAAAGGTTATTTAATGTGTATTAATCTCTGAATAGTATTCAGAAAGGTCAGTTCTGTGTTGTGCTGTGTATAGGGGGAGGGCTGAGTAGTTGATGACTGTCCAGCCAATTCTATGGGCTTGGTGAAAGCCTGCTGCCAAATAAACTGCTGCTACTTTGCTGGTTAAAGAATACCACCGGTGTCTCGTCTCCATCCTTTCTTTGAAAATAATACACAACGCAGAGCAAAAGTGCCAACAGGGGTTTTACAGATTGTAGGTTAGTGTAGCTATGTTCTACAATGTGTACCCTACAATGGCTTCATCAGTTTATTCTACAACGCTATAGAAATTCTTATAGTATTACCTTTTTGAGTTTAAATGGTTTCCACAAAAGGCGGTTTAACAAAGAGCATGGCCCTTGACCAGTAATGACCCATTCAAACAGATAAATCCTTGATGTCAAAGTCCTGTTCTTATCATCACACTGGCTAGTTCCTTTAATAAACGAAATGTCAATTCTAAATTTGGGCTTTGTTAGCGATGTCATGATGCCATATGTTTTCTAAAACTGACATCTTGAGAAGTAAGTGATGATTATACATTCTGAGTGTAGTGCTCCTAAACAAGGTATTAGTGATTTTACTCAGGTGACTGATATAATCAATAAGAGCACCCTGGGTTACTTGGTTTATGTTAAAGAAAAAAAATATAATTTTACCAATAATATGAATTTTACAGATTTTTAAAAGTACAGTGGCAGTGCCTCCAATATCTACAAGGGCTGTATTTACACTAGTCCTCTTTCACTGAATGAAACACAATAAAAATACACACTTTTAGCTCCAAATGAAAATAACCTTTTATATAATAATTACATTAAACCAAACTTTTCAACGTATATGTATAAAACATCTAAACTCTTCGATACAATCTACTCAAACGGTTGGGAATTCAAACTTCAATCTTAAACCTGTGTGGTGGGCGCGCGCACACACACACAAACACACTCCTAAGCCGCCATTTAACTAGTTAAAGTACTCGTTGCAGGCCTGAACTCGTTGCTGGCGTGCGTTGTGGCCCAGAAAATAAAACACACTGGCCTCTTCACTCTTTCGAACAAAACAAAATGTTTTTAAAATTAAATCCCACCTCAGTTTGTGACTGAACCTCACTGGGCTGAAAGCTCTGTCTCTCTCTCTCTCTCCCTCTCTGTCTGTCTGTCTGTCTGTCTGTCTGTCTCTCTCTCTCTCTCTCTCTCTCTCTCTCTCTGCAGCGCAGCAGCGGCGCGGGCGGGGCTACTCGGGCGACGGGGGTTAGCTTGGGGTGGCTAGGCTAATAGTCCAGTCACCTATGGTGCTGGTGGAAGTTCGGCTGGCCGGACTGGCTAACGGCTAGCTTACCGGTTATTCTGAGTGTCTGGTGACGGGCGAGGTCTTGAGCTCGGGTCGGACACGATAACGCTTGGCTTTGCTAACCAAACATGTCCAGGGCTAGCTATCCCTACGAGGCTCAGTGCTATCCTCCGCTAGGTTAACGTGCACCTGAATGAGGCTTAAACTTATCTCTGTACGCAGTAAAACACAAGTGATAACAGAACATTACTGTCACGTCACTTATCTTACAGCCGCGACTACAGTTTATCGTGATACTGAGCTAATAACACAACTGCAGGACTGTATATTTCTCCATTCGCCACCTAGACCACTCTCTAAAACTTTCTTCTCAGACTTTCTCTTTCCCGCCTCCTCACTTTCTGACCCGCCCCCTTTTTCCCAGCAGACCCCCAACGCAGACAGCTAAGGGACAAAATAAAATAAGATAAAATAAAAACCAGAAAATATACAGAGACTGAACAGAGCTAATGTAAGAACAATTAGATAAACTATTTAAAGAACTATTTATTATTCTGGAAATTATTATTATTACTTTTGCTAATTATTTAGCAGGGTTACATGAGCATATTTTATTCACCCCTAATCTACATCTAAAAGCAGCCTATCCTGTTTATACTATTTTATTACATCACATACTGAGATTGTGCTCCTTTGGGATGGGTTTGTTACAGGACTGGATCCAGTTTAATTCTTCCTTTCCCTCCAATATCTGATCCATCACTTTACACAAGGATTGCTAAAACCCTGGTACAGAAACCTGGCTCAAACTCTACTTTGTGTTTCCGGCCACAACTGGTTTCTACTCAATGGTTTATCTGCACAACTTTACAACCCATTCAGTATTTAGAAAATTAGAATATCACTTAGGGCCAATACAAAAAAGGATTTTTAGAAAGGTTGGCCAGCTAAAAAAGTATAAACATGAAAAGTATAAGCATGTACAGCACTCAATACTTAGTTGGGGCTCCTTTTGCCTGGATTACTCATCAGTCGATCAGTCTGTGGCACTGCTCAGGTGTTATGAGAGCCCAGGTTGCTCTGATAGTGGCCTTCAGCGCTTCTGCATTGTTGGGTCTGGCGTATCGCTTCTTCCTCTTTACAATACCTCATAGGTTTTTTACGGGGTTAAGGTCAGGCGAGTTTACTGGCCAATTAAGAACAGGGATACCATTGTCCTTAAACCAGGTACTGGTAGCTTTGGCACTGTGTGCAGGTGCCAAGTCCTGTTGGAAAATGAAATCTGCATCTCCATAAAGTTGGAGAGCAGCAGGAAGCATGAAGTGCTCTAAAACTTCCTGGTAGATGGCTGTGTTGACCTTGGACCTCAGAAAACACAGTGGACCAACACCAACAGATGACATGGCACCCCAAACCATCACTGACTGTGAAAACTTTACACTGGACCTCAAGCAATGTGCATTCTGTGCCTATCCTCTCTTCCTCCAGACTTTGGGACCTTGATTTCCAAAGGAAATGCAAAATTTACTTTCACCAGAGAACAGAACTTTGGACCACTCAGCAGCAGTCCAGTCCTTTTTGTCTTTAGCTCACTTGAGACGCTTCTGACGCTGTCTCTTGTTCAAGAGTGTCTTGACACAAGGAATGCGACAGCTGAAACCCATGTCTTGCATACGTCTGTGCGTGGTGGTTCTTAAAGCACTGACTCCAGCTGCAGTCCACTCTTTGTGAATCTCCCCCACATTTTTGAATGGGTTTGGTTCCACACTCCTCTCCAGGGTGCGGTTATCCCTATTGCTCGTACACTTTTTTTCTACCACATCTTTTCCTTCCCTTCGCCTCTCTATTAATGTGCTTGGACACAGAGCTCTGTGAACAGCCAGCCTCTTTAGCAATGATCTTTTGTGTCTTGCCCTCCTTGTGCAAGGTGTCAATGGTCATCTTTTGGACAACTCCAAGTCAGCAGTCTTCCCCATGATTGTGTAGCCTACAGAACTAGACTGACTGTTTAAAGGCCTTTGCAGGTGTTTTGAGTTTCTGAGATACTGAATTTGGGGTTTTCATTAGTTGTCAGTTATAATCATAACAATTAAAAGAAATTAACCCTTAAAATATATCAATCTGTGTGTAATGAATGAATATAATATAAAAGTTTTACTTTTTGAATGGAGTTACTGAAATAAATAAACTTTTTCATGATATTCTAATTTCATGACGAGCACCTGTAATTTTTATTCAAAACATTCTGAATCTTTATTGAAAATGCAAGTGGTACAGACATTTCTGTTCGTGTTCTTCTTGTCAGGTGGTGAATCACTGTGCTGTGATGCTGCACTGGAGGATGGCATAGAGACCCAGCCATGGAGGGACACCTACCCAGATTTACCCCCATCTTCATTCTTTTGGCCTTTTCAGCAGTTCTGCTGCTCCTATGGTACATCACCTCTTTGGAAGTGAGTAGATGTTACAGCATGTTGATGGCACTAACAAACTAATTCAGCAGGAACTCTAATAAAGACACCAAAGCATGTTTCCAGTTTAATGCTGTACCAAACACATTACTACTGTATTGGGTGCCAGGCTGGTATATTTAAATTAGTTTTGTTCTGGTGTGCTGATGGTGCTTTGTGTTTTTCAGCTGGTGCATTAACACATTAAAATATCTTCATCTCTAAGCTGCTGAGGTCAGTTTTACAATCAGAATTACATTAGTTTGATGATGGCACAGTGTTGAGGTCACACCATTTATGATATAGACATTTTTACAGCTGAATAACGCCAGACCAGACATATTAGTAGTATCAGCAGACCTTAACCTCAGGGGATGGCTTGAGAGTGCCTACACCTGTCTGACTTTGTTATCGAGTGAGGATGGACACTTGCCAGTATGATCATGGCAAAGTGACATGATGTGATATTTATAAACAGGTCTGAGTGTTTTCAAGCAAAACTCTTCATACTTTTACTTTATAATCAACATATATACTGCTGTCCCATAAGTTTTGTTGTGTCAGCATCTCAGTTTACGCTACCTCTGCTGCACCACCAAGTTTTAGCTGGTCAGTGTAGAAAAAGAAGTGTTTTTAATATATTTTACATTTACAGATTATATTAATTCTAATAAATGTCACACATTGTATCTGTAAATTACAGTGCACATTATTAATTCTGGTGATGACCCCGGATGTATTGAATACAAATACATAGACAAAAGCTCATTGTCATGAATGTTAATGGCACCATTTTGTGTGATGGTACTGTGGAGCAAGGGATAGGACTGCAGTCGGTGACTATCACTCTGACATTTGCTGACTTGGCATTCGGAAGCTAAAATACGCCACACATGCCCCTTGGCTTATGCATGTCACTTAGTTCAGACTTTATTAATACAGACAGTGTATTAAGAAAATCTGGTTACATAAAAACCAGATCTATAGGGCTCTTAGTATACAACTGTAGTCCTCAAGCTCTGTCTTAGTTTTATGACTGCTTGTTTGATTTTGTGAGAAATTCCAGTATCTCCTCCTTCTCTCTTTTTGCAGAAGTTGAACATTCAGACGATTTCAGCTTTCTATCAGATCCAGAATAGTATTTTCTTAGTCTTTAAAACCCCCAAGACCGTTCTGTTGGCAGAGCTTAACTACACATACTGTGCCCATCTGAGCCAGCAGCCCACTGCAGAGGAGGCCAGAGAGGAGAGTCATCTCCTCAATTCCATTTCCTGGCCTGGACCCCTGCAACCAGGACTACCCTACCAGTTTAGCAGCGACCCTGCCCAAAGCTACTTTGTGATCAGGGGTCCAGCTGAGCAGCATGTAGGTGGTCAGTTGGTGGTTGACGTCCACATGCTGAACTTCCTGGGGGAGCCCAAGGGTCATGGGGGAGATTTCCTGGTGGCCCGTCTGCATTCACCAGAGCTGAAGGCAGGTGTGGTGGGCCAGGTGCATGATCACCAGGATGGCAACTACACTGTGCTGTTCCCGTTGCTGTGGGAAGGAGTGGTAAATGTGGAGGTCACTATGGTGCACCCCAGCGAGGCGGTGGTGGTGCTGAAGAGTCTGACGGAGGAGCAGCTGGACCAAGTGTCTTTCATGAGCCTTTTTCGCTCCGGCTCCCTGTCAGAGACCACTGAGTGCAACCTATGCCTGCCCAACACAGAGCAACCTCTCTGCAACTACACTGACCCACATACTGGAGAGCCCTGGTACTGCTACAAGCCCAAAAAGTTAGGCTGCAACAACCGTATCAATCACTCAAAAGGAAGCCTAAAGACAAACCTTCTTACAGAATATGAAGCTCAGTTCTTCCAAAGGTAAGCTAGCAAAGTGGCAAAGCCTTTGTTTTTGTTTTTTTTAAAGAAAGAGAGAAACGTTATTGGTAAAATAGCTAATGTAACTAAATTAATCTATTCTTTGTTTGTTTTAGTGACGTAAATATCAAGGTTTCTATACATTCCTCAGGGATGGACAATGTGACTGTACTGCATGCAGAAAATGGTATGTTGTGTACGAAATATATAGTCTAAATAAAGTGTCACTATTTACAAATAAAGACTAAACTACATCTATTTATCTATTTATCTGTGTCAGCATTGGGTACAATTTAAAGCAGCTGAATTAATCAATTAGAAGAAATTCCATCTGGCACAACTGAACACCTTTCAAAAAATATATAATTTTCATTTGTTCAAAGGTACAACCAAAATGGAACGCAATAAATTCATTCCTTCAGGATATTACTATAATGATTTTTGGAGGCCTTTAAATGGGACAGTCATGCGCCAGTTTACTGACTCTTCAGCCATTACGCAGTGTCTTAAAGGGAAAATTATCCACATGTTGGGAGACTCTACTGCGCTGCAATGGTTTGAGTACCTTACCACCGTTGTTCCTGGTAAGATTGATTGAAAACCTCTTCTATCTCTCTCATTCGTTTAGTTGGTTACCTAGTCTTTAATGTTTTGTTAATTTTTCTCTCATCATGACCATCCATCCCTCTGCAGAACTGAAGCAGTTCAACCTTTATACTCCTAAGAAAGTGGGGCCTTACATGGCAGTGGACATTGGACACAACATTGTGGTCACCTACCGCTGCCATGGGCCACCCATCTACTTCAATGCCACATCCACCCCAGAGCTGCACTATATAGCTAATGAGCTGGACGAGATACGAGGTGGGCCGAATGCAGTGGTGCTTGTGAGCATTTGGTCTCACTTCAGCACCTTCCCTGTAGATGTGTACATCCGGCGCCTCCGACACATCCGCAGGGCTGTGATGCGGCTCCTGAATCGTGAACCAGCCACTTTGGTGGTGATCCGCTCACCCAACCTCCAGGAGCTGGACCCTGAGGTCAGCTTGTTCACCAGTGATTGGTTCTCACAGCAGCAGGACTTTGTGCTGCGCGCCATGTTCCGAGAGGTCAATGTTTGGATACTGGACGCCTGGGAGATGACGCTTGCCCACCGGCTCCCCCATCTGCTGCATCCACCCCCTATCATCATCAAAAACATGGTGGACTCAATACTGTCCCAGGTCTGTCCAGTCAAGGAAAACAAAAAAAGAGAAGTAGCTAGTAAAACACCGAAACGTAAACAGTGAAGAGGGGCTGTGTCAGGTTTGGCGTGGGAAGCATTGTGGAAATGTTGTTTTGTGCCAAGTGAATATTGTTTGTCCAGTAAGCAGTTTGTGAACATCCTCAGAGTTTCATCTGACTCTGAAAATAAACATTTATCACCTACAAAGTAATTAGTTGTTAACCCCAGTATGTAAATGTTCTGCTTACCGCCAGAGAGAACTTCTCACTAAACACTAACCACTATTGTTACTGTTAACACAAATCAGTACAGTGTTACTGTATCTTCTCCGCATGATGATGTTCTCTTTACTAAGACTTCATGTCTCACAAATATAAAGTAAAGACACTAATGCTCGTTTAAAACACCCATGACCATTGATGGTCACTGTGGGAATGTATGACCCAATACTTTCCAGGTAACTGTGTTCGCTGTGATAGCTAACATCAGCAATTATTGGTTTATTATATCTTTCCACTAAGTTCCACTAAATAGAATTACTAAATAGAATAGAATTATTAGCAAAACATGTTATTGTATTGATGTTAATGTTAGCTTTCCAGGCAAGTAAGAGAAAATAATAAATGCCCCATCAACAACCGATGGGGAAAACACTGACAGCTCCTAGATTTGTACAATGTTAATAAGTGGACGATTTGTAATAGCATTATTATATCCGTATAAATATATTAGCATAATTATGTCGGTAATGACCCAAGGATGTTTCTTGATGGTGTTTCAGACACTGATCTTCTGTGACTTTAATACTAAATCTGCGCACCTACACAGATTAATCACGTCTAATAAAGGTATTAACGTCAAGGACTGCTCTCTCCCCTTGAATCAAACAACCATTGCAGTGGAAAATTGCACTCCATATACATGCACTTACTACATCATACAATTACTGAACCTTTTGTAAATTAATGGTGTTTGGGCTTCCATTTCATGTCATGTGCTCATTGTTTACATGTTCTGTATTCAGCTGTTCTTCACTCCTGAGACTAACAGAGCAGATGTGCTCTGGCAACTCTGATGACCAGTGTCAACCGCACTTCGTCAATGAACTGGTCAGTTAGTATGTTGTATATCCTTGTTGGCTGAAGAGGTCAGTATCAACACAAGAAATTAATCTTGATCATGTCATGCCATTAGCTCAATGATGAAGAACATGGTGATTAGTATTTTTCTGCTCTTATGGATTTGCTGATGATGATAAGTTTGATAAAATAAAGGACTGGTGTAGGGTACATATTAAACTGATGGAAATATACACTCCAGGCCAAATGTGTATACCAAATGTGTAATGTCCCAGAGAAATGTCATAAGAGGCTTCTGATAGGTCTGCAAACATTTTACTAATAAAAAACTGCTTGATGTTTCTTTACCCATGCTGCTGTTTATCAGTGTTCTGTGAGTCTGCGACATATGAGAAGAGTTTGAAAGGAATTTGAGCAGTTGGAAGAGTTTGATAGGCGTCACATTGTAGGGCTCTGGTACAATATAAATACTATGAGCATAATGCATAATGATCTAAAAAGCACAGGATGAGAACATATGTACACTCTGCAGTATTAATGCAGAATAGTGCAATAGCAGCCAGTTATAGACTCAGGTATCTTTAATAAGAATACATGTATCATACACAGAGTACATTATGCAGTATAATAATACCATATAATGCTACTATAATCCTTTCTGGGTGCGGTTTTATAACTCTACCTA
Source organism: Prochilodus magdalenae (assembly GCA_024036415.1). Classification (NCBI taxonomy): domain Eukaryota; kingdom Metazoa; phylum Chordata; class Actinopteri; order Characiformes; family Prochilodontidae; genus Prochilodus; species Prochilodus magdalenae. The sequence continues at coordinate 1,587,258 of JAMWET010000668.1, read as the reverse complement.
TAAAAAGCATTATGGGTAGTGCACTCTGGAGTATCCTCTGCTTGAAACAACAGCTTGTTTCAACATCAGCTGTTTGGAGCACTGACACTATACTGTATATAAGCTGGATAAGCTAAACCCAGTCATCCTGCTCTTTTCAGGTAAGGATATGTTTGTTCTGGTGGCTGGCATGGTGGCACAGTGGGTAGCAGTGTCCACATTTTAATGCTGCACTACTAGCCACCCCGTGCAGCCTCTCTGTAGCCAAGGTTTGTCCACGTTCTCCATAAATGTGTACAGCATATGCTTTTGGACACACTGGCCACCAGTTCTCACTCAGCCTGCATCCTGTACCCCCTGAATCACTGGAGCATGATGTCATTTTTGTGAAAGCAAAAAAATATTTACCGATATTAACTGAAGTTTATTATTTGAAATAAACGACTTTAGACAAACCCTTGTCTCCAACATAGTGTTCCAAATGCTTTATGAGTAAATCATAATCAACAGTAAAACCAGAAAAGAACAGTCATTAGAATTACCAAGTAAAAGGTCATTAGTAACTTTTAAAAGAACAGACTCAGTACTATAAAACAACCATAAACCTGATTACATATCAGACAAAAAAAAACAAAAAACTGATGTTCTATCAGACTGGGGTGTCCAGCTGTCTCTTCTATGCTGTGGTGTTCTGGAGAGGAAGCATTAAGAAGAGAGACGAGATGCGACTGGACAAGCTGGTCAGGCGAGCAGGGTCAGTTGTTGGTGTAGAGCTGGACTCTGTGGTAAAGGTGGCGGAGAGGAGGGCACTGCATAAACTGCTGTCTATTATGGATGATGATGGGCACTCACTGCACACCATCATCATGGACAAAAGAAGTAAGTTCAGTGGCAGGCTGCTGTCACAGAGCTGCTCCACGGACAGATTTGGGAGATCCTTTGTCCCAAGAGCCATCAGGCTCTTCAACTCTTCCCAGCGGGGCTGGAAGAAGGAAGAGGACTGCTGAGGACTAAAGTCTCTTGTTTAATCATAGGCATTTAATCATATTTATGCACTATTACACTTCACTGTATATACTGTACATCTGAACTCCTGGACACTCTGGACACTTACTGTATATATACTGTACATCTGAACTCCTGGACACTCTCAGACACTTTACTGGATATACTGTACACCTGAACTCCTGGACACTCTGGACACTTACTGTATATACTGTATACCTGCACTCCTGGACACTCTGGACACTTGCTGTATATGTAGCGGACTGAAAAAAAGGGTTAAATTATTTTCAGTTAAAATAAATAGGGACCCTTAACATTTTTAAAATTTTATTTTTCATTATTTCATTTGATCGAATTACATTTCATAGTCTGTTCTAAACTTTAGTATAATTATAATTATACTGTTGTTTGTTTGTATGAACTAAGGCTAATAGGTAATTTTCGTTTCACCCAGCAGAGGGGACCCTTAGGCATCAGTGGCAAGGGGTAGGAAGAGGTAGGAAATGTCTTTACATACATTTTCGTGGTGAAACTGTACACTAATATGTTCATGAAGCCTTGTGCCATGTCTTAGTTCAACTTACGTGTGTTTTGGTTAAGTTATATCGAGTAAATGAGAAGACGGAAAATCTGTTAGCCATTTAGCTTAGCATAGGGACTGTTCTAATCGGTTGAAAAGGAGAATCCCGCTCTTTGTATTTTTATATGTTCTGTAATCCAGTGTTTTTACTAAAAAGTCTAAAGCATTTGATACAACACAAGTTTCAGAGTTTCATAGAAGTGTATTTCCAGTGTTTTTAGCTTCTGCAACAGTAGTATTTTTTCTTTATCCTAAGCAGTAGCTCAGCTGCCTAGTTTAGCTACGCTGGTACGGCCAGAGGTACAATGCGGTTTGTTGTACCGTTTTTTTTTTTTTTTGTTACATTGTGTTTCAAGTGTTTGTTTCTAAGTAAGATATAATGTCAGGCACAAATCAGGCACAATCTAAAATGAGCTTTGTATTGGAAAGCTGGTTGTTTATATATATATATATATGAAACATTGGAATGATGATGTTCATATTACAGTGTGAAGTTCCATAGAGTGATTTTGTACACTTAAAGGAATTAGGAGCATAATAGTCTAGATTTAAATTGTTAATGTGGTGTAAAATGAATCTGCATAAGCAACCAACTATTCCATGTGTTTAAAATGTGCATTTCATTAAAAGTATGCAGTAAACTGATCCAGACCAGAAAGTAGGGTTAGAATAAACCTTTTTCCACAGGCTGACAACACATTAACCTGTTTGTTGGTTTCTTTCTTGCCATGTAGAGAGAGAGAGAGGGAGAGAGAGACTAATAGAGCCAATCACAGTGATCATACAGCCATCCATGGTGATGATGCCGTTTTGTGCACGGCCCAGGTACCCCTTGGCCTGGAGGCCGGCAACATATATACTGTACATCTGAACTCCTGGACACTCTCAGACACTTTACTGTATATACTGTACATCTGAACTCCTGGACACTCTGGGTTATTATTGTATATACTGTACATCTGAACTCCTTTACACTCCACTTTACTTAAATACCAATATATGCACATGTTGATTATGTTAATTCAGTCATTATCTGCTTGTAACTGCGACCCTTGCACATTCATGCACATTTATTTATTACTATTTCTATATTACTATATTACTGTCTTTTCTACAGTCTACAATTATATTGGTATTTCTTGTATATATTTCTTGCCTCCTTGTGAAGTTAGATATTTATATATCTATAATATATAAATTATATATAAATATTATATATTTATTTATTTATGGATAGTGACCTGTACTATGTATAGTTTATAGTTAACAATTAACAACACTGCTGCTGGTACAAAAAATATTAAGTATCTATCTATCTACAAGATTTAATAAATTATGTTGTAGTCTAGGAATGCTTGAGTTAGAACCACTTTTTCATATGGGCAGGTAGTTACTAAAAATGTAGGAGCTCATTTAATTGTTTTATGTATTTTTGTTTAAGTATTTATTCTGTGATTTTCTGGACAGCTGTGGAAAAAAAAGAAAGTTATTTCAATGTCCATTTTAGTTTCTGAGAGAGAGAGAGAGAGAGAGAGAGAGAGAGAGAGAGAGAGAGAGAGCGAGACCGTAGAGGCAACAGCAGAGGCTGAGCACTTCATGTAGGAAACAATGTCAGATAACTGAGACAAATAAACTGGTTCACATTCTCAAACATTGGAACACCCAGCTGAAAGACAAAAGTTAGTTGCACCCAAAAGGAAGTGTCAGATTACAATGCTGTTCGGAAGCAAGATAAAGGCTACCAGGAACAATAAATGATGATAAATTTAGACTTAACTGAGCTACACATACAGAAGTAGTGTCTCGCAGTATGGTGTGGAGTCACCATAATTGCTAATGTATCAGATGTCTTAGCATGGAGTTGTAGGTTCCTAATGGTCCTGTGATAATTCATCCCATGCACCTTGAATATTCTCACACAGTTTCAGCAGATTGGTGCTGAGCATGGTGCCTCCACACACAAATTCGGTCATCTTCACTGAAACAAAAGTGGGACTCATTACTGACGAGGACCCGCTGCCAGTGTCACTTCATGTCAGGCTGGCATGACACCATTGCAGTCTTTGGCATTGTAGACATGGTGTTAAGGATGATATTTGTAACGATCTGTGTGCATGTTGTCCTTCCCACCAAAGTTCATTCCTGTTGGTTGATTCCTTCTTCCAACTTTTTTAGATGATGAGTGTGCTGTTAATCTTAGCCATGAAGAAATTTTAAAAAATGTCAAGACTGTGATGTGTACAGTATTTAGTACTGAATTTATTGTGCTAAGCAAACATTTTGGCATTTGCTGTTTTTTTGTGATCATTTCTAAAAAGCATTTTGCTTTTGCAGATCTAACAGATTCCTGAAATTGAAACAAATGATGGACAAAACAATTAAAAAACTCAAATAATATCCTGTCCTTCCATTTGCACTTAGCCTTCCTGCGTTCCTTCCTAGCAGTCCCTAGAATCATTCCACCAAGGCTAATATTCAAACCTGGGATTTAACCTCACCTTAAGAAGGAAAATAAACTGGCTATATATGAAAAAGTTGCCCAGTTTTAGCAAAATAGTGTTTGTTTAACTATTTTCTGCGCAAGGTAAATGCAAGAAAGGCAGCTGGCTCTGATGGAGTTCCTGCAGTTGAATTCTGGCCTTCCTGACAGACAGACCAGCAAGTTAGGCTACCTTTTCTCCTCCACCATCACCCTGAACACCGTTGTGTCACATGGCTGTGTATTAAGCCCTCTTCCATACTCCCTGTTTACCCATGACTGTGTTCCTGTTTATGTCTCCAACTGCGTAATCAAGTTCGCAGATGACACCACGGTGATAGGTCTGATGTGACGATAAGGCAGCCTACAGGGATAAGGTGCAGCACCTGGCCGCATGGTGGACCCAGTAGCTACTCTTAACCAAAGAGACTATTGTGGACATCAGAAGGGCTAGAGGCCAGGCACACATCAACAGAGCTGTATAGGAGCGTGTGTCTAGCTTCAGGTTCTTGGGTATCCACATCTATGACGATCTCAGTTGGTCTCTAAACTCCTCCATCCTAGTCAGAAAGGTGCAACAACGTCTTTGCATTTACAATTAAGGCATTAAGATGTTCTTATTCAGAGCGATTTACAACCGTGCTTTGTGTTTCATTAGATAATGTTATAATGTTTCCTAGCTAGTACAGGAAGGTTAGAGTCTAAAATTTGCCATGAGCTCAGACACTTCCCGAACAAGGGCCAGTTCCGATACACAGAAAGAACTATACACAGACATATATAAGCATAAGTGAACTACCTAGCAATCCCAGCGCTGCGCTCATACCTATAGAGAAGAAAGGTTATGGTGAGTATAAGTGCAAAAGAAAGCGTTTCAATATACACATCTTCTAGTGCTCACTCACTTAAGTGCTTTAAAAAGAGATGGGTCCTCAGTCTGCGTTTGAAATCTACAAGAGACAGAGGCTGTTTAGACAGCCAGTGGGAGTTCATTCCACCATCTGGGAGCCAGGACAGAGAAGAGTCTGGACGCTTGTCTTCCATACGTCTTCATGGATGGCGGGTCGAGTCAAGCTGTACTTGCTCGAAGGGCTCGAGGTACAGATCGAATCTTGACCATTGCCATAAGGTAGGGAGGGGCTGGTCCATTCTTGGCTTTGTAGGCGAGCATCAGAGAGTTATATCTGAATTGGGTAGCTACAGGAAGCCGGTGAAGGGAGCGCAGCAGTGGAGTGAAGTGGGTAAACTTAGGAAGATTGAAGATGAGTCGAGCTGCTGCATTCTGGACCAGTTGCAAGGGGGAATCTGCATGATCGAGTCAGGTTCGCAATATGAGCTGAGAACGATAATTGGCCATCCAAAATCACACCAGTGGCCCTTGTATCTTTTGTCGGGGTGATCAAGGAGTTCCCAAATGAGATGGCAAGAACATGGTGAGGACCTGTAGTGCTGGGAATGAACAGCAGCTCAGTCTTGCTGGGATTGATTTTAAGGTGGTGAGCTGTCATTCATGAGAAGATGTCAGTCAGAGATGCTGAGATGTGATTGCATACCTGTGTGCCAGATGATGGAAAGGAAAACATCAATATGTCTTTACTTCTTACGGATCCTCAAGAAAGCTTGCCTGTGTCCTGGGATACTGGTGGACCTTTCCTGCTGTACCATTAAAAGAATGCTCACAAACTGCATTTCAGTGTTTTATGGCAACTGCTCCACATCAGACCGCAAAGCACTCCAGCAGGTGGTGAAAACTGCCCAATACCGTACAGGCTCCGGGTTGCCCACCTTTGAGAACATTTACCATAAAGGCTGTCTGGGCAAGAAAAGAAACATCATCAAGGACATTTCTTATCTTAATTCCATACTTTATACCCTTCTCCCATCTGTTCAGGCAGTGCAGGGGCCTCCATTCCCACACCAGCAGACTCATGTGAACTACAGCATGTGAAAAACTTTTTGTCAAATAAACTGCCGCTACTGACACCTGGTCTACATCCTGGTGCCTTGACCTGGATAGCAGACTACAGTACACAGAGATCCAGAAAACATGGAAAACCTCCTGCAGATGTCCTGCAAATGGAAAATAAATATCATTTGGAATTGTGAAGCTTTTGTCATTTTTTGTTCACAGTTGATGTCAAATAATGTGAACAAGTGATAAATATGGTGTTTGTAGAGTGTAAATAGGCAATAATAAAAGTAAATATATCCATGTTTACTTGTCTGTTGTAAGTGCTATCTGATGGTAGAAAAACAGCCTATTTTTAATGGATTGGAAAATGTTATTATTCCAGTTTCCTACAGAAATTCGAACAGCCTATGCTGTGTTTTATTCTTTTTTTTTGTGAGACAAAGTACACTGACAGTAGCTTTGTCATGTGACTGATGTGTTAATGAATTACATTTTTTGGTGCTCCTGAGCCACACTAATCACATGCAAGGATGGAAGTAACAAATTACAATTACTTTCATTACTGTACTAAAGTTTATTTTTTGTGGATTTATACTTTTTTGAGTATTTTTTGAAAACTGTTTTACTATTACTTTTTGCAAAGTATTTTTATTGTGAGGTTTGGTACTTCGTTACAAATCGAATTGCCTCTGTAGAGTAAAATAGAAAGAGTTTTAAAAAAGTTACCATGAACTATGCACCAGGAAATAACATGAACTGCTCCAGCAAGACAGCAAGTTGGACGCCTATTCCAAGTCAGACGGGTAAAATAAAACGTTGCAAAAGGGAACTAGAATTTAAAAAATAGAGACACAAGAACTAAATGCAGACCTAAATGAGTCTGAATCACGTTTAGCTGAGGCTGAAGTTGAAGAAAGTCCTTGGCAACATTTAAGTGACAATTTCAACTTCAAGAGCAAGAAAGGCCACAGCATCATCATGCGGTGTAAGCGTTATTTACCCAGTAATGTGGAGATCGCCGCTTACAAGAACTCTGCATTCAACCTGTGCAAGCATCTGTAGCCACCAAATTTCAGATTTATGTGTACTAATGTGCTGTGAGTAAGTAGCTTTGCTGATATTGGTTCACAGGGTATTGGTAGCTAAACTTGGTGTTCTAGCAAACACTAGCTTTCAAAAGCTAATGTTTTTTTTTTTTTTTTAAATGCCAGACACATTAGCTATGATTCTTGCTTGGTTAATGGTAATGTTTCTTTGTGATTTTATACCTGATAGTTTGTGCTATGAAGAAGTACAAATGATGGGAATCAACATTTTTATTTAACGTAACGTAAATTTAACATAATCTTTCCTGTTATATAGCATTTTTATTTAAATGAGCAAATGTAATTTATTGTAATTCTTCTGTTATTGTTTCTGCGCTAAAGATAACATGGTATAAATATCCGTCAGCTTCACTCTGTCAGATAAGGTGGCATTACAATGTTGCTTAATATCTTTTAGGCAGAAATGTATGATAAGACAAAATGAAAGTTACATGTGTGTCTGTTACATGTGCACCCTTTATGTACCATGTTTATAAATTACAACATGAAAAAAGATGGTATCAGTAATTTATATAGTAAATACTATAACTTAATGATTATTTTAGGCATATCTGAAAGCAAGGAATGTGCTTTATCAAAAGTCAATACTAAATTTTGTATGAATGTAAATGAATGAAAAAGGTACATTGCTTATATTCTTTCACACTGGTGGAAACATTTTGCTCACAGAGGAAACATCCTTTTAAACTGAATGCCTACAGTGGCCTTGTAGCAGCAGGAAAGCGAACCCTAGAAGACCACAGACCAGCAATCGTCCCAAACATAAAGATAACATACAGTAAAATACAGGAAGCTGCACCTCAAATGAATGTAAGTGTAATATCAATCTTAGAACAGTTACAGTGGGGTGCGAAAGTTTGGGCAGCGTTGTTAATTTTCCTGATTTACCTTTATAAAGCATTGATTGTTTGGATAAAAAAATTAGGTTAAATAATTCACATAGGGGACAAACACAGTGATATTTGAGAAGTGAAATGAAGTTTATATGAATTACAGAAAGTGTGCAATAATTGTCTAAACAAAAGTAGGCAGGTGCATACATTTGGGCACCAAAAAAAAAAACCTTTAGTAGATCCTCCTTTCGCAGAAATAACAGCCTCTAAACGCTTCTTATAGCTTCTAATGAGAGTCTGGATTGTGGCTGAAGGTATTTTAGACCATTCTTCTTTACAAAACATTTCTAGTTCATTCAGGTTTGATGGTTTCAGAGCATGGACAGCTCTCTTTAAGTGACACCACAGTTTTACAATAATATTCAGGTCTGGGGACTGAGATGGCCGTTCCAGAACGTTGTACTTGTTCCTCTGCATGAATGCATTAGTAGATTTTGAACAGTGTTTAGGGTCGTTGTCTTGTTGGAAGATCCAGCCCCCGCGCAGCTTCTGCTTTGTCACTGATTCCTGGACATTGGTCTCCAGAATCTGCTGATATAGATTGGAATCCATGCGTCCCTCAACTTTAACAAGATTCCCAGTCCCTGTACTGGCCACACAGCCCCACAGCATGATGGAACCACCACCAGATTTTACTGTAGGTAGCAGGTGTTTTTCTTGGAGTGCTGTGTTCTTTTTCCTCCATGCATAACGGCCCTTGTTATGCCCAAAAAACACAGCACCTTATTCCAAAATGAAGCTGGCTTGTCCAAATGTGCTTTAGCATAGCTCAAGCGGCTCTGTTTGTGATGTGGGCAAAGAAAAGACTTCCTCTGCATCTGCACCCATACAGCATCCCCTTGTGTAAAGTGCGCCGAATAGTTGAACGATGCACAGTGACTCCATCAGCAGCAAGATCATGTTGTAGGTCTTTGGTGCTGGTCTGTGGGTTGACTTTGACTGTTCCCAACATCCTTCGCTTCTGTTTATTCAGGATTTTTCTTGGTCTGCCACTTCGAGCCTTGACTTGAACTGTGCCTGTGGTCTTCCATTTTCTCACAATGTTTCTCACTAGGAGACTGAAAGCTGAAATCTCTGAGATAGCTTTCTGTGTCCTTCCCCTAAACCATGACGGTGAACAATCTTTGTTTTCAGGTCATTTGAAAGTTGTTTTGAGACTCCCATGCTGCGACTCTTTAGAGAAGATGCAAAGAGGAGAAAAACTTACAATTGCCCCCCTTAAATACCCTTTCTCATAATTGGAGTCACCTGTGTATGGAGGTCAAGGGTCACTGAACTTACCAAACCAAATTTGAGTTCCAATAATTAGTTCTAAAGGTTTTGAAATCAATAAAATGACAACAGTGCCCAAATTTATGCACCTGCCTACTTTTGTTTGACCAATTATTGCACACTTTCTGTAAATCATATAAACTTCATTTCACTTCTCAAATATCACTGTGTTTGTCCCCTATATGATATATTTAACGCAATTTTTTTATCCAAACAATCAATGCTTTATAAAGGTAAATCAGGAAAATTAACAACGCTGCCCAAACTTTCGCACCCCACTGTACCTATGTTGCCATCACTACTGATTGCTGGACAGCGCACCACAGAAATTATATTGGCTTCACTGCTCATTGAACAGATGAAGAAACAGTGAAAAGAAGATCTGCGGCACTTGCCTGAAAGAGGTTGAGGTGGTCCCACACCTTTGATGTTCTAGCGGGTGCCCTTAATGACATTCACAGTACAGGATAAGCGGGAAGGTGGTGAGAACCACGACTGACAGTGGTTTGAACTTTATTAAAGCATACAGTGTGTTTAGCATTTAGGATCCATCTGAGAAGGCAGAGTGGGTGGAAGATTCTTCTGAAGAACTCCAGACAGACTACCTGGACACATTAAGTATCTTGGAAGAAGACGGTGGTCTTGAATACCAGGTTCCCCAACATCAAAGATGCGCAGTCCATCTGTTAAATTTAGTTGCAACAACAGATACTGCCCAGGCAGATCAAAAAAATGGTACATACAAACAGCTATCGTGTGCAAAAAAAACAAGCAATGAAGAACAAAACAGGTCGGTCATATATAGCTGCAGAAATTGTTGAAGATGAATGCAAGCTCCAGCTCATCCAGCCACATCAATCTTGGTGGAATGGCTGTAGAGAATATCTTACAGATCTCGCAGCAAGAAGGGGAAGATGCAATCAGGAATGTCTGTGAAAGTTTGGTGTGACAATATGACTATTGTTTAAAATTTTTGTTTAAGCTCAACTTCTTTTCTTTCATCTGTATCTCCTTTTAATAACTGATTAAAAGGTAAATACAATAGTGGATACTTGCTTTAATTCCTATTCACCTGGGTTTCTGCAAGTTGCTAGTACATAAATGCATTCTACAGTATTTGCTACTATTTTTACCCACCTCGAAGCCCCCATAATTAATCCAAATGTATAGCGGTTAATAGGTTTTGCTCTCACTTTAATACTGAACTGTCCCAAATTTCTAATTTAAATAAAAAGTAAATCAATTATTATTATATAGGTAATTAAAAATGGACTGGCAGCTGAACGCAAACAGCACGCTTTACTGTTTTATAGAATTACAGAATAAGGACACATAAATATAAATCTGTAAACATTCTCTAAAAAATCTTTCATTCAGAGGACACAGAAGAACAATGTACACAGAACAAATCTTATCTGGTTTTGAACATTTCAAAGAGTAAGCCGTACAGGTAAAGTTTTTTTTTTCCAGAAAAACGTTATACCCAGAGCTCTATTTTGGGCATAATGAACTATAGAATGACACATAACTTTAGCGGTCTAAACAGTGCACCAGTCCTGTAGACCCACACTGCCCCATCATGCCACATCCAACTCTTTAGCTAATTATCAAGTCTTCTGTGTGAGCTACATCAGGTGTTGGTTCAAATTATGCAGAACAGCAAATACCCTTGACTTGACTTAACCTGGAAAACTGGTTTGTTAGAGCAACCTGCAGGGTTGTGGTACCCTTGTACCAGGACTAAACACCTGGGCTAAATTTTTTATATGACCCCAGAGCCATTGACCATTAAGGCTCATTCATTTTCAGATCATTATTATTCTTTAATATTCAGATCTTATATACGGATGAGAAAGGCTTAGGACATGCTTAAATAGTGTCATATCATATAAGTCTTCTTATTATTATTATTGTTTGTTTTTTGTGTAGTCAGTTGTATTGCGTTATCTGTTTTTTATCATGTATTTGTAGTTGTTTAAATTGTTGTTTTAGTTTGTTTTCATACTAAATTTGAATTTCACTAAATCCATATTTAGGAAGTGCTGTATTAGTATAAAGTCAGCAGGTTAAGGCAAAGAAAAATGTGCCTTGTGGATGTATTCTATGGCTGGGACTGTAAAACACTGATCTAGATCAGGATTACACAGTAATTCTTTTTTTTTTTTTGATGTGTCATGAATTGGGTTTTTGTATGCTATGATAAAAAAGATACTAAATTATTATTTGGGATGATTTTCTTGGATCATAAAATCTAATAAGCTGTCACATAAAAATAAGTAATTAATTAGCAGACATTAATCCTATTGCTCTCATCACTGCTCTATTATTTACCTGATAAGATAAGATGCCTTTATTGTCATTACACAGTGTGCAACAAAATTGAGCAGCAATCCTACGACACTTTACACACAAAATAATTACCATGGGGCTAAAATATATGAAGTGCAGAATTGAATAAGAGAGAGGGGAAAAAGATATATACATATATACACATTGCCAAAAAATATTTAAATATAATAAATTATTATAAAAACTATATATTCTAAACAGACAATAGACAACAGACAGGTGAGGTAGCAGTTAGTTATTGCACATTCTTTGGATAGCTTATAGTGTAATATAATTATTGCACTTTTTTTGTTGCTTTATTTGTTTCAGCTTCATAAGTGCCACTCATTGGGCTACTATCCTTTGCTTCTAATTGGCCGCAGAAAGAATAGTGCAGTAGGTTACACAGCTAGCATAATTTGTACTGAAAGGCAGGCAACAGAGCAAAAGTCATGACCACATTGGCCATGATCAGGAGTGTATATTCAGGGCTTCAAAGGTATTTTTCTTTTTTATATGTGTTTGTCTGTTTACTTGAAGAAAAACAACGTTTTTTATAGTCGAATAAGTGTCAGTTACTGAAATGAATAATCCATTATATAATTACTGCCACGTCTGTGGGTCCGCCTGCCTCCATTCCTCTGGATTCCAGTTCCCAGAGGGCACAATCTGATGACGTCACACCCACAGGCTCAAGCTCCGCCTATCCCCCCCTCCGTCTGGCTCGCCAGTATACTGACTGCAGCCAGCTGGCAGGAGTATATAAGCCACATGCACGCACGCACACACACACACACAGCGAAGTTTTGTCAATTTCTTTTGCATTTCTAAGTGTTTCAAACCTGTTAATCAAGTCTCTTTGTTCACGTCCTTTTTCTCCTAGACCTCCCCTTCTAGCTTGTCCCTTCTTAGCTTTTCTTCAGCCTTTGGATCTTTGGCTCTAGAACCTTGTTCATCTATTATACTGATTTGCGGCTTACCTCTTCCCTTTTGCTCTGTCTGCCCTTCTCGGACTGCTTTCCTGGATTTGACCCTCGCTCTTTCTATTGGTCTATGACCTGGTTTTGTCCCCGTGTCCTGCTGTACCGATCTTTGTTGTTCTGCCAAGCTTCTGTGCAGTTTATTAAATGCTCTTGGTACTTTGACTTAGCACGCAACGCGCCCAGTTTTTTGTGCTTGACAATTACCAAATAGCTCTCATGTAGCTGTCAGCTTTAAATTTAGATTGAAATTGTTACCTTTGCTAACTGACTAAGAAGACAATAAAAATGAATATATTATTTTAAAAATACTATTATGTTATATAAATACTAATTAATTTAAATGAACATTCCTGCACATACAAAACATAAATTAAACTTAAAACTTTTTCCTGACAAAATTTAAAACCAAGGATGTGCAAAGTAGCAGTATTAAAAAATAAGGGATTTGCTGTATAGACCTTTGCCACAATGTTTACTGAGTTTGCCTCTACTGCATATACAACACAGTGGATATGCAGGGTTATACATTAAAAACATTTAAAATGCTTTGAACATTTGCTCTTCAGTCAAAACAGACTACAAGTCGTCTATGTCTGAAGTTAACGGCACTGCTGTTGCCTGTGCTGAACCCCAGCGAAGATTTAAGAGCAAAGATAGAAATCTCTTTGTTAGACACTGCAGGTGGAACTTCGATAACCCCACTATTCAGAGCGAAACTGTGCTTTGTGATTTCCACTGTCTGTCTACTCTCCGCTGCAACTAAATTCTACATTCACAGAAACAGACATGGTGACATCACCATCTAATCGACTGCTAAAAAAATTGCCAACTGAAACCAATCCAGGCCCTCAGCTTTTACTATCCAGCGCATACCACTGAAAGTAAGCTGCTTGGACGCAAGAGGATCATTCAAGAGAAGAGAAGAAGAAGAATAAGTCTGGTAATAAAGACAAACCTAAGTGGTTTTGGATAACTTCATGTAGAAAATGATTTCTGTCTTTCATTTGATCCACAGACCTGTCCTTAATTGTATGACTTCCAAATAAACATTTTTCTTTGAAATTATAGAAAATGAAATTGCAAAGCTAAGGTTTTTTAAAATTATTTTAAGAAACTAATTTTTGTATATTCTTCACTACACTAATTCTTACACATTCCACACAGACCATCTGTAGTGGTCGGATTTTTTTCTCCTTACATTTCCAAACATAGTCCCATGATGTTATGGATTACACTTCATGAACTGTGTGACAGGTATTATCATTTTACATTGCTAAATTGTATTCAGTGGTTCCAGACCCGGTCCTGGAATAATCTTGCCCTTCATATTTTATATTTTCGCTGCTCCCACCAACTGATCCAACTATTATAATTCAAGTTTTTTCAGCTTCATTAAGAATGTGATGTTAATGCTACATAGTACCCAATTTTTTTATTTATATAGAACCATCTACAGCACATTCTTCATCAGTCTGAAGAACCTAGCCCTTAATCAAGCAGAGGGTTCTTTGAGTATACATGGTACTATGTAGAACCATTTTCATTCTGGATAAACCCTTAAAAACACCTTTTAAAATGTGAAATGGTTCATTTAATTACAGCTTCTTCTTCTTCTTTTTCCTCTTCTTCTTCTTCTTTTTCCTCTTCTTCTTCTTTTTTTTCTTCTTCGTATTATTATTATTATTATTAGTTGTAGTAGTAGTATAAGTAATACAGTAGTATAATAATATTCCAGATGATTTTTTTTTCTTTTTTTCCTAAAAAGTTCCTCTTGATTCTCAGAGATCTGGAGCATCCACACAGAACACTGCACCATCCACGCTGTCTGTGTTCATCCAGAACACCTCACCATCCACACATTCTGTGTCCACCCAGAACACCTCACTCTCTACACAATGTGTCTACCCAAAACACTTCACCATCCACACATTCTTTGTCCAATCAAGCACCTCCAAGTGCATTTTCCCTATAAAATTTACATCCCATTTACTAAATCTCCTTGGGATGACATAACAGATAATATATTAATAAATATTATTACCATATTTATAAAGAAGGTCATGCACAGAATTTAATTTGGTATTTAGCAAATATTTTTATTGGTTATTATGGGGTAGCCATATTTACAACAAAACTACCAGTTAATCTACAAAGAGGCTGCTGCTAGTATTATATGTAGCATTATATAATTTCATATGATCACTACTGGATGATGATGATGATGAAATTACACAACCTCATGTCAAAGAAATCCATCTTGAATAGGGCAATGCTAAATTTATTGACCTGGCCCTATAGGATTAGAAGTAACAATCACTGGTACTGCCAGCCTAGACAATTTCCTCATCTATGGCATATATGGTTTGAACATTGACAGTAGCTGGCCGGTATTTGCCTAGGAGAAGATCCCTCACTTCTGGTACCCAGCAGTGTTTGCAAAAGCTGCAACTCATGCATGGAAGTGAAAGATCATACCTTCCTTACAATTCTCATTCTGTAAAGTGATGCTGTACATGGTATTTTTAAAAATGTGTATAAGACATTATAATACAATTGATGGTGATCAAGGTGATTGATCGTCCTGCACTAACAGTGATCTATGAATTTTACAGGAGCAAAAATGGTGTGGCAGAGGTTTTGGCAACAGACATGCTGCAGTAGAGTGTTGTACCTGTACACTGTTGATATAAACCATTTAAGAAAAACGATGCATAAAAACATAGCCTAAACTCAATAAATGAGATTATTTATACAGAAAGATGTTTCTATTAATAGGTAACATATAAAACTAAATGGGTATTAGAAGTATTAAACATGATTACATATTTTAACATACCTATATGTGTGCAATGTGGTAAAAAATATTGTCAAAACACAAAAAAAATTAACTTCATGATGTTTTCACAATTCAAGAGCTGAACTAAATTCAATTAAACAGGATTAGTTATGCTCATTTTGTAATCATAATTTACCACAATAACAACCAATATTGTCTGTGCTGATACACATTTTCTTTGTTACAGAGAGAAGAGTACTGATACCTGCCTTTATAAAGAGTATAATACATATGATTCTTTCTAATGTGCTTTCATAACACCACCTCCTGGATAGTGCATTACGTCATGGGATCAACTGGTCAATTACAATTAAGAGTTAAACAAAGTTAAACAAGGAATAAGACGTCACACGTTTGTCATTGTTTTATAAATTCCAGTACCAGACAAATATTTAAGCTATAAGCAATATAAAAAGAGAACAATAATTCTGACATGAAAGGAAGGTTCATACATGGTCTTGCAAAATAATGATGTCATTGTCAGCTTTCACAGAATATGGTGTGGGAGGAATGGCCTTGTAAAAGCCTCTGACCTTCTCTCTTGATTGTGCAAGATGTACTATTTGTGGACTGCAAGGTGAGAGTGAGGACACAAGTAAAACTTTGGTAAACAGTCAGCACATCGAATGACAGACTCCTGCACACAACTATAGAAGCAAAATGTCTTAAACTCCAGTCTGATGACGCTAAAGGTGCCTTCAAGCTTTCATCTACCTGTGTATTCAATATCTCCAAAACTGCCTAACAAAATTACCACCTCACAGAATTTATGACTGTGCAATCAATTTAATAGATAATCAAATACCCCCAAAATCCTGTGCTTACCCTCTTACCCAAGCTGAGGAGAGGACCATGGATGAGTACATAAAGGAGGCACTAGCCCAGGGTTGCATATGGCATTCCATGACTCTTGCGGCTGCCGGCTTCTTTTTCATTATAAAAGAGGGACGGAGGTCTTGGACCTCACAACTCACAGCTTATACAGGAACCTGATGACTTGATGGTGAAAACTGTTCATTAGCCGGTTTGTTCTGGCCTGGATGCTGCGGTACCTCCTACCTGATGGCAGTAAAGTGAACAGGCCATATGCTGGGTGGCTACAGTCCAAGCGGATCTTCTGGATTTTCCTCAGGCAGCGGCACCGATAGATGTCCTGCAAGTTTGGAAGTTTGCTGCCTATGATGGACTCCGCTGTCCTCACCACTCTCTTCAGGGCCTTGCGGTCGTAAGCAGTACAGCTGCCATACCAGACAGTGCTGCAGGCTGTGAGGATGCTCTCTATGGTGCATCTGTAGAAGTTGGTGAGGCTGTCAGGAGGCAGACCAAACTTCGGGAGCCTTCGCAGGAAGAGGAGGCACTGACAGGCAGACCTCACTTCTTTGTTGGTGTGGAGTGACCAGGTGAGGTCATCTGTGAGGTGTACCCTGAGGAACCTAACACTGCTGACCCTCTCCACTTCAGCTCCATTGATGTATAGGGGAGAGTGACCACCCCTCTGCAGTTTCATGTAGTCCACGATCATCTCCTTAGTTTTGCTGATGTTGAGACTGAGGTTGTTGTGGTAGCACCACTCTGACAGGGCACTGACCTCATCTCTGTAGGCAGTCTCGTCTCCAACTGTGATGAGGCCTTGGATGGTGGTGTCATCAGCAAACTTGAAGATGATGTTGGATGTGTGTCTGGCTACACAGTCGTGTGTAAACAGGGAATACAAGAGGGGGCTGAGGACACAGCCTTGAGGAGCCCCTGTGCTCAGAGTAAGAATGGATGAGAAGCTGTTTCCTACTCTCACCACCTGGAATTGAGGAAGACAACCCCATATCTTTGGTACCAGTTGCACTTGAACAACTCAAAGGGGCATAAGTATTCCCTAAATTGGATCTCCACAGCTCTTACAATATTGTCAGGGTCCGGGAGGGTGGAAAACGGCCTTTCTTACCACCAGGGGGTGCGACAAATATCTTGTTATGTCTTTCGGGTTGAGGAACGGCCCTTCTGTTTTCCTCTTGGATATGCTGGGTCAATTTCTTATCGCCTGCATTGACGATATTTTGATTGACTCACCTGATATGCCTTCTCAAATTCAACATGTCTGTAAAGTTCTCTCCTGCCCCCCTAAGAATCAGCTGTTTGTCAAGGGTGAGAAATCTGAACTTCAGTTATGTTTGACCTCCTTCCTAGGTTACGTTATCAGCCCCAAAGGCGTTGTTTTTCATCATTTGGCCTATCCCCAATTCCGTCCACAACCTCAAGAAATTACCGCTTGGTTGCTGCCCCTCTCGTTTCTCTTCTTAAAGATGATGTGAAAAGGATCGCACGGAACCCTCAAGCAGAGAGTGCTTTTGCAGAGCTAAAACAGACAGCTAAAACAAAACTCCTGTGCCCTTGCTACAAAAAAACTGACCCTATTAAACCCTTTGTTGTGGAGATAGATGCCTCCAATGTGAGAGTAGGTGCTGTTCTATCACAGTGCAGTGGTGAACCTCCAAAATTATGACCTGTTGGGATATTTTTTGCGGAATTGGGGATGAGGAGCTTTTGGTCGTTAAGCTAGCTTTTGAAGAGTGGCTCTACTGGCTGGAAGGTCTGCCTATCGTACTGGAACACACAACACGAAGGCTGATGTTTGAGATCAAACCTAATGAGGAGATTAATCCTGAGCATATTCTCCAACCCACAATGTTCTTAGCAGCTTTTAGGTGGGATGTAGAAGTTGAGATCAAGCAGGCAAATTTGACGGGTCATATTCCAGAGGCGTGTCCCCATAACAGATTGTTTGTCCCAACACAATTCCATGATCAGCTAATCACTTAGGGTCATACGTCCCTCACCTCAGGTGTATGATGACTATGGCTAGGCTAGATGTAACAGGTCAGTGCTGGGTGGCGCAGCTCTCAATGTTTGACTTCAACATTCAGTACAGGAGTAGAGAATTTAACGCCAATGATGAGAGGATCTACACACACTCGTTCACCTGGAGGATAAGCAGACGCAGGAGAACAAGGAATTGGAACAAGCTTAGAAGCATGTGGTAGTCATGAGGGCATTGTGGTGAGCTGAGCGGAGATGAGCTACAGGTACAGAAAGGAGGGGAGTGATGTTTCTGAAAATAACACTGACTTGAAATGTGGCATGAGCAGTTGTTTAAATTCCTATGACTGCTCTGCTGTGGCTTTAATTCATGATGATTGCCTTGCTACCAGAGAAGCAGACCCCAGAGTTTCAGATAGGGTTTTGAAACTCCAAGTAGTCACAAAGAGACAGGTTCTGGAGTAGAGACAGAGAGGAACATAATAAAGAGAGGGCGGAGCAGAAAGGATTTGGCCAGAAGGGGGAAGGGACACATCGCATGTATGGCATGCAAAGACAACGTCTCGTTCCTTCTCACAAAATTGTCTACATCTTAGGGACGTTTTACTTAGGTTTTTTTTATTACGATTCATTTGCTTAGGAAACAGAAAGTTTCAGTACTCCATTGTACTTTGTGAAGGTAAGAAGCTATATAACTATTCTCTTAATCCATTTACGTTAATAATGCACTACCTGATGCACTAGAACTATTGTTTTGTTTAACATGGATAGCATTTGTCCAGCAAGGTTCTTTAATCTGTATTAATCTGTGAGTAGTATTCAGTAAGGTCAGTTCTGTGTTGCGCTGTGTAAGGGGGAGGGCTGTGCAGTTGGTGACTATCCATTCAATTCTATGGGCTTGGTGAAAGCCTGCTGCCAAATAAACTGCTGCTACTTTGCTGGTTAAAGAATACCACTGGTGTCTCGTCTCCATCCTTTCTTTGAAAATAATACACAATGCAGAGCACCTTACCTCTGTATAGCTAATATTTATTTAGCAGTGTCTAGTGGTATTCTATAATACCTGGAGTACCCTACAATGACTTAATCAGTTTATTCTACAGTTCTATAGAAATAGAATTATCCTATTGAGTGTAAATGGTTTCCACAAAAGGTTGTGTTTTAGCAAAGAGCATGGCCCTTGACCAGTAATGACCCATTCAAACAGATAAATCCTTGATGTCAAAGTCCTGTTCTTATCATCACACTGGCTAGTTCCTTCAATAAACGTAAGGTCAGTTCTAAATTTGGAATTTTTTAGCACTGCATGATCCCACATTTTTTTTCTCTTTTTTTACATCTTGAGAATGGAGTGATTATACATTCTGAGTTTATTTAATTCACTTGGAGTTGGTGCTGATCCAGTACCAGTATGGATACCTGGTATTGAATCAGAGCTCACTGTACTTTGTTGTTTCAGGCCACAACTGGTTTGTAATTTTAGTACCAATGATTTAGGATGCAATGAATCACAGATTGTCTTGATTTGTAAAGTAATCTTTATTGAAAATGAAAGTGGTACAGACATTTCTGTGTGTATCATGTTCTTCTTGTCAGGTGGTGAATTACTGGGGTATTGCTAATGGCTTGGCATTGTGTGCTGTGATGCTGTACTGGAGGATGGCATAGAGACCCAGCCATGGTGGGACGCTTACCCAGAATTACCCCCATCTTCATTCTTTTGGCCTTTTCAGCGGTTCTACTGCTCATGTGGTACATCACCTCTTTGGAAGTGAGTAGATGTTACAGCATGTTCACAGCAGAATGTAGCCGCACAGGGAGGACTGTGCCGTTGCATGAGTCACTCTGAGCTTCACTGTTCTGCTTTATTTATCACTATACCTTATGTAATTTGAATCTGCTTGTGTAGAAATGAATGACAAAAATTTGAGGCACTAACAAACAAATTCAGCAAGAACTTCCTAATAAAGAAAACCAAATCACAGTTCCTGTCTAATGCTGTAGCAAACTCTATCACACATTACTACAGTATTTGGTGCCAGGCTGGTATATTTAAATCTGTTCTGGTGTCCTTAAAATGGTGTTGGTAGGTGAATTAAAATGAAAATATCTCTTAGCTGCTGAAATCAGTTGATCATATCTGGCATAGTTATTTTTCCTGGGATTTGTTTTCTTTGCTTTCACACTATCTTGATTAGAATAGAATTGCTCCACTTGTGCTGTTGACTTTTTTTTAATAAAGAGGTAGACCAGATATATTAATAGCAGTAACAAAGTTTATTATTCTCCAAATGTTTTAGGATGTAACGTGTTGATTATGAAGTCACTTGGGGATTGTATAAGTGGCGAGGTGTTATCTTGTGAGGGAGATTGAACACTGGCCAGCTCGTTCATGGCAAGGTGACATGAATTTGAAAAAGGCATGATTGAGAGTTCTAGACAGATGGGACATACAATTTCTGAAGATCTGAGGTCATGGAAGGTATTACCACCCACAGTGGACAACACAGTGCTCACATGTGCTTAAAAATCATGACCTGCATCTGGCTAGAACTCTGCAGAACAAGTGACTCTTGCAGAAATCACATGCAGGCCCCACACAGTATTCTTTGGCTTTCATGGGATATGGGAGCAGAAGACTCACCAAAGTGCTTTTGCTAACAATAGGACACTGGACACAGCGCCTCACCTGGGCCTGTGAGGCGGACCCTAGAGAACTGTTCAACCTCACTTACAAGCATGTCACAATCTCCACAGTTGTGGGCTTTCCCAGGCAATTTTTTAATATACATACTGCTATTTCATGACTTAGTGTGTCAGTGTAATGTCTTAGTCTGAGTTATCTCTGCTGTATAACTAAAGTTTAGTTGGTTAGTGTAGAAGTCAGCTTTGTGTTTTCATGTAGCTTTCGTTCACAGATTATATAAATTCTGAATTCTATTGAACTCTTTTTTTAAAAATTGAATATTGTAGGTTTTTAATTTTGGCCTCAAACTGAATACAAATACATATATAAGAGATAGATTGTTATGAATGTTAGGGCACCATTTTGTGTGATGGTACTGTGGAGCCAGGAGTAAGGACTGCAGTGGGTGGCTATTACATTGACATTTGCTTACTTGGCATTCGGGGGCTAAACAAAAACTATGCATGCTCCCTAGCTTATGCATGTCACTCAGCATAGACATATAGAAATAAAAAACGCTTACATGAAAAATAGAATTATAGGGCTCTGAGTATGTAACTGGAGTCCTCAACCTTTTTCTGTTTTGTGACTTCCTGTTTAATTTTGTAAGGCATTCCAGTATCTCTTCCTTCTCTCTTCTTGCAGACATTGAACTTACAGAAAATGTCAACTTTCTACCAGAGGCAAAATAGCATCTACTCAGCCTTTAAAACCCCTGATATCTTGCTGCCTATGGAGCTCAACCACACATACTGCCCCCACTTGGGCCAGGAGCCCACTGCAGAGGAGGCCAGAGAGGAGATTTATCTCCTCCAATCCATTTCCTGGCCTGGACCCCTGATACCAAGACTACCCTACCAGTTCAGCAGTGACCCTGCCCAAAGCTACTTTGTGATCAGGGGTCCAGCTGAGCAGCATGTAGGTGGTCAGCTGGTGGTTGACGTCCATGTGCTGAACTTCCTGGGGAAGACCAAAAAGCATGGAGGAGATTTCCTGTTGGCCCGTCTGCATTCACCAGAGCTGGGGGCGGGTGTGGTGGGCCAGGTGCATGATCACCAGGATGGCAACTACACTGTGCTGTTTCCGTTGCTGTGGGAAGGAGTGGTAAAAGTGGACGTCACTATGGTGCACCCCAGCGAGGCGGTGGTGGTGCTGAAGAGGCTGTTGAAGGAGCAACCAGACCGTGTGTTCTTCAAGAGCCTCTTCCGCTCTGGCTCCCGGTCAGAGACCACTGTGTGCAACCTATGCCTGCCCAACACAAAGCAACCTCTCTGCAACTACACTGACCCACATACTGGAGAGCCCTGGTACTGTTACAAGCCCAAAAAGTTAGCCTGTGACACACGAATCAATCACTCAAAAGGAGGCTATAAGAAAAAACTCCTTACAGCATATGAATCTCAGTTCTTCCAAAGGTGAGCAAGCTTATAAATATTAGGTTTTTATTTTTTTAATTTTTTTTTTTTGGAAAAAGCATGCATAAATAAATTAAAATAGCAAATTTAAACACAATTCTGAAAATTAATCTTTTTTAGTTTTTATTTGTTTCAGTGATGTAAATATCAAGGTTCCTATACATTCCTCAGGGATGGACAATGTGACTGTATTGCCTGCAGAAAATGGTATGTTGTATATGAATTATGTGTCACTGTTTACAAATACAGAATATCATGCACAACCAAATTATATAGAAAAGAGATTCATCCCAAAAGGCTGCTTTAAGTGTAGGGAGTTTTTTATAAAGAACAACAGTGGGTGTAAAAAAACATTTTTGGTTATGTATAAAGGTGTTATAAATCACAATTTAGCATTGATATTTCTGATATTTATATTTTTAGCAATCCATAATATGGTTGGATTTAACCCTCTTAATTACACATAAGTTTAACCAGGTATTTCTGAAAAACAGTTTCACTGTAAGATTTTGACATTTACCTGCTGGATAATTACTCCTCTTTCTCAGTACTTAAAGAACAACATGACCAAATGTTTGCATGTCTGCTCATTCAGCATTTCTTCTGAAAGGAAGACTATTTATAGTCTTGTTCTGTCATCCCACGCTCGCCCACTGATGTTTCTTCCTGATGTAATAGGTATTGGGAGTTTTGAGTATTGTCCCCTCTTTGCTGTAGTAGCAGTGTCTGCAATAATCAGGGAAGGCTTTACACTGAATGTTGGAAGATTCAGCCACAACAGTATTAGTGAGGTCAGATTCTGATGTATGATAGTTAGTTCTGGGCTGGAAATGCATCCAAAGTTATTTGATGATAGTCTGTCAATCCAGCGAACGCAGTTTCACAGTTTCACCGCTCTGGTAAACGTTTGGCAATAGACTTGGTGACCTTGGGCTTGCGTGCAGCTGCTTTAAAGTATCCCATTGGTTTGCCAGACCTGTTCTTTGGAGATGGGTGCACCTTGAAGTAGCTGAATTCACTAGAATTGAACTGTTCACTGAATTCCTTAGAAGAAATCCCTGGACACTTCCGGACACACTGAATATCTGCCACATTTAAATACATTCAAAAAGTATATATATTTTCTCTTTTTTAAAGGAAAAAACAAAATGGAAAGCAATAAATTCATTCCTTCGGGATACTACTATCATGATTCTTGGAGGCCTTTAGGCGGGACAGTTATGCTCCAGTTTAATGACTCATCCGCCATAACGCAGTGTCTTAAAGGAAAGATTATACACATGTTTGGAGACTCCACTATGCGGCAATGGTTTGAGTACCTCCACACCTTTGTTCCTGGTAAGAACATTGAAAACCTCTTCTATCTCTCTCATGGTTTGTTTGTTTCCCAGTCTTTAATGGTTTGTTTATTTTTCTCTCATTATGACCATCTATCCCTCTCCAGAACTGAAGAAGATTAACCTTTATACTTCTACCCAAGTAGGGCCTTTCATGGCAGTGGACAATGGACACAACATTCTGGTGACCTACCGCTGCCATGGGCCACCCATCCGCTTCGGCACCGCATCCTCCCCAGAATTGCACTATATAGCTAATGAGCTGGACGGGATACGGGGTGACCCGAATGTAGTGGTGCTTGTGAGCATCTGGTCTCACTTCAGCACCTTCCCTGTGGATGTGTACATTCGGCGTCTTCGACACATCCGCAGGGCCGTGGTGCAGCTCCTGGACCGTGAGCCATCCACCTTAGTGGTGATCCGCTCACCCAACCTCCAGAAGCTGGGACCTGAGGTGAGCTTGTTTAACAGTGACTGGTTCTCACAGCAGCAGGACACGGTACTGCGCGCCATGTTTCGAGAGGTCAACGTTCGGATACTGGACGCCTGGGAGATGACACTTGCCCACAGACTCCCCCATGATGTGCATCCACCCCGTAGTATCATCAGAAACATGGTGGAGTTAATTTTGTCCCAGGTCTGTCCAGTCAAGGAAAAAAAAAGAGAAGTAGCTAGCAAAATACTGAAACATAAACAGTGAAGTGGTGTTAACTTTTGAGTCTGAAACACATATGGCTATTTAAGAATTGTGGAAATGTTTCTTTGTGCCAAGTATTATTTCTCCAGTAAG
The DNA here is from genome assembly GCA_024036415.1 of Prochilodus magdalenae. Taxonomy (NCBI): domain Eukaryota; kingdom Metazoa; phylum Chordata; class Actinopteri; order Characiformes; family Prochilodontidae; genus Prochilodus; species Prochilodus magdalenae. Next base: position 1,562,846 of record JAMWET010000668.1, on the reverse strand, counting down.
CAGTTTGTGAACATCCTCAGATCTAAAAATAAGATAAACATTTACCACCTACAAAGTAATTAGCTCTTAGCCCCAGTATGTAAAGGTTCTGCTTACCGTCAGAGGAAAACAGTATTGTCACTGTTAACACAAATCACTATGTTGTCAGCGGTATGGCTAGAGATCATGGCTGTAGTCATGTGTTAAACATTGGGAGAGACCCAATGGTGAGTGGTACTGTGTTACTGCATCTTCTCCTCATCATCATTTTCTTTTACTGAGACTTCATGTTAGTTGAATACACCCATGACCATTGATGTGGAATCAATATAGATGTGGGACTGTATGGCCAAATAATTTCCAGGTAACTGTAAAAACACAATCATAATAAAGCTGATAAGAATCTGTTTGAGTACCTGTCATTTGGTTTCTATTACATGTCATAAACTGTAAGGTCAGTCTAATGTTTTACACTTACTTTGTTTATGTAGTCATTAATCTTTAACTCGTATGTCGTCTCCTGCATTAGTGCTTTGTTGGGATTACTTGATTAGTTAAAGGGGTTCTCCTTTTTTAACTCCTCTCATTCTTGCTCCAAGGGTTTTCTGCTTGCCACCATTGCCCTTCATGTTAGTGGAATACGTTCATGGCCATTGACGGTCACTGCAGGAATTTATGGCTAAATAATTTCCAGGTAACTGTGTTAGCAGTGATGGCTAATGTTGGCAATGGTTGGTTTATCAACACTCACAAATTACCCTGAAATGTTTGTTTCCACCAAATTATTGAGAATTACTGACACGTTCCAGCAAAATATTATTTATTTCTACATTTACAGTTTCAGCACACAACATGTTATTGTATTGATGTTAATGTTACCTTTTCTTTTCAGGCCAGTAAGAGAGAATAATAAATGCCCCAACAACAACTGATGGGAGGAACACTGACGTCCTAGCATTATATCACTAATGAGTGGCTGATACTTATTTAGGGTTTTATATCTGTATATTGTGGGCACAGTTTGAGCATATCCAAATATGATTTTCAGTAAATATTACATCCCAAATATGATTGCACCGATCTCCTGTGACTAATACTGTATCTGTACACTTACACAGATCAATGATCAATCAGGTCTAATAAAAGTAGTGAAATCAAGCACTTTTCTCTTATCTCTCTTGCAAAACCTGCAGGTCCTAAATGTTATTTAAACATAGATTATAGACTGGTACAGTATCAGTACGTGCACCAGATACAGTGAGACTTTGTTTTGTAGTTGTGGTTACATGCTTAATAGTCTAGGTGACACGATGAGAATAGCAACAGCTCCTGTTTAATTTAGAAGTGTTTTTTATTTCCTATTTTCAGACCAATTGTGTGGAGTTGTCTTGTTAAGTTGCCTTGCATTATTTGGTTAAACAATTTGCTGAAATTAAAGCTTTTCAGCTAAGAGATATGTTTCTGTGAGGTTACCTGTTTAAAAATATTTAACCCTCACTGTTGATTTTTTGTCTGATTCAGCTGTGAATCAAACAGCCATTGCAGTGCTGGACTGCACCTCATATACATAGTGGTGTTTGGGCTTCCACCTCATGTCATGTACTCATTATTTGCATGTTCTGTATTCAGCTGTGGCAGCTCTGATGACCTGTGTCAACTGCTCTTAATCAATGAACTGGTCAGTTAGTATGCTATATATCCTTGTTGTTTGTATTGTACTTATTTTAGTAGGAATTATGAATTATTAGCTAATTCATAAATAAATTTAAACAATTCTGAAAATTGCTTTTTTTTAATTTGTTGTCAGTGTTGCATGGAAGTATACGGAGGTATAAAAGTGTACGGAGGTATTAAACCAACTAGATAAAGTTAATGCACTATCATGATGTCTGACAATAAGTTTGTATAATATCTCCTGAAGAATGTTTCTAGATCAGCTCTAAATATTTATATATAATATTATATTTATAAAAACACCGCTTTGCCTTTATTACTACTTCCATTCCTCTCAGGTTACTTAAGTTCAGTTTTTTAAAGCATTCGAGGGAGATGGGGGGGGGTCCATTTTAATATATAAAACCTATATAAACATAAACTCCTGATATCCACTTATTTACCTTTTACTTTCTCCTTATTATGCAAAAAAAGAAAAATTATGATCTCCTCACAAATAGCTCGGAGTGAAAGCTCTTAACGCACCCAGCATCTATCATCATAGGAACTTTAGAGTGCTGGGTTTGTCTTATTGTGACTCACTCTAGGTTTTAAAAGCCAGAGGTGTTATCAGTCAAACAACAGACTCTGATTAAATACTGTTTAAACACAAAGACAATTTATACTAAATAATAATGACTGAAATGTAGCTGATTTTGAAGACAAATAAATGCAAATAAAATAATTAATATTTAAAATTATTCTAGAAATACAAATTAATTAAAATAGGCATACACCTTTATAAAATGACCTGAAACTGGGAGCGACGGTGTCGCCTAGCAAAATCAGTCAGGTATTACACTTAACTCACGATCTCCTGTACCTAGAACAGAAAGTCACTGACTAAAAACACACTCACAATATTGCTGATAAGAATCTTCTTGAGTTCCTGCCCAGCAGTTTCCATTACATATGAGAAGCGGTGAAGTCAGTCTAATGATGCTAACTTTGTTTATTTAGTCATTAATTTTTAACTCGCATGTCGTCTCCTGCATTAGCGCTTTGCTCTCTGGCAACTGGAGTAGGATGGGTTCTCCTTTTTTAAGTGCTCCCAGGGTTTTCTGGTTGCCACTTTTGCACATATAGCAGAAAGACATCAGTTTGGATGCTAAATTGCCGTTAGGTGTGTGTGTGTGTGTGTGTGTGTGTGTGTGTGTGTATGTGTGTGTGTGTCCTGTGACGGACTGGTGTTCTATCTAAGATGTTTTCTGCCCTCCGCCCAGTGACAGCAGTGATTAGTTAGGAGTGCTAGGTGAAGTCATAACCATTACATCAGGAATGGGATCAGTGTTTTTCATGCTCTAAAATGATACACACACCTGGCAGTTTCCCACCTTTGCTGTACATCCCTGTAAAAAGCTATTTTAAAATGTAACATCTTTGAATATGAAATTTGTAGAATATGAGGGAAAATTGTGTTTGTTTGTTTTTGAGTAATTTGATATTTGGCTCTTTATCTAATGTATAACTTTGTCCAGCAGTAGTGGTGTCTGTTGTCATGAGCACACATTCTCGGTTAAATATAAAATTCGCCAGTAAACTAATTTCATAAAGCATTGTTGGCTTTTCTGGGACAGAGAAAGTTTTGACTCAACATAAAAAAAATGAGCCATGTGATATTCATAAACAAATTAAGGACATAAAAAACTCAGGACAGCCTGAGCCATGTGATATTCATAAACAAATTAAGGACATAAAAAACTCAGGACAGCCTGAGCCATGTGATTGAGGGACTGGAGTTAGTTGGTAATGGTCTGTAAGCATTTATTTCCTGGAACTGTCCATTTATTTTGAGACTGGATTCATTTGCCACTAACTGTGAAATATCATATAGAGTGATTTGTCTGGAACATTTGTCTGTGTACAGTCCTGATAATGGGCACACACTGTACATGGTCAGTCCCAAAGCACAGGTGCCTAGCAGAGGGTCCTTACAGGCTAAATGAAAGGCCAGCAGAGGGCAGGCAAAGAGCCAAGGACACCAACCTAGTAGAGGAGAAATCCAACTTACCTGATCTTTTCTAAACTTTTTTTTTTTTTTTTTTAATTATATCCCCACAAAGTGTCTACAGATTTTCTTCTGATGATTTATGATGGTTCCTAACATTACAGTGCACACAAAAGCAAATCCAATAATTGTTGCGGTCTGTATGCATGTCATCTGTATGCAAGATGACTCATGAAGAGCATCACTATGGGGTCAGTCGGGTACAGCGATAAGGCCCATATTGGATATATTACATGCGTGGCCGAGCGTGAAACTCAAATAATTTGCAAGTCATTTACATTTGCAAACCTACAAAACAGGTTGCATGTCTGTATATTGAGTGATCATATTCTGATTATTAAGCCAGTCACAAAATTCAATTTAAACAAGTAATAAAGCACAGCAATGCAAAATGACAGAAATCTTAGGGTCCAAGAGTGTGATGCCTGTAGCCAAATTATACTTGAGCTAGGACATATCTGAAAACTGATGTTCTGTGGATGTTCCCAAACCCTGACCCACCTGTTTGTTTGTCCTGCTCTCAGCACACCTGATTCAACTGATCGTCTAATTAATAAACTTAAGCTGAAATGGGTTTGTTTTGGCCGTGAAAGATGAATGGGCAGGGCAGGCAGCTTTTTGTACATGCATATACCTTAACCCAATTCACCTGCCCTCAGCCCCTGTAGTAAATGAGTATTAGTGTAACTAGCGGGATGTACTGTGTTACCTCAGATATTACTCACTGGGCACAGACCTCTACTTAAATAATAAATGAGAAAATGTTGGTACAATAGCTCTTACTTGGAGTGAAGGTCGGTCACAAAAAGTGACATTTATTAAAATTAAATTTAAACACTGTGGAAATATTTGCAGTATAGGATACAAAAGGTGCTTTTTGTTTATTTACGAGTGTTTACGAGTGTTACGAGCAGCTTTAAGTACTTAGGGGTCCACATCAGTGATGACCTCACCTGGACACTGAACACCACATATGTGCTAAAGAGGGCTCAGCAGCGGCTGTACTTTCTAAGGAGGCTGAGGAAATTTGGCATGTCACCCAGAATCCTCAGCAACTTCTACAGCTGCATCATTGAATCAATCCTGACCAGCTGCATCACTGTGTGGTATGGCAGCACTACTGTGAAGGACAGCAAACGCCTGCAGAGAGTGGTAAAGACTGCTACCAAAATCACCAAGATGGCACAACCCTCTCTGCAGAGCATCTACAATCTCAGAGTCCACAGGAGAGCTGCCTCCATCATCAAAGATCCCACCCACCCCCAACATGGACTATTTACACTTCTACCTTTAGGTCGGAGGTACAGAAGCGTGAAATGCCGGACTACCAGATTAAAGAACTCTTTCTTTCCCACAGCCATCAGACTCTTAAACAGTTGAGCTGATGTCTCCCCTCATAGACATCACTGTATTTATAACAATTGCACTAACTCATATCATTTTTTTTGCACATGAATAGTTGCACTACTGTACTTGACTGTTTGTGTCTGCATACAGCTGCACACATCGTTTTGCACATGTAACTGTTCTTGTATGGTTATATTTCAGCTCATTTTGCACAAACACCACTTTACTACAGACTGTTACAATGTAACTAATGTAGCACATACCTGCACAATGTATATAGCCTGTATAATTCTAAATTGTTTACATTTTATATTTTATTTTATATATTCTCTGCATGCTTAATTTTGATCCTTGTTATTTGTCTATTTATATTTATACTTTTTATTCTATGACATCCAGTGTGGGCAGCAAAGTAAGAATTTCATTGTACATGGAAACTAGTTTCCTTACTGTGCATATGACAATAAAGCTTTGAATCTTGAATCTTGAATCTTTTTTTTTCAACTTCTTTGGAACATGGGTATAAGAACAACCGGTGTCCATGCATACGACCGCCAGACACTGCTACACTACCGGAATCAACCAAATAACACCATAAACGATGAGCTACGAGAAACGCTATGCGGTTTCGGTCTGCTACGGCAACCAGTCCCCCAGATCGCCGCCTTGCCTGAAGCTGGCAGCCGAAAGAGGGGGCACCGGAAGCGGTGCACGAGACTACAGAAGCGTGGTAAGCGGACTGGAGTTCGTACTAGATTAACATCAAAGCCAACGCGACCAGCTTTCCCGTCCATCCTGCTCTTGAATGTCTGCTCCCTGGAGAATAAAATGGACTGCATCCGACTTCAGAGAACTACACGGAGAGAATCTAGAGACTGCTGCGTCTTTGTTTTCACCGAGACGTGGCTAAGCGACAGAGTTCCCGACGCCAGCATTCAGCTAGACGGACTAGCTTCGTTACGTACTGACAGAGACTCAGCCCTGTGCGGTAAGACTCGCGGTGGAGGACTGTGTGTTTACATCAACACAGAATGGTGAAAGAACTCTGTACTGGTCTCTAGTTACTGCTCACCTCTAGTGGAGTTTATGGTCGTCAGATGTAGATCTTTTTATCTACCGAGGGAATTCACCACAGTGCTGATCATCAGTGTTTACATTCCACCCGGCACTAACGCTAAAGATGCGCTCTATAAGCTGTACAGCGCTATCAGTGGACTGCAGAACACTCACCCTGATGGACTGTTTATTGTTGCTGGAGATTTCAACCATGTAAGTCTCAAGACAGTTCTCCCTAAATTCCACCAACTTTGCTACGAGAGGAGCGACCCGCCCCCACCTCGGATACTCAGATCACATCTCTGTTATGCTAATTCCAGCATACAGACCGCTCGTCAGACGATCAAAGCCGGTTCTAAAGCAGGTGAGAACATGGCCATCAGGAGCCATCTCTGCTCTTCAGGACTGTTTTGAGCACACTGACTGGCAAATGTTCAGGGAGGCTGCAACCTACAGCAACACCACAGACTTGGAGAAGTACACTTCATCTGTGACCAGCTACATCGGCAAGTGCATAGATTTGACCGTCTCCAAGACCATCACCACACGCACAAACCAGAAGCCGTGGATGACTGCAGAGGTGCGTGCTCTGCTGAAGGCTCGAGACTCCGCTTTCAAAGCAGGAGACAAGGCAGCCCTAAGGACGGCAAGGGCCAAACTGTCCCGGGCCATCAGAGAGGCGAAGCGCGCACATGGTCAGAGCATCCACAGCCACTTCAGAGACAGTGGTGACACACGGCGCATGTGGCAGGGCATCCAGGCCATCACTAACTACAGGACAACACCACCTGCCTGTGACAGTGATGCCTCCCTTCCAGAGGCGCTGAACCACTTCTAAACCCGGTTTGAGACACAGAGTGGCATGGCAGCATGGAAGACCACCCCTGCTTCCGACGACCAGGTGTTGTGTCTTACAGCAGCTGTCGTGAGGAAAACTCTATGCAGAGTTGACCCACGGAAAGCCGCTGGACCACACAACATCCCTGCTAGAGTGCTCAGGGAATGTGCAGACCAGCTGACAGATGTCTTCACCGACATCTTCAACATCTCCCTGAGCAGTGCCACCGCCCCAACGTGTCTCAAGGCAACCACCATCATACCCGTGCTGAAGAAGTCTTCAGTGTTCTGCCTCAGTGACTACTGTCCCATTGCACTCACACCCATCATCATGAAGTGCTTCGAGAGGCTCATCAAGACCCTGCTGCCTCCTTCACTAGACCCTCTGCAGTTTGCGTACCGTCCTAACCGCTTAACAGCTGACGCCATATCCACCACCCTTCACCTGGCGCTCACCCACCTGGACAATAGGGACACTTATGATGTTGTTTATAGACTTCAGTTCAGCATTTAACACAATCATTCCTCAACACTTGATCGGAAAGCTGAACCTACTGGGCCTGAACACTTCTCTCTCTAATTGGATCCTAGACTACCTGACTGGGAGACCTCAGTCAGTCCGGATCGGACGAAACACCTCCAGCACCACCATGCTGAGCACCAGAATTTCTTGTGAATGCTGAGGAAGGCACATCTCCCACCTCCCATTCTCACCACCCTCTACAGAGGAACCATCGAGAGCATCCTGAGCAGCTGCATCACTGCCTGGTTTGGGAACTGCACCGCATTGAGTCGCAAGTCCCTGCAGCAAGTAGTGAGGACAGCTGAGACGATCATTGGTGTCTCTCTCCCCACCATCACAGACATTTACACCACACGCTGCATCGGCAAAGCAACCAGCATTGTGGGTGACCACACACACCCCTCACAGACACTCTTCACCCTCCTACCGTCTGGAAAAAGGTACAGAAGCATCCGGGCCCTCACATCCAGACTGTGCAACAGCTTCTTCCCCAAGCCATCAGACTCCTTAACAACCAGAGTCTGGTCTGAATAACTGAACACATTCAGTGACTGGTCTGAACACACACACACACACACACACACACACACAAACACACAGTCTCATCTTTTAAATCTGTCTACACACAAACTTAAGGAGTACAATGTTTACATTTATACCAAATATGGACATAACTGCTGCTGCTGCTGCAAAAAAAAGTTCGTCTTTAAAAATGGACACTTTACTGCTCCCACTACCAGTGGGCTATCTGCACTGTCTTCTTCCTGTATTTGTTTTTCTTTTTTGTATATTGTAAATTGTCTTGTGTATTTGTTGTATTTATTGTTCTATATAGCACCTTGGTCCTGGAGGAACGTTGTTTCGTTTCACTGTGTACTGTACACCACTGTATATGGTTGAAATGACGACAAAAACTACTTGACTTGTTCTTGTTTTACATGCTCACCTATACAGAAGCTAGTTGCACACATTCCGTTTTATAGGACCTATATACACTAGGCAGGAGCCAGGAGCTACTACTGCAAGCTATATACTGTAGGTGCATAGCTGTACTGGCTACTGCCCTTTAAAGAGCCAGGCATGCTCATAAAATGAACATATAAAATATATACAATGAACTTGGAGTACCACCAACCACACAAAAGACTGACCTTACTATAAAAATTACACCCACAGCAACACTACACAACCAAATATGACACCCCCAAAAAGGGCAAACCAGAACACCAGAGTGGCACACTCCACAAAACAAAGAAAGCAAATAAATATATCAGATCCATTGCAATAAATATAGCTGGAAGGTAAATGAGGTGAGGTATGGTTATCACAATGCCTTATATTGGTAAAGGTGGAGGTGATGGGATATATTGATCACTCTCAAGAGGAGAAATTGGTTTTAGTTGGGCCATGTGCAACCATGGGACCAACTGCAAATATTCACAGCAATATTAGACTCATAGATCCCAACACAGCATTGCATCAAAAGGATAACAGGTGGCTCAGCAGTAAGCTAAATTTAACAAACTCCAATTACTAACTAGATAAACAGGACATAAAATAATTTTATAGGAGGGAGAAAACAGTGGCCCGCAGGCACCAAGAGCTGCTGTCCCACTCCAATAATATAAGACACTGCTGATTTCAACACAGTGGAAGCATGGCTGCTCAGTAGTAGTTAACTCAGCCATACACGCTTTTCAGTTTCCCCCCTGGTTACTTATTCCAGCCAGCACACACACATGAATTGAGGTCTTCCAGCAGTGCCACGGCAAAAACTCTGACGTCCCCTTTGTTTTAGTGAAAGAGGTAGCGAGATCACCTGGGTGCACCCACCTTCATTTTCCCCCGAACCCTAGGCCCGCTCCCCACCTACGTTCCACCTGCAGTGGGCGTGTCCCAATTCAATGGGGTCTAGCAGATTGGATAGGCAGCCTACCAATGAGTCGATCTTCAACTCACAGTTATAGTAATACTATTTAGCCATTTCTAGCACTACATCAGGCTTTAAAAACACAAATACAGTATAAAGTTTTAATATAATCATTATCTAAAATATAATAAAAACACCAATCTAGACATCCAGTCATACCACACGTATAAAACAGATTAACATCTTTTCCACGGCCACAGGATGTGTTTTTAGACAGGGTTGTTTAACAAATGGGAAGCTACTCACTGCATCAGTTAGGGTTAAACAACTTGTAACCAGCTGAATCATAATAATCCATGCCGTCGCAAGTTTGAGGACTTGCTTGACTAACCCTGATAAAAGACTTGGACTTGGTATTCATGACTTGAGACAACTAAATGGCTAGATTTTATTTTAAATATTTGCATTAGGTTTAGGAAATTAGGGATTGCTCAGGGATTAGGGGTAAATGTGTGCAAACCTGGCAGAATGCGGGAGGCCAGCAGAGCTAAGCATACAAAGTGTTGTAACCCCTTCTATGTCCAACACCAGAAGAACAGGGCCCCAAGTTCTGTTAAACTAAATTTTCCCAGTAAACATTTAACTACTGTTTTACCTCTGGACACTGTGCCGTTGGTACCACGTGTGGTTGTGAGATGTTCCCAGAAATTACGAGACGGTAGAATTAAATTAATTATATTTATTACAAAAATTGTTGTAAATGAGTAGCTCGGCCTTCGCACTTCTTTTTTTTTTTACCACAAATGACTCTATTTGAAAAGGTGGATCTTAAAAGTGGAAATTAAAAGACAGCATGGTAGTTCAACAACTGTACTGCACTTACACAACACCTTATGAAATCAGAAAAAAAACGTACAAAACCCCCAGTGCAGGCCTGATAGCTGGATTCAGATGTTTCAGAGTACTCTACACAGAGTCATGAGAAGGTGGGGAGGAGGACAAATGGACGGCGCCTCTCTGACGGCCCATGACCTAACGTGCGGAGAGAGAGAAGTTTCTGACCTCCTTCACGAGTCGCCTGTGGTTCTGTCCGGGTAGCGGTGCTCCCTCGGTGCACTCAGTGGAACTATGAGCGGGGTCCTGGTAGCTCGTAATGCTGAATGAGCCGTGGGTCGGTTCCACACGTGCCTAAACTCCGATGCTAGTTTGAAGCTGTAGCCATTAACCTGTTGCGTTAATGCGGCTAAGGCTAGCTAGCGCGGCTAACGCATTGAGAGCTCGGTAAAGTCAACAAACATATAGCTATTATGGATAGTAACAGCTAAACACGACGCCCAAAGTCTCTCATTTGGTTTACTCACTGATACGCTAGGTCTGTGTGGACCTAAATCAACTTTCACCAACGTGAAGTCAACAAAATGTGTCTGAATCTACCCTTCTACTTCCCTCACCCCTCGTCTCTCCTTTCTCTCTCTGACTGCTTATCCGTTCTAAGTCCCGCCCCCCCTACCAATCAGAAGTACAGAAGGCCAACTAACAACTAAACCGATAGAAATATAAATAAGGCCTAAACTCAAACTCGACTGAAAATGTACAAGGATTACAGAGGCACAGAAAACGCTTCAAAATAAAAGTGCCTTTTAATTATTTTAATACTACTATCAACATAAAATACTGTCTGTTTTTAACTTTTTATTTACATTTTAACCAGTAAATTAGAAACTTTTCAACACAGTTTTTATCTCTGAAATTATAACTGGGTTACACCGGCTTGAATAATGAAGGCGGCTACACCAGAATTAGTGAGGTTTGGGTTAGAAGATAATGTTGTATATAAAAGTAGTTAGGAGTGAACAGGTCTGCAGGTCCAACATCATTGACACGACCACCACAACCAACTTCATTTGTCACTACCCAACCCACACAGACAGGCTGAAGCTAGTTACTTATTCACAGCCTCCAATTCGTTTGGCTCCTTTCTTCTTGCGTTCTGATTCATCAAATGGCCGTAAACTAAAAGGAGTGTTCACAATCGTATATTTCCTGCGCAGTTTCCTTTACTGCAGATTAAAAAAGTGATGCAGAAATGAGCAATATACTGTACTATGCTTGTCCTGCCACTGTGAATGTAAAGTATGTGACTGTGACTTATTTAGTGTATTTAAACTATATTTCATTGCAACTGTGTTTTTACTGTATGAATAACCTGGTTTGAGTCCCACAGAAATAAGAATAGATAGCTGAAATTCCATGACACTTTGGGCCACATGAATTTTATATCTCAGATAGTGAACCGGCCTCCCACTGTACAGAAAACCTGTTTTTGTCTGGTCCACAGGGATTTAATGCTCAAAAAACAACTGGCAACATGGCACATAGAGCTCTAATGCACACAGGCAAATGAAGAGAAAGCTGAAATTCCAGAGTCAGAGAAATTTCCTATCCCAAAAAAAAGTCTTGTCTTATTTTTATAGTTGTCAATACTGGAGTATGATTACAGATGAGATGTAGACAGTTGTCATATGTTTTTGGATGTTTAGATGTTGTAAATTTAAAAGGTTATTTTTATTTCATTGTTAATAGTATTGTGTAATTAATTAATGAATACATTCTTGGATTCTACATGTGTACCATGTTCTACAAGATGCACCAAAGAGATGAATCTTTCCACTTTTGTGACACAGTTGCATCAGGGTTGCAGGAAGTGCTATTGAGAAGTGGTATTGCAGTGGTATAAAACAAATGAGTTGCTCAAATGCACAAAAGCTGGCCTAACTGGCAGGTGTTGGAGAATACTCTTTGCAGAACCGTAGTTGTTGCTTTCACTTCACCATGGTGTCTATGTCACATAATTCTGCCCTCTGTACACCGTCTGTTTCAGAAATGGCTGTGGACTTTAAGGAGTCAATCAATCCACTGGCTTTAATTCTTTAGCAACACAAGTGCCTCTACAATTGTAGGATACTTTTTCATCGACAGGTGTAGGGCATATAAAAGGTTATCCACAGTGCATGTATTGTTCATCTAAATTCTCCTCAAATGTACCTCTCCCTCCCCAAGTAGGGCAACTTTTGTTTATCTCAGTTTGAGTTTGTGAGGAGTATTGTGCTTGTGTAACATTTCAAGAAATCCACAGGCTCAGGGTAGAAGTTCAAATTTTTAGTACACATTTCATCATCTTCATTCTTACTTTTCTCATGTGCATCTTAAAAAATGCTGCCCAGTACTTCTGCAAAGGGTGAGCTTTTCTTAACCCCCAACTCAACACCTTCAGATGACTCTTTATCAGTGCATGTCTCCACTTCACTCAAAGTACTTAAACTCTGCTTGAAATAGTTTGTCTCCTTTTTTGCCATGAAAACACACAAAATTCTTTGGAGAATCTTCATTTTGGCTATTGAGCATGCTAGTATTTAACAGCAGACTAAAAGAGTAGAGGAACAGATCATTGTTTTATTTTTTTTACCTTTACTTTTGCAGTGTTTACAGACATGAGTGTCATTATGTGCACTCCGTCTGCTAAACATCTAAAACCAATTTCTCCTCTTGAGAGTGATCAATATATCCCATCACCTCCACCTTTTGCCAATACTTCAGTTTGGTTCTTCTCTGGCCTTTCAGGAATCAGAACCTTGTATATAGTGCACTTACTGAATTTGCGCATTGCTTTCCTTTGCCAGTATGGGAAGTTGCTTTGCCAGTTTCTTTCGTGTGAAGTGTTTTTCCGCACGGTTGTATATAAAGGTCAAAACACAAAATTTATTGACTTTGGAAATGTTTATGGCCATGATGTCTGTCCATTCAACCTTTAAGAACTTGGCATCCTTTTGGCTTTATTGTCTCCCACTCTGATCTAGAAAAGGTCATCCTAAAATGTGAGGGATAAGTTGGTTTGATCTTATTAACACAACTTGGTCCACAGACATTTTTTTGTCCATCATCCTCTTCATTACTTTCCACTGTCATCTTCTTTTACATCTGACTCAAAAAATCATTTCCCTGCTTTATTTTATCTGTGCTTGGTTTTCTTGTCACCTTGCAAGTCACTCTGGGTAGTACATGGTTAACTTACACGGCTGTCCTCTATACTTTTATAACCTGCACATCTAAGGTGGAACCAGTCTTTGCTTGCCTTGCCCTGTGCATATGGCTCTTCAGGGTCATATAGCAATAACTGGCTCTTTCTCATAATCTGAAACAACTTGTGGAGCTTCATATGAGATGCTTTCCTCAAAATCAGCCCTTTTAACTGAAAAGCACAAAGACCCAGAAGGTTATTCACAAATACCCAAAAACTGCAAAAACCAGGGGCATGAGGGTCTAAAGAGGTCAAAGGTCAGGAACAGAGGAAACACTCAAGGTCAAAGAGCAAAAATTATAAAAGGTACCAGAAGACCTAAAGGAACTGCGGCGATTAAGAAAGCGGCTAACACAAACAGTCTGGGGTCAATGCTCCACAAACACCTAGTCAACGGGAAGGCTTTTAAAGCGAGGGATACGGGAAGGGCTCAGGTGAGAGGGGGCAGGAGCAAAGACATCAGAACGGTGAGTCTGACCTCTGGTGCCCGGGGACAGAAGTGTCCTGAGAGGGTGGCTTTGGAGACCTGGATGACCTGAAAAAGCTTAAGTATTTTAAAAATATTTTTGCTTTGAGAGAATTGATAATTAGAGAACACAAACACAAATAAAGAGTAACCTGTTTAATTTCTTTTACATTTCTTTTAATAATTTATCGTGTTATACTTACATTTAGCTCTTCTTTGCAGTGGGACACTATCTGTGATATGTTATTTCTTTATTCCTCTGAAATTTTTTATTAATTTACTTGGGACCATTGCAGCTCTATTTGCCATAATTCCAGTTAATGAGGTGCACTTATTAAAACAGCTTGGGCCACACGTGGATTTCCTTACAGTGGAAGATTAGTTCTCTATATAGGATATGAAATTACTCTGACCAAAGTGTATAAGATCCTTAAAATTTCTCTGGAATTTCAGCTTACTGTTCAATTTGCCTGTGTGTATTAGAGCTCTATGTGCCATGTTGCCAGACTGAAAATATTTTTTCTGTACAGTGGGAGGCTGGTTCTCTATCTGTGATATAAATTTCATGTGGCCCAAAGTGAATAAAGTCATGGAATTTCAGTTGTCTATTCATATTTCTGTGGGCACCTAAACCAGGTAATGAACTATATGAAATATAGTTTAAACCCACTAAATAAACAACATATAGCTGGTAAATTAAATATTTTATTATCTCAGTCACATACTTCACATTCACAGTGGCAGGACAAGCATGGTATACTGCTAATTTCTTAATTACCAATTTTAATCTGCAGTAAACAGCGCAGGAAATCGTGAACACTCCCTTTAGTATACAGCGACTCGCCTGCGAATAAGGAACCAAACGAATCGGAGACTGCGAATAAGTAACTAACTTCAGTGTCGTTTGACTAGTCGAAGATTAGCTAACATTAATGGTAGGTTTTGAGAAGTTTAGGGGAAATAAAGTAAACAGTGTAGACTCCACATTCAACTCCTGCTTCATGACTGCACTGACTATTCGGCAGATATTCGCGTTTTGACTGCTCACAGATAACCTTCTTCAGTCCCTAAAACTGCGTCTTCCAAGTCTAAGTAAACCAGGGAGCAAACTACAGTTCTTATATTTTTCACTACAACCTTTAGTTTGGCCAGATCTGCTTTGGTTGAATTGTAGTTATGTATATAAGCATTAAATTACTCAGTAGATATATAAAATACATATCAAATGTAGTTCCCTTTGCTCCCCTTTGGTCAAGTCACGACACAAGGCGTTCCTTTGTTACAGGCATTTATTTCAGCATAGCCATGCCGTTGAGCATGCTGTGAGAACTAGAGAACTAGACATATAAAATATATAAAAACATTCTCATAGAGAACAACCCAGACATCTCACAACAGAAATAAAACAACTCACTTACCATCCTGAGCAGTGAAACTTGTAAACAATTACTTTACTGAACTGTATGTAGGCTATACCATACAACTCCACTAGCATATTAGCTTCTTTACAAACAAAGCGTAACAGTCAAAATCAAGGTAATGTTTTTTTTTTTTTAATTGTGACATCACATTTTCACAGGTGTAAAGGTGAGTGAAAAACCTAGGTGCGTAGTCCCTTACAGTACCTCAATACAAACATAAATTAGACAATAAATATATACAATACTAAACACTAAAATCTCTGTCCATATACCGGTGCATCAGCACTACTGGCTGTTGAGTAGCCTGATGACTCGGGGGAAGAAACCATCTTTGAGTCGGCTGGTTCTGGACTTTATACTTCGGAACCTCCTCCCACTTGGCAGCTGCGAGAACAGACAGTGGCTTGGGTGGGTGGAGTCCTTTAGAATCCTCCTGGTTTTCCTCAGGCAGAGGCTGGTGTATAAATCCAGGAGGTTTGGAAGCTGAACCCCCGATGTACTGAGCTGTCCGCACCATCCTCTGCAAAGCTTTCCGCTCGATAGCAGTGCAGCTTCCATACCAGGTGGTGATGGAGCCAGTTAGAATGCTCTCCACAGTACATGTGTAGAATGTTCTGAAGATGCAGGCGCCCGTGCCAAACCTCCTCAGCCGTCTGAGAAAGAAGAGGCGCTGTTGTGCCTTCTTCACCACCCGTGTGGCGTGTTCAGACCATGCGAGTTCCTCTGTGATGTGAACACTGAGGAACTTAAAGCTGCTGACCCTCTCTACAGCTGCCCCATTGATGGTGATGGGGGTGTGCACTCTCTCCTGCTTCCTGAAGTCCACTATCAGCTTCTTGGTCTTGTTGACATTGAGAGAAGGGTTATTCTCCTGGCACCAGTGTGTCAGGAAGCTGACCTCCTCTCTGTAGGCCTCCTTGTTGTTATTGGAGGTCAGGCCCACAATTGTATGCTTCTTAGTGGAGTGTCGACTGCAGCTAACACCAAGCCGCAGCACTGAAAATCAGGACTGCTGCTGCTCGACATACATAACAGCAGACTTTATACGGCAGACAGCAGACTACTTTATAAACAATAACTTCCACGAATATAAGCTGTGAAATTATTCACTTCTATACTATTCATGCATTACCACTTTGAACTTGTACAAAAATATAATGCATTAAAGTGGATGGACATGAGCACTTTTACAAACTTCTTTAAAATATAACTGAGCATGAACAGATTACTATAAAAATATTAGCCAAAAACATACCTGGAAGACAATATGTATATTTTTATTATTCTTCTTAGTGGAGTGGCGACTGCAGCTAACACCAAGCTGGGTAGACAAGCAAAAATATTTCTTATTAAGGAAAAATAATCCTATATCATATATATCGCTAGCCTACCTACAGAAACAAAAGGGGAAAATGGAGCCTCGTGTTGGCCTCACTCAACTTTTAACAGCGAAAGGAGTAAGTAGCTCATAAACTCCTAAGTATAACCTAAAACAAAGGATTCTACATAGAAATACTTGTAAATATGTCTTATAGTCTAAGTAAGAGCAGTATTTTTAACGTAAAACATGTTTTTAACCGTTATTTATCCATAAAACACGAAGCTGAGCACCTACCCGCAGAACTGAAAATCACGACTGCTGCTGAGGGACGGTGGCTCAGAAGGACCAAACGTAGTGTAGCTGCAGCTTACCACTCGCCACCAGGGGGCACTAAAACTTAGTTTTAGAGAATTAAAGTGTTTAATTTCATGAAATTAATTCAAAACCAGGGTATTTTCTTACTTTGTTACACACGCCGTCTCAGTCTGACCAGGACGCCGGCTCTCCTTTCCCTCTTTTGGCGTCTGCGGCGTTTCCTTGGCCGGCCGGCCTAAGTGAATGGGAGCTGATCGGTGTTCCCAAACAAAGGATCTGCATTGAGAAACTCTGGTTTCCGATGAGCGATCGCCAATCTTATTTCTAAAAGTGTTTGTCTGCCATATACAATGGAGACGACTGCATTTAGTGCAAAAGTGGATACAAACAAACACAAAAATAACAAAAAACTAAAGAGTGAAGGGAGCTCGCGACGCAGCAGCCATCTTGGAAATATGGTAGCGGACTGAAAAAAAAAAGGGTTAAATTATTTTCAGTTCAAATAAATAGGGACCCTTAACATTTTTTACATTTTATTTTTCATTATTTCATTTAATAGAATTACATTTCATAGTCTGTTCTAAACTTAAGTATAATTATAATTATACTGTTGTTTGTTTGTATGAACTAAGGCTAATAGGTAATTCTCGTTTCACAGAGGTCACCCTTAGGCATCAGTGGCAAAGGAACTACAGCCTCTGGCTAGCGTAGTAGGTTCAGAATAAACCTTTGCCACAGGCTGAGAACACATTAACCTGTGTGTTGGTTTCTTTCTTGCCATGTAGAGGTAGGAAATGTCTTTACATACATTTTCGTGGTGAAACTGTACACTAATATGTTCATGAAGCCCTGTGCCATGTCTTAGTTCAACTTACGTGTGTTTTGGTTAAGTTATATCGAGTAAATAAGAAGAAAAGGAGAATCCCGCTATATGGTTTTTTTTTATATGTTCTGTAATCCAGTGTTTTACTAAAAAATGTAAAACATTTGATACAACACAAATTTCATAGAAGTGTATTTCCAGTGTTTTTAGCTTCTGTAACAGTTTTCTCTTTATCCTAAGCAATAGCTCAGCTGCCTAGCTTAGCTACTCTGGTACAGCCAGAGGTACAATGCGGTTCTTTGTACCGTTTTTTTTTTTTTTTTTTCTGGTTAAATTGTGTTTCAAGTGTTTGTTTCTAAGTAAGATATAATGTCAGCCACAAAATCTAAAATGAGCTTTGGTATTGGAAAGCTGGTTGTTTTTATATATATATATGAAACATTGGAATGATGTTCATATTACAGTGTGAATTTCCATAGAGTGATTTTGTACATGTAAAGGAATTAGGAGCATAATAGTCTAGATTTAAAATGTTAATGTGATGTAAAAATGCATCTGCATAAGCTACCAACTATTTCATGTATTTAAAATGTGCATTTCATTTAAAGTATGCAGTAAACTGATCCAAACCAGAAAGTAGGTTCAGAATAAACCTTTTGCCACAGGCTGACAACACATTAACCTGTGTGTTGGTTTCTTTCTTTTTATATATATATATATATATATAGAGAGAGAGAGAGAGAGAGAGAGAGAGAGAGAGAGACTAATAGAACCAACCACAGTCATACAGCCATCCATGGCGATGATGCCATTTTGTGCACGGCCCAGGTACCCCTAGGCCTCGAGGCCGGCAACAATAGGAACAAGCTAAAATAGTAGCCTACCTCTTTGGCTGCATTAACACAAAGAAGGATACGAAAGGAAACTTGTCACCTAGGAAGTCTTCCCCGATGCTAACATGCAGCAGCTTTACTCAGATTTAATTTCCTGCAGCTGTACTGTGTGTTCTCCCTCCCGTCTGCCCCCCAAGCACAAGTATAGGTTCCTGTATAGGAACGTTAAACAAGGTCTCTTAAACTTGTCCTTTATAAACTTTACATGAGCTACCAAAAAACAGAGAAATAACTTATCAGCATGTAAATTCCCTACTTCAACTCAATTATGTTTAAAAATGAACTTAAACTGAACAGCTGTCTCTGAAGGGAGCTACACGTCAAACGCCAGAAATGCCAGAAACTCCAACTTGTGCACAGTGTAGTTCTTTCAATCTTACTGAGCCCTCTGCTGGCATAAGCGATGACTCTTGTTTTCCCTTCCTGCACCTGATACAGTACCTAGGCCTGTGATGCTGGGATCTGTATGGAGGATAAACTGTAATTTCCAATCTGCAAAACCCAATACTGGAATAGTAATCAGTTTCTCTATGACCATATCAAAAGCAGCCTGGAAGTCCACCTCTCTGCCAATGACTGTGCTTTGGACCTGTTCTGATAGGATGGTGCCTTGGATAGGATTCTCTCTGCAACAGCTCATACAAACTTCTGACAAGTCGAGAGTAGTTTTCAATAAATATCCGGTAATAATGAGAGAAGCCCATAAAGGACCTAAGCTCTCTGATGGTTGTGGGTGCAGGCCACTCCACTCCCAGCTCCCAGCTCACTGTAGCCCTCTCCCTATGTCAGTGGATCACCAATTACCTGACCGATAAGAAACAGCAGGTGCGCTGGGTGGGAGTCACTTTCAGTATACGGACTGCCAGCAGTGGTGCTCCACAAGGGTGTGTTCTCTCCCTAAAACTGTATTCTCTATACACTAATGACTGCACCTCTAACGACCCATCTGTTAAACTCCTGAAGTTTGCAGACGACACTACTCTCATCTTACTTATTCATGAGACGGTGATGAGCCTGCTTATCGAAGGGAGGTTGAACAGTTGGTTCTCTAGTGCAGTCAGAACAATCTAGAACTGAACACGCTGAAGACTGTGGAGATGACTGTAGCCTTTAGGAGACACCCCTCAACACTGATCCTCAATATCCACACAATATCCACCAGCCCTGTGTCAACCGTGGACACCTTCAAATCCTCAAGACTGAAAGATTCAGCAGAGAATGTAATTTCTGCGGCTGCTGAGGAAGTTTGGTCTGCCACAGTAGCTGCTGATGCAGTTCTACACTGCAGTCATCGAATCAGTCCTCTGGTTTGGAGCGACCACAGTACAGGATCGGAGAGACTACAAAGGACCATAAAGACAGCTGTAAAGATCATTGGTGCTCCACTTCCCACCCTCCAGGACTTGTACTGTTCAAGAACCAGGAAACGGGCAGGGAACATCATCACAGATCTGCCTGACACAACATTTTCCAACTCCTTCCATCCAGCAGGTGCTACTGACCCATAGTTATTCCTGTTCCTCCATAGTGTTCACTGTTTCACTCACATGCCAGATTATACACTACAGTCTCTTCCCCATACTCCCCATGTGTACTAATGCTGTTGCACTACCTTAACACTAGTGGCTTTACCTCAACACTACTGCCAAAAAAAAGCTATTGAAACCTTGAACTTTTCGTTGATTGTTTGGACATGTACAGCAGCAAACACTAGTCTACACTCAGCCTAAACACATCAGGCCAATGTAAATTGATTTATGAAGACTGACAGTCCAGCAGAACAGGAAAACCAGGGCCCCACAGAATGAACCGCAACTCTGCCCTTCCAGTGCTCAACAAGGTGAGACAGAGCTCCACCCCCACAGTGCTCTACAGAATGAGCCAGAACTTTGCCCCTCCAGTACTCAACGTAGTGAATCACAGTCTGAGTTCTGCCCCTCCTGCTCTCTACAAAATGACTCAGAGCTCCGCCCCTCCAGCCCTCTGTTCTGCACCTTACAGAATAACCCAGACCTACACCCCTCTTGGGCTCTACAGAATGAACCAGAGCTTCGCCCCTCCAGGTCTGGTGGCCCACAACCAAAGCAGCACATAGACTGCCTAATCCGGCACGTTTGGGTGCACCAGATGATATTATCACACGCGGCAGTAACACAGGTGGCTCAGAAAGCTAACAGAGTGTTTCCGAATGCTAAGTCTCCACCTTTCTTCCATGTAGAGATGTCCCCCATGAAATGATCAAGGAAACCAACAACTTTATCAGTTCAGAGTGTGCTGGAATAGGATTGCTCATCACCCAACCCTAACAGCCTGTATGATCATGTACTTGTGGACAAAAATAGTGCTTGGATGTTGGGATATGATCTGGGAGCAGCTATGCCTAACCCTTGATTCCTGACAACCTAGAGCACAGATCAACCCCCCCCGCGTCAGCAGACCTATGGGTCACCAACAGCAACCACGAACATGTAATAAAACATACACAGCAGCTTACCAATTCAAGAACAGAATGCAGCACAAGACATTCAAACCAAGGAGGCCCTCACCAAGAATGCCCAGCAGGGCCTCACAGAACAACGACACAGCCCTGCACAACAAAAGAACCAAGCCCAGCAACACTGGATCCAGCAGAGTCCTTCTCGGCCCTAGCAACAGACACTGGCCAGGTGATTCTGCACCCCACACATCACATACCTCTCCACAACCCTGCCCACAGCGCCCCTGCTAGTTTAATTTAAAATGAGGTCCCTCACCATTAGCTCCTGGAACATCCTCAACCTTTGACCTTAAAAGTACAAACATCAATTTCTTATTAAACATCTCTGATCTAGACTTCATCATACTCTTGGAATCCTGGTCATCCTGTCAGGGAAGCTCAATTACACATACTGTGTTCACCTGGGCCAGGAGCCCACTGCAGAGGAGGTCATAGAGGAGAGTCATCTCCTAAATTCCATTTCCTGGCCTGGACCCCTGATACCAGGACTACCCTACCAGTTTAGCAGCGACTCAGCTCAAAGCTGCTTTGTGATCAGGCGTCCAGCTGAGCAGCATGTAGGTGGTCAGTTGGTGGTTGACGTCCACATGCTGAACTTCCTGGGGCAGCCCAAGGAGCATGGAGGAGATTTCCTGGTGGCCCGTCTGCATTCACCAGAGCTGAAGGCAGGTGTGGTGGGCCAGGTGCATGATCACCAGGATGGCAACTACACAGTGCTGTTCCCACTGCTGTGGAAAGGAGTGGTAAAAGTGGATGTCACTATGGTGCACCCCAGCGAGGCGGTGGTGGTGCTGAAGAGGCTGATGGAGGAGCAGCTGGACAGAGTGTCCTTTGAGGGCCTCTTCCGCTCGGGTTCCCTGTCAGAGACCACTGTGTGCAACCTATGCCTGCCCAACACAGAGCGACCTCTCTGCAACTACACTGACCCACATACTGGAGAGCCCTGGTACTGCTACAAGCCCAAAAAGTTGGACTGTGACCCAAAAAGTTGGACTGTAAAAGGAAGTTTTAAGACAAACCTCCTTACAGAATATGAAGCTCAGTTCCTCCAAAGGTGAGCTAGCAAAGCTGTCAATTTCTGAAACTTTAGTTGTTATTT
This sequence comes from Prochilodus magdalenae, assembly GCA_024036415.1. Taxonomy (NCBI): domain Eukaryota; kingdom Metazoa; phylum Chordata; class Actinopteri; order Characiformes; family Prochilodontidae; genus Prochilodus; species Prochilodus magdalenae. The sequence continues at coordinate 1,540,600 of JAMWET010000668.1, read as the reverse complement.
TTGCTTTTTTTTAGAAAGAAAAGGAGAAATTATATTGTTAAAATATCAAGACAAAAATTTGTATTTACAAATGCAATGCTGAACAGTTATGTTGTTTTTGTTGGTTTTAGGCGTGTAAATATTATAGTTCCTATACATTCCTCAGGGATGGACAAAGTTACTGTACTGCCTGCAGAAAATGGTATGTTGTGTATGAAATATATATTCTGAATGACGTGTCACTATTTACAAATAAAGACTAAACATCTAAATTATAGCCACGCTGCATTTAATGGGTTTCATGAAGCAGCACTAACACTAGAGTACTAGTTAAATATGCAAAAATACATACAAAGTATGTAAAGTTGAAATAAAAATATTGTAATTTAAGATATTCATTATAAAAAGCTGCTATAAATGTATTTGTCCCTCCCTCCGGCTCGGTACAGAGCCTATCCACTAGGGACTGCATCCCACCAGACAGCCTGCAGCCTATCCCAGTTTAGCCTCACCGAATTACTGAATATTTTTACCTGTTGTGTGGTCTATTTAAACTGGTCTATTTAAACTGTTTTGTTTGTTGACTCTACTGTGAAGAATTTTCTCTCTTCCTCAGTGTGTACCAGGCCTCATTATCTCTCTTTGTACTTTCGTTCTGTTTTTAACCATCTTCTGTTTGTACTTTTGTCGATGGGCCTTGTTATGACCTGTGTGTTCGGACTGCGTGGTTTGTAATAAACCTTTGAAGCACAAACACCTGCATACAGGCATATCCACTTTGGCAAAGCTGAACATTACAGTATTTGAATTTAGGGATAGGGAGTTTTTATAAAGAACAACAGTGTGTGTAAAAAGGAAAGAGTGTAATAACTAATAATTAGGGCTGCCCTCTAGAAGTGGACGAATCGAATCGTAAGTCGGCAACCTTTAAAGTCGACTGAAAACAGTGACCTTTTTTTTTATCTTACGTAAAACAGACTAAAGCTTACAAAAATGCACAAGAACTTTAAGGATGTAAAAAGACATGATAATAATGATTAAAGGGGGATAATAAATATATATTTAAGTTCTAGCTGGGCTGTGACGCACGCTTGCTAAAAAATTAAATCCACGTGACGAGTAGTGTCTTTTTGTGCTGGTGGTTTCACACCGCTGTGAGGAAGGCCTAATGTTGATCAGAAAACATGGGAGGGAGCGATTCTGTCTCAGAGAAGTCTGTGGAGGAGCTTATGAAGAAGAGAATCCGAACAAATTCTTCTTTTCATCTATAAATAGCAGAATTTAAAAGGGTAATATAATAAACGGTTGTCTAATCTTTCGTGTTTATAAATTTAGCAGTTTATTATTTAGAGAGATGAAAGACGAAGGTTAATCCTGCTGAAGAAGCTGTTAAAAGTGGAATTTAAAAGACTATAAGCTATAAGCACTAATGTTTAGCATAAAATACGTGCTGCTGCCCGACGCTATACTTTGTAATTAAATCGGGCTCCAGTTCAGATCAATCATCATACGCCACGTTCTGAAATATGTTCCTGTGACTCTCTAAATGAGGAGGACATCAGATCTGAACCATATGCAGATTGATTTACTGATTACTAGATAATGTACATGAAGAAAAAAACGTGAACGAATAGTTGAATCGTCGACCAGGATGGGCGAATCCAATTTGACTGACAAAATACTGAGTCGGGTACAACCCTACTAATAATGTTGCATTGATATTATTTACATGTGTAAAGCCACTTTAAAATTACAGTTTCTACCAGATATTTCTGAAATCTGTTTTAATCCCTGTCACACACAACCCTGCTCAATAAAATTTTGAATAAAAAATGAAGAATCTACAAAAATGCTACTAAATGTCTAACTGTTTTAATGAGTTAGACATTTCATACTGGTGAAACTTTTCTTTCTCAGTGCTAAAGTAACAACATGACCAAACGTTTGAATGTCTGTTCATTTAGCATTCCTTCTGAAATCAAGGCTATTCATAGGGAGTTGGTCCCCTCCCTGCCATCCCACGCTTCACTCCTGCAGTCATGAAAATTGGGTGTTTGTCCCCTCTTTGTTGCTGTAGCAGTCTCTGTAGCTAATGAGCTAGATGGGATACGGGGTGACCCGAATGTAGTGGTGCTTGTGAGCATCTGGGCTCACTTCAGCACCTTCCCTGTGGAGGTGTACATTCGGCGTCTCCGACACATCTGCAGGGCCGTGGTGCAGCTCCTGAATCGTGAACCAGCCACTTTGGTGATGATTCATACACCCAACCTCCGGAAGCTGAACTCTGAGATCAGCCTATCCAACAGCGATTGATTCTCGCAGCAGCAGGACATGGTGCTGCGCGCCATGTTCCAAGAGGTCAGTGTCCGAATTCTGGATGCCTGGGAGATGACGCTTGCCCACCTACTCCCCGACGAGGAGCATCCACCCCCTATCATCATCAAAAACATGATGGCCTTAATTCTGTCCCAGATCTGCCCAGACAAGGAAAACAATAAGTAAAGAGGGGCAGTTTTTTAAATAAATCTCCATAGATATTTTTCCACCCTCCAAACCTCTTGAATTGCATTTTCTGCTTCTCACAATTCCAAACATTCCTATCTGGACTCTGGCTGGTCAGTCCATTGTTCTGAGAACACCAGCAGCTTCTTAGTTTGTTTCTTTTTTGTGTTTCCATTTCTCAGTAAAAGCTTCTTTATAGATACAGGATGTTACTGGGATAGCATTGGGTTGTGTTCTCCCAGTAAAAGGATGGACAGAAACACCTGGGGATTATTTTAGATCTGATACCAGAGTGCAGCTGGATTTTTTTCCTCTCTCTAAGGCTTTAACCACCGTTTATCTGATGGTGGAGGTTTATTGCTCTACCTAGTCTTCTAGGTTAGGACTGGTACCATTTTAAAAGCTTTAATATATACATATTTTAACTATGGTTTTAAAAACACTTTGCTTATTATGCATACAGATTGTTTTTAGCTAATCGACTCGGATGTCTTTATTAATGTGTTGGTCCTTATGAGGATCTAGGAGTTAATGCTCTCTAGTGGTTAAAGGAACATTCCAGTGATTGTCTGGGCTGTCTTGACCACCCGCTGCAGACACTTGTGGTCCTGGGTGGAGCAGTTTTCCAACCAGGCTGTGATGGAGCTGGTGAGAATGCTTTCAGTGGTGCACCTGAATAAATTTCTCAGAATTCTGGTGGGCATGCCAGTTTTCTTAAGGCTTTGCAAGAAATTCAGTTGCTGTTGTTCCTTTTTAACTAATTGTGTTGTGTTGTGCTGCCAACTGAGATCTTTACTGATGTTGACTCTAAGAAATTTGAAAATGCTTACTCTTCCTACCGCCTCCTGGCGAATAAGCAGTGGTTTGTGCTGTCTTTTCAACATTTAAAGAGAGATTGTTGACCTGACACCATGCCACCAGATTTACCACCTCTGTCCTATAGGCTGCCTGATTCCATGACAGTGGTATCATCAGGTGTAAGGACCTGCGGTGTCCTTGTGTTTATGATTCATGCGCCAGAGGTGTGCACTATACCAGTCGTGCTGATACTACCATAGCACACTAGTGGTGGTAGAAGAAGACATGCACCAGAAACATGAAGGACCTGGAAGACCAACATTAACCACGGAGAGAACTGACTTATTGTCTGACATGTGCTCAGTGACCCAACAGCCACAATTGTGCCACATTCAGCAGGCAGTGTTGCCCTTGCTGAGTCATGCTTCTGATGGCCGGGTGTGATGATGTAAAGCACTGCTCCACCATCACCCCCAGGGCACCTTGTGTTTGGATTGGGCTTAACTACAGAGTATTGTCCGCCCCCTGCGTATGCCAAAACCCTTTACAAGTCATGGCATGTCAGCCAAACCTTCAGATGCTCTAAGAACCGTAAGAACCGATGTAAAGAAACAGGTAGAAATGTTTGTATATGTTGTTCAGTCAGAAGATGGTGATGTGGAAAGAGTGATGCATCAGGAACAGTGGAGAACAAGATAAAGAGAGGGTGGAGCATATGGGAGTTGGCCAGAAGGGGCAAGGGGAGCACCATTGCATCACATTTATGTCATGCTTAGACAACCTCTCATTCCTTCTCCTAAACACGACTAAGTTTCTGAGGGACTTGGTTATTTTGATCACGGGCCACCGTTACCCTTAGTAGGGTGGGTGTTAGGTGCGATTCCTCGATCTTACCACTAGGTGACACAGAGGAGTAGGTTAATGATGTACTTAGGAAATGAAAAGTTTCAGTTCTGCGTTGTGCTGTGTGAAGGTAAGAAGCTATATAATTACTCTCTTAAGCCATTTATATTCATATTTCGGTTTTAAACATGGTAAAACATATTGTGACACTATTACATGCCATTTTTGAGATCTGATGTACATCATGTCCTGCCTATCAAATATGTGTGTTAGAGGAGTCATGTTAACCAGCATGCTGATGCGCTAGAACTATTGTTTTGTTGGACATGGATAGCATTTGTCCAGCAAAGGTTCTGTAATCTGTATTAATCTGTGAGTAAGTAGTATTCAGTAAGGTCAGTTCTGTGTTGTGTTGTGTAAATGGGAGGACTGCGCAGCTGTCCAGCCAATTCTTTGGGCTTGCTGAAAGCCTGCTGCCAAATAAGCTGCTGCTACTGTACTGGTTAAAGAATACCACTGGTGTCTCGTCTCCATCCTTTCTCCTAAAATAATACACAACACAGAGCAAAAGGGCCATCAGGGGTTTTACAGATTGTAGGTAAGTGTAGATGTGTTAGTACAGACTGTAGTTCAATGTAATTTGTGGGTGAGTACAGATGTTGTTGTTCAGCGTGCAAAGTTCTGTAGTGATTTCTGGCCCTTATTCAAAATGATCTATAACATGTTCCCCTCTGTATAGCTAATATTTATTTAGCAGTGTCTAATAGTATTCTATAATACCTGGAGTACCCTACAATGACTTTATCAGTTTATTCTACAGTTCTATAGAAATTCCTATAGTATTACTTTATTGAGTTTAAATGGTTTCCACAAAAGGCTGTTTTAGCAAAGAGCATGGCCCTTGACCAGTAATCACTCCTTCAAACAGACAAGTCCTGTTCTCATAATCACACTGGCTAGTTCCTTGAGTAAATCAAAGGTTAATTAATAAAATAATTCGGACTTTGTTAGCCATGACATAATGCCATATTTTTCTGAAACTGACATCTTGAGAATGGAGTGAAGATTATACATACATTCTCTTCCGATCTACATCTAAAAGTAGGCTATCCTGTCTTATTTGATTACATCACATAATGATTTTGTGCTCTTTCAGGAAGGATTCGTTACAGGACTGGATCGAGTTTAATTCTGTCTTTCCCTCCAGTATCTGATCCATCACTTTACGGGAGGTCTTGGCCTGGTACAGATACCTGGTACTGGATTGGAGCCGTCTCTACTGTTTGTAATTGGTGGTGTTTCCGACCACCACTGGTTTGTACTTATTAATAAAAGTCTGGAAAACTGACCTTTATTCAAAACATTTTTAATCTTTAAATCTTTATTAAAAACACAAGTGGTAGAGATATTTCTGTGCTCTTCTTGTCAGGTGGTGAATCCCTGAAGTTTTTATTTTCTGTGCTGTGATGCTGTACTGGAGGATGGCATAGAGACCCAGCCATGGAGGGACACTTACCCAGATTTACCCCCATCTTCATTCTTTTGGCCTTTTCAGCAGTTCTACTGCTCCTATGGTACATCACCTCTTTGGAAGTGAGTAGATATCATAACATGTTCACAGCAGAGCAAGGCCACACGGGGAGGACAGTGCCTTTGCATGAGTCACTCTGAACTTCACTGTTCTGCTTTATTTATTACTATACTTCTAATTTGAATCTGCTTGTGTAGAAATAGATGACAAAAATTTAAGGCACTAACAAACAAATTCAGCAGTAGCTCAGTCCCCTAAGTCCCCTAAAGTACCAAAGCATGTTTCCAGTCTAATGCTGTGGCAAACTCAGTTACTGTATATTGCCTTTCTGTGCTTACATATTTCTTCATCTCTACATCGATTCAGAATTCCATTTTACAGCTGGATAAAGAGGTAGACCAGACATATTAGCAGTAGTAGCAGTAACACACCTTTACCTCAGGGAATGGCTTGAGGGTGCACACTCCTGTTTATCTGAGGAGTTATCTTGTGAGTGAGGTTGGACACTTGCCAGTATGCTCATGGCAAGGTGACATGGTGTTATAGTGATACACAGTGTTGAGTTTGGTGTGTCAGTGTATTGTCTAAGCTACCTCTGTTGCACAACCATGCTTTAGTTGGTAAGTGTAAAGAAGTAGTGTGTTGTTTTATATAGCGCACATTCACAGACTTTAATCATTCTAATAATTCCAGTAGGATTCTAATAGATGTCACATATTCAACCTTATTGTTATAAAATTATATCGCATATTATGGAGCTCATTGTGATGAATGTTAGTGGCAGCATGTTGTGAGATGATACTGTGGAGAAAGGGTTAGGACTGCAGTGGGTAGCTATTACTGTTACATTTGCGGGTTTGGCATCCTGAAAAAAATATCCCACACATGCCCCATAGCTTATACATGTCCCTTAAGTCCTCAAGCTTTTTCTCAGTTTTGTGACTGCTTGTTTCATTTTGTAAGACATTACAGTATCTCCATCTTCTCTCTTCTTGCAGAAGTTCACCTTTCAGACATCAGCAACCTTCTATCAGATCCAGAACAGCATATTCTCAGTCTTTAAAACCCCCAAGACCTTTCTGTCAGTGAAACTCAACCACACATACTGCACCCACTTGGGCCAGCAGCCCACTGCAGAGGAGGCCAGAGAGGAGAGTCATCTCCTCAATTCCATTTCCTGGCCAGGACCTCTGATATCAGCACTACCCTACCAGTTTAGCAGTGACCCTGCCCAAAGCTACTTTGTGATCAGGGGTCCAGCTGAGCAGCATGTAGGTGGTCAGTTGGTGGTTGACGTCCACATGCTGAATCTCTTGGGGGAGCCCAAGGAGCATGGAGGAGATTTCCTCGTGGCCCGTCTGCATTCACCAGAGCTGAAGGCAGGTGTGGTGGGCCAGGTGCATGATCACCTGAACGGCAACTACACAGTGCTGTTCCCGTTGCTGTGGGAAGGAGTGGTAAAAGTGGAGGTCACTATGGTGCACCCCAGCGAGGCGGTGGTGGTGCTGAAGAGGCTGACCGAGGAGCAGCCGGACCGAGTGTCCTTCAAGAGCCAATTTCGCTCTGGCTCCCTGTCAGAGACCACTGAGTGCAACCTATGCCTGCCCAACACAGAGCAACCTCTCTGCAACTACACTGACCCACATACTGGAGAGCCCTGGTACTGCTACAAGCCCAAAAAGTTGGACTGTGACACACGTATCATTCATGTAAAAGGAAGTTTTAAGACAAACCTCCTTACAGCATATGAAGCTCAGTTCTTCCAAAGGTGAGCTAGCAAAGCTGTCAATTTCTGAAACTTTAGTTGTTATTTTTGCTTCTTTTTTAGAAAGAAAAAGAGAAATTATATTGTTAAAATATCAAGACAATATTTTTTATTTATAAATGCAATGCTGAACAGTTATGTTGTTTTTGTTTGTTTTAGGCGTGTAAATATGAAGGTTCCTATACATTCCTCAGGGATGGACAAAGTTACTGTACTGCCTGCAGAAAATGGTATGTTGTGTATGAAATATATAGTCTGAATGATGTGTCACTATTTACAAATAAAGACTAAACTACATCTACATGCACTTAATGGGTTTTATGAAGCAGCACTAACACTAGTAACACAAAAATATGTGATTTGTATAAACTTTTGAAGCCTCACCTGCACAGGTGCCACTTTGGCCCGAAGATTACAGTATTTGTATTTAGGGATAGGGAGATTTTATAATGAACAGTGGGTGTAAAAAGGAAAAGAGTGTTATAAATAATAATTGCATTGATGTTATTTACATGTGTAAAGCCACTTTAAAATGACAGTTTCTACCAGATATTTCTGAAATCTGTTTTAATCCCTGTCACACATAACCCTGCTCAATTAAAATGTTGTATCTTCTTCACTCATGAGTTTTAATGAGTTAGACATTTACATGCTGGTGAAACTTTTCTTTCCCAGTGCTAAAGTAACAACATGACCAAATGTTTGAATGTCTGTTCATTTAGCATTCCTTCTGAAATCAAGGCTATTCATAGGGAGTTGGTCCCCTCCCTGCCATCCCACACTTCACTCCTGCGGTCATGGAAATTGGGAGTTTGTCCCCTCTTTGTTGCTGTAGCAGTCTCTGTCCTTATCACTACAGAAGCTGTAGACTGAATGTTGGTTACACTGAGCCATAAGAGTGTTAGTGAGGTCAGACACTGATGTTGGATGGTTAGTTCTGGATCAGAAATGCATGCAAAGCTTTTAAGAAGGCATTTGAAGGTATTCTGTTAATCCAAAGAACATGGTTCTACTACTCTACCGCACTACCCAGTCCTTGCTAGTAGGCTTAGTGACCCTAGGCTCATGTCCGGCTGCTCCAGAGCATCCTGTTCTTATGGGCGTGTTTTATGGAGATTTCATAAGCTGTGTACAACATCTGTGTCAGCACTGGGTGCACCTTAAAGTAGCTGAATTCACTACTTAGAGGAAACGCCTGGATACAGTGCATATCTGAATATTTGAATAGACTGAAATATATAGATAATGTTCCTTTTTTTAAAGGTACAACCAAAATGGACAGCAATAAATTCATTCCTTCAGGATACTACTATCATGATTCTTGGAGGCCTTTAAATGGGACAGTAGTGCTCCAGTTTAATAACTCATCTGCCATAATAGAGTGTCTTAAAGGGAAGATCGTACACATGTTTGGAGACTCCACTGCTCGGCAATGGTTTGAGTACCTCCACGCTTTTGTTCCTGGTAAGAACATTGACTGAAAACCTCTTCTATCTCTCTCATTCGTTTAGTTTGTCGTTAATGGTTTGTTCATTTTTCTCTTATCATGATCGTCTGTCTCTCTCCAGAACTGAAGCAGATTAATCTTTACACTCCTAGGAAAGTGGGGCCTTACATGGCAGTGGACAGTGTACACAACATTCTGGTGACCTACCGCTGTCATGGGCCACCCATCCGATTCACTGCCACACCCTCCCCAGAGTTGCACTACATAGCTAATGAGCTAGATGGGATACGCGGTGGCCCGAATGTAGTGGTGCTTGTGAGCATCTGGGCTCACTTTAGCACCTTCCCTGTTGAGGTGTACATCCGGCGTCTCAGACACATCCGCAGGGCCGTGGTGCGGCTCCTGAATCGTGAACCAGCCACTTTGGTGATGATTCGTTCACCCAACCTCCGGGAGATGACCTTTGAGATCAGCCTATCCAATAGCGATTGGTTCTCGCAGCAGCAGGACTTTGTGCTGCGCACCATGTTCCGAGAGGTCAATGTACGGATACTGGACGCCTGGGGGATGACGCTTGCCCACCGGCTCCCCCACAATGTGCATCCACCCAATATCATCATCAAAAACATGGTGGCCTTAATCCTGTCGCAGGTCTGTCCAGTCAAGGAAAAAAAACCAAGTAGCTAGCAAAATACTGAAATGTAAATAGTGGAGTGGGTTTGAGTCAGAAACAGAACTGGCTATTTAGGATTTGTGGAAATGTTGCTTTGTGCCACTGTTTGTCCAGTTAGCAGTTTGGGAACATCCTCAGAACATTTATCACCTACAAAGTAATTAGCTGTTAACCCCAGTATGTGAAGGTTCTGTCAGAGGGAATTTATCACTAAACACTAACCACTATTGTCACTGTTAACACAAATCACTATAATGACCCAGATTAATACAGTGCTAATGAGTGACTTTTACTAAATTTGTAAATCACACATCAGTCAAGTCTTATAAAGGTATTGAGATCAAGACCCATAGCGTAATGTTTTCTTGTTGAGCATTTAGCAAATAGATTTCTCTGTTTCATGACCCTACCTAACCAAAAGTCTGAACGCTTCATATTTAGCAAAGACGTGTTTTAAACTTGAGAATGAAAGTTTTTCAGCCAGGAGACATTTTCTGTTTCTGTGAAATCTCCTGACCAAAAGTCTAACCTTCACTGATGGTTTTTACTCAACTGTGAATTAAATAACACATCACAGTGAAAATTGCACTCCATATACATGCATTTACTACCTGTATGTTATGGAATTACTGAGCCTTTTGTGAATTACTGGCTTCTTACAAGTCTGCAAACTTTGCACAAATAAATAAACCTGCCGGATGTTTCTTTACCCATGCTGCTGTTGCTACATCTGCTCTGACTGGGAGCCACTGGGAGCCTTTAACCCCCACGGAGCTCCTGGCTGTCCTGCACTGTGGAAGCTTGGCCTGCGCCTGCTGACCCATCTTATGAACCACCAACATAATTATAGACTAATCAGACATTACACTCTGCTTTCTAGTGCTGTCTTGTATCTGGTGCTGACCCGAGGAGGATGGGTTCCCCCTTTGAGTCTTGGTTCCTTGAGGTTTCTTCCTTCCTAACTAAGGGAGTTTTTACATTCACATTTAAGGCATTTAGTGGCAAGTTTTTCCTTGCCACTGTCACCCTCGGCTTGCTCATTGGGGGCTCGAACACCAGATTCTTTGTAAAGATTCTTTGTAAAGCTGCTTTGTGACAACATCTGTAATTAATATGTCCTGGGAGTGAATGTGAAATACAAGTCAGATTAATTCTTCATTTTGTATTGTACTTATTTCAGTAGGACAATCATGATGGCTTGCAATAAGTTTGTGTAAGGATGGTGGCGCAGTTTGCTAAGTGAGGAACGAGGGATGAGTAAACGAGTGCAGGTCAGCATGGCTGTGGATTAGTGTTGGGGACCTGCCCTTAATGAGTACGTGAAGTTTGTTGGCTCTTGGGCGAATGGAAACATTACTGTTTGGTTTGGGTCGAAAATGACTGGGACTGGTTGCTAGGTGTTAAGGTGCTAAGGTGTTACTAGGCGGCTGCTATGGTATGCCAAGTGGTTGCTATGGTGTTGATAGGTGGTTGCTAGGTGGTTGCCAAGGTGTTGCTAGGCAGTTGGTATGGTACCCCAGGCGCTTGCTATGTGGTTGCTAAGGTGTTCCTAGATGGTTGCTATGGTGTCCCAGGTGGCTGCTATGGTGTTGCTAGGTGTTTGCTAAGGTGTTGCTAGGCGGTTGCTATGGTATCCCAGGTGGTTGCTAGGTGGTTTCTAGATGGTTTGCTTAGGTGTTGCTAGGTGGTTGCTATGGTATTCCAGGCGGTTGCCAGGTGGTTGCTATGGTGCTGCTAGGTGGTTGCTAAAGTGTCCTAGGTGGTTGCTATGGTGTTGCTAGGTGGTTGCTAAGGTGTTCCTAGGCGGTTGCTAAGTGGTTGCTATGGTATCCCAAGTGGTTGCTATGGTGTTGCTAGGTGGTTGCTAAGACGATGCTAGGCAGTTGCTATAATATACCAGGCGGTTGCTAGGCGGTTGTTGGTGGTTGCTATGGTGTTGCTAGGTGTGGGTCCAAAAATGATATCCAAGGTGGTTGCTATGGTGTTGCTAGCCAGTTACTATGAAGTCTCATGTACTATAGAGTTCTATGTTGTTCAAAATGAATAGGAGTCAATGGGGGGACCTAGGGATGAAACAACGACACACAGGGGAGTGTGGGTCAGTATGGGTGTGGATTAATGTTAAGGGGCCTGCCCATGGTGAGTTTGTGAAGTTTGGTGGCTCTCTGGTGAACGGAAACATTGCTGCTTGGTTTGGGTCCAAATGACTGGGACTCTATGGGAGGAACGAGGGATGAATAAACAACAGATAGAGAAGTGCGGGTCAGTATGGCTGTGGATTAGTGCTTGGGGAACTGCCCTTAGTGTGTATGTGAAGTTTTGTGCCTTTCAGGAAACAGCCAGCTTTAGGTGGGTCCAAAAATGACTGGGACTCTATGGGAGCAACGAGGGTTGCGAAAAGAAAGAGAAACGAATGAGTGCGGGTCAATCCAACACTGAATTCCTGCTACGCCCCGAGCCAGTGTATCCAATTTGGTGTCTCTAGGTTGAGCGGAAGTAGGGTAAATAGGCACACATTTTTTGATGCTCTTCATTCTGTATGGGAAAATTCCTTCCTACTTGGAATCCGTGCATCCGATCAAAAAGCTATATACAAGCACCTGTCACACCATCATACCGGACAATCTGGAGTTGGATTGGAGTTGATATCTCAAAAACTGCAGGACGAGTTAGTCGACGATGAAACGGCAGAAAAAAAAGGAAGAAGATAAATCGAGTAACAGTATAGTTGCGCATTGCTTTGCTTTGCAATGCACAACCATAATAAAATAATAAAACAGATCAGCTCTATACACTAGGAAGGTGGAAATGTTTTAGACAGAGCTGGAGAGGAAGAGGACTGTGAACAGAGTCCAGTCCCTGCTGGATCAACCAGCAGGTAAAGGGTTAGCTGGCTAAGTGGGGGAAAATAGTATGTAAACCATTCAAAACTCTGAGACAACCTTTCAGTTCTTTTAGTGACAAACAAAATGGCCATTAGGTTAAAATAATATAATATACATTAATAGTTTAGTTTTTTCATTATTAAATGATTCATTATTCATTCATATCCATTACAAGTTCCATTCTTTTCAGGTGATTTATGCTCAGTTTTTAAAGAATCTCCAGAAATATTTTTCACATTCACTGTCTGGACTCCACCTGGTCAGTCCATTTGTCTGAGAACACCAGCAGCTTCTTTGTTTGGTTCTGCTTTTATATCTGTTTCCTTTCCTCAGTAAAAGCTTATCTTTACAGATACAGGACTTTACATGACTGAAAAGCATTGAGTTGTGTCCTCCCATTAAAGGGATGGACAGAAACACCTGGGGACTGTTTTAAATCTGAAATAAGAGAGATTTTTTCCCTTTCTTTCAAGTTGAAAGCTTTCAAGTTCAAATCACTGTTTATCTGAGGGTGGGGCTTTACTGCTCTACCTAGTCATCCGGGTAGCACTGGTCCCGTTTTAAAAGCTTTAATATTTTTTAACTCTGGTTTTAGAAACCCATTGCTTGTTATGCACACAGATTAGTTTATAGCTAATCTACTCAGAGGTCTTTATTATTTGTGGGCCCTCCTGAGGACCCAGGATATGTAAAAGCCCTCTAGTGTAAAAAGGAACATTCCTGTGATTGTCTGGGCTGGAGAGATTGTTGACTTGACACTATGCCACCAGATTTACCACCTCTGTCCTATAGCTGCCTGATCCCATGACAGTGGTATCATCAGGTGTGAGGACCTGAGGTGTCCTTGTGTTTATGATTCCTGTGCCAGAGGTGTCCAACAATAACCACAGAGAGAAATGACTTATTGTCCGACATGTGCTCAGTGACCCAACAGCCACAATTGTGAACATTCAGCAGGCAGTGTTGCCCTTGCTGAGTTATGCTTCTGTGGAGATGACCAACAAATCTGTGTGTAAAGGGATCATGCTCAATAGCACCCAAACAGCAGCCATATATAGTGAAACCAGGAAAAGGCGCTGCAGTTTTTGGTGAAGGGCAGGAGAAATATTAGCAATTTGTCCAATCCTGAGATGTAAATTTGTTGAGCTACTTGACTAAACTACTTTATTCTGGTCAAACAAATGTAGTGTTAATGACAAAAAGACAATTAAGCCCTACAGTGCTAATCTATATTACAGGTAGACTATGGTACAAACTAATATTTATGTTACAACCCCCCTTTATTAATTCTGCATTTTTGAGTCGAGTAAACAAATAATGTACTTCAGTTAAAGTATCCAAGGTCAAATAATCCTCCAGGGAAAGTAGAAGTTTCCCCCTTTAGACCGCCACATGAAAGAAAGTACTAATGTATTTGTCTTTTCTAATGTAAGTGAAACTAGAGCATGATTTATTGAAGAGATTTATTTATTTATTTGAAGAGACTCTGGTGTCACTCTTAGCCCACCAGTCTGTTAATAGAAGGTCATTGATTAGTCTGACACTGATGTCTATTAACAACATCATGAACACAAAACACTGAGGACAAACAGTTTCAATTAGGTAGAAACAAGCTCTGTCCAACAGGTCAAAACAAGTCTGCAGCAGCAGTCTTTACTCAGCAAGGAGGGCATTACACTGAATTTTGCCGCAAGAGTATTACTGAGGTCAGATTCTGACATTCGATCACAAATACATTCTGAGTTATATGATGGTGGTCTATCACTCCAGGGGGCACAGTTCCAGCTAACAATTGGCAGCAGGCTTGGTGACCCTAAGCTTGTGTGCGACTGCTTCCGAGCGTCCTGTTCATTAAAAACAATATTCTCTTCCCTTCAGGTTACTATCATGATTCTCTGGGGCTGTTAAGTGGGAAAGTCATGCACGAGTTTATTGCGTCCTTAGTCATAACACTAAAACTCTACTCTGCGGCAATGCTTTGAGTACCCCACCGCCTTTGTTCCTGGTAAGATTTTTGAAAACCTCTTCTAGTTCTTTCATTCGTTTAGTTTGTTTTGAACAATGAACAGTGGTCATTCTGGGGACTTACCACTGTCATGGCCCAACCATTCCCTTCAGCTCCACACTCTCTCTTGAGTTACACGGTACAGCTAATAAGCTGAATGAGATAAGGGATGGCCCACATGTAGTGGTGCTTGTGAGCATCTCCAATACATCTGCAGGACCGTAGTACAGCTCTTGAACCACAAGCCAGTCACTTCAATGGCGATCCACTCAACCAACCTATCCATGGGCGTATGTTTGCATATGGAATGCAAATGTTCACAGTGTGATAACAATCCTTTTACATGTCTTGGTGTACTGTGAAACCCTAGTCACACAACATTAACTTAAAAGCACACCCTGAGCTGCTACCCAGAACCCGCCTACTCACCTGTTGTGTTTGTTTCTACTTCATGTTTTTATTTTACACACAACATAGACTATATAACCCACAAACACAGTACCGGAAACAAACCTCACTGACAGTCACTTGCAGACAGTGTCCCCTTTAAAGCAGTGTCCCCCCAGCCCTGGAGGGCCACGCACATCACAGCCCATCCAACTAATCTGCTCGCTAACAACTCATTATTGGGTGACTATATAGATAGAGTGTTCCAAATTTATCTCTTCTTTCTGGGTGCGGTTTTATCACTCTACCTATAAAACGCATCATGGGTAGTGCACTCTGAAGTGTCCTCTGCTTGAAACAGAGCTTGTTTCAACATCAGCTGCTTGGAGCACTGACACTATATATAAGCTGGATAAGCTAAAGCACTTGCTGTTTTCATTAGTCATGTTTTGTTCAGTGTAACATAATGTACATAATGCAGTATGATAATAATTCTATATAATGCTACTATAATCCCATACACATCCCATCCAAGTAATCAACTCATTAATAACTCTTTGTTGAGTGACAGGAAAAACACAAAATGTGTGGCAATGAGAATCCGGACCAGGTTTGAGAAACTCTTTAAACTGCTTTAAAGTGCTCAGTGTTTATCTGTTCTGGGTGTGGTTTTAAAAGACGTCATGGGTAGCGAACTCAGTACTACCCGCTCTCCATACAGAAGGTTTCTCCATATGCGTGCACAGCATATGCTTTCGGATACACTAGCCACCGGTTCTCCCTCTGCCATGTCCTGTTCCCCTTGGGTCGCTGAAGCGTGACATCATTTTTGTGAAAGTAATATTAACAGAAAAATGAACCACTTAAGAGCCGAAGCCTTGACTCATAATGTTACAAACACTTTATGAGTAAATCACGATCAACAGTAAAACCAGAACAGCCCATAGAAGAAAATTACCAGGTAAAAAGTCATTAGTAACTTTTAAAAGAGCAGACTAAGTACTATGAAATGCTCTAAAACCTGATTAAAAGGTTTCATAAATGTTGTTGTAGTCCAGGAAAGCTTGCTGAGTTAAAACATCTTTTTCATATGGGCTGGTAGTTACTCAAAGCCTCTGTATCTACGTAATATCTACTGCTTACTTAATGCCGGGGGCTAAACCTGCATTTGTAATTGACAAACCATCAGTGCCAATTTAATCAATAGTTCAATTAAATAACCAAGAGGGAAGAACATCAACAGCAGAGCTAAAGCACTTCATGTAGGAAACAGTGTTAGATACCTGAGACAAGGAAACTGGTTCAAATTCTCAAACACCGGAACACCCAGTTGAAAGACAAAAGGCGTAGTCATGGAAACTGATATATTAGCCCTAATATACTCATTATTAAAAATGAGTTGCACCTAGAAGGACGTGTCAGACTGCAGTGCCATTGGGAAGGAAGATAAAGGTTACCAGAACGATAAATGATGGTAAGTTTAGACTGATATGGAGAATAATTATTGAGCTACACATACAGAAGTAGTGTCTCCTAGTATGATATCAGTACGGTGCTAACATGACGTTTTGGCATGGAGTGGTTCCTGATGCTGCCCTGTGATAATCCATCTCATGCAACTGGAATATTCTCAGACAGTTACTGCAGATTTTGCAGTAGGGGTGGAGATCAAGTAACACCAGGACTTTTAGACACTTTTAGAGTGAAAAGATTCAGTTGTGTGTAAAAGTAAGAAGCTATGCACAGCATGTAGCTACAGTAATTACTGTATTAAATTTTCCAAGTTTTGATTAACAACATAGTAAGCCATATTTTGTCCCTTTTGACACCCGATGTGCCCAGTAGAGATATGTCCCAGGAGATATGTCACAGAGATTAACTAAAACTGTGGTTTAGTTTAAAATGGAAAGCATAAATACGGCAAGGGTTCTTTCACCTGTATAAATCTGTGCGTAAGCAGTTTTCAATAAGGTCAGTTCTATGGTGTGCTGTATGAAGTGGAGGACTGCGCAACTGATGACAGTCCAGCCACTTCTATGGGCTTGGTAAATGTCAAACGGCAGATTTCTCTTTGTTTCTGCATGTAAAAAGCCTGTTGCCAAATAAACTGCCACTACTGACACCTGGGTTACATCCTGGTGACCTGGATAGCAGACTATAGAACACAGAGATCCAGCAAACATGGAAGGAGAACCTCGTGCAAATGGAAAACAAATATCCTTTGTAATTGTGATGCTTTTATTATTTTTTATTCACACTTCATGTCAATTAATGGTGTGTGTAGAGTGTAAATAGACAATAATAACAGATACAGTTCCTGCTTGCGTGGTTGTAACTTGTACATTGTAGCTGGTGGTAGGTGAACAGCCAGTTATTACGTAGTTTGGAATTGCTCATGAATATTCCTGCAGTTATTCTTCCAGTTTCCTACTGAAATCCCAACAGCTTATGTTTCACTTTATTCGTTTTAGTGAAAGTACACTGACTGTAGGCTTGTTGTGCTAATGATGTGTTAACTATTTGCTTTTCTTTGTGCCCCTGAGCCATAGCAATCACACATTAACACTTTAGCACACGTTTTATATTGTTTTCATATGAAGTCAAGTTTCATCTCCACCCTGAGCACACAAACACAAAATATAAATATCTGGTGGTGACACTACTTACAGCCCAAACCGTAAAAGACGCGTGAGAAAGCGCTTCCCTCAACCCGACAATATTCTGTATTAGGGGGGCACCCTTTATGGGTAGTGTCAGGCATGTGGTCTAGTGAAATGGAAAAAGCTGAGTCTGCACAAGAGTTCTTCTTTTACCCGTCACTTTTATTTACTTACCAACAATTACAGCTATTTACATACTTACATGCCCACACACTCAGATGAGAAATTAAACATTTTG
Organism: Prochilodus magdalenae; assembly: GCA_024036415.1. Taxonomy (NCBI): domain Eukaryota; kingdom Metazoa; phylum Chordata; class Actinopteri; order Characiformes; family Prochilodontidae; genus Prochilodus; species Prochilodus magdalenae. The sequence continues at coordinate 1,522,887 of JAMWET010000668.1, read as the reverse complement.
CTGGCTAGAGAAAAAAAAACTGCATCCTCAGTTACATTTATAAGTGGTTTGGCCTTCCCCTAGGCTAAACCATTACTGGCCTTAGGTAGTACATGAATTCTGAACATTTAAGTAAATTTTCATATTATATTCATATTCGTATTGCTGTTACCTCACACTAAAACCATGTGGTAGAAAAGTGACAAAGCCAAAGTAGTACGGTTTTGTTTTGGCAAAACAGGACATGTGTCTAGAGTGTAGAGAGTAGAGCTGTTCTGGCTAATGATTAACTTAATCAAGGTTGAAAGTCGAGTCGAGTCGAATTTTCTAAATCTGACGGACTTGGTTATTTTGATCACGGGCCACCGTTACCCTTAGTAGGGTGGGTGTTAGGTGCGATTCCTCGATCTTACCACTAGGTGACACCGAGGAGTTCGTTAATGATGTACTTAGGAAATGAAAAGTTTCAGTTCTGCGTTGTGCTGTGTGAAGGTAAGAAGCTATATAATTACTCTCTTAAGCCATTTATATTCATATTTCGGTTTTAAACATGGTAAAACATATTGTGACACAATTACATGCCATTTTTGAGATCTGATGTACATCATGTCCTGCCTATCAAATATGTGTGTTAGAGGAGTCATGTTAACCAGCATGCTGATGCACTAGAACTATTGTTTTGTTGAACATGGATAGCATTTGTCCAGCAAAGGTTCTGTAATCTGTATTAATCTGTGAGTAAGTAGTATTCAGTAAGGTCAGTTCTGTGTTGTGTTGTGTAAATGGGAGGACTGCGCAGCTGTCCAGCCAATTCTTTGGGTTGGTGAAAGCCTGCTGCCAAATAAGCTGCTGCTGCTGTACTGGTTAAAGAATACCACTGGTGTCTCGTCTCCATCCTTTCTCCTAAAATAATACACAACACAGAGCAAAAGTGCCAACAGGGGTTTTACAGATTGTAGGTAAGTGTAGATGTGTTAGTACAGACTGTAGTTCAATGTAATTTGTGAGTGAGTACAGATGTTGTTGTTCAGCGTGCAAAGGTGTAGATGGTGTGAATCATAATTGAGAGGGAATGGTGTTACTGCAGCCTGTAGGTGGGGTAGATCATGTAGATACAGACCATAGCTGAATGTATGTGTCACTGATACAGACTGTAAGACATGTGGATTCAAACAATTGCAGTCGTAGTAGCTGGATATAATAGGACACTATAAAGTTCTGTAGTGATTTTTGGCCCACATTCAAAATTATCTATAACATGTTCCCCTAATATTTATTTAGCAGTGTCTAATAGTATTCTATAATACCTGGAGTACCCTACAATGACTTTATCAGTTTATTCTACAGTTCTATAGAAATTCCTATAGTATTACTTTTTTGAGTGTAAATGGTTTCCACAAAAGGCTGTTTTAGCAAAGAGCATGGCCCTTGACCAGTAATCACTTCTTCAAACAGATAAATCCTTTAGATGGCAAAGTCCTGTTCTCATAATCACACTGGCTAGTTCCTTGAATACATCAAAGGTTAATTGTAGGTTCGGACATTGTTAGCCATGACATAATGCCATAATTTTTTTAGGGCTGTTCTCGAATTTTGCCAGTCGAATCGGATTCGCATGTCCTGGCCGACGATTCGACTATTTGTTCATGTTTTTTTCCATGTACATTATCTAGTAATCTGTAAATCAATCTGCATACGGTTAGATCTGATGTCCTCCTCATTTAGAAAGTCAGCAGAGTCACAGGAACATATTTTTAAACTAAAAGAGACGTGGCATATGATGATGATTTAATTACAGGATACAGCGTCGGGCAGCAGCACATATTTATGCTAAACATTAGCGCTTATAGCTTATAGTCTTTTTAATTTCACTTTTAACAGCTTCTTTAGTAGGATGACCCTTCGTCTTTCATCTGTCATATATAATGAACTGATAAATAAAAACAAATTACTCAATATTTAAATAATTTTTGGATGAAAAGAAGTATGGTAGACTTTTTAGTCTAGGTAGACCGTTTAATTATCATATTACCTGCGCTATTATTAAGTGACTGTAATTATCTTTAAATAAAAATAATCTTAACTGTAAACAAATAAATAAAAATATCCTTAATTTAGGTTCTAATTTAGGTTCCTTTTGTCCGTTTTTACTTCACAGCAAACAGCCATTATGGCTAAAATGAAAGTCAGCTCACTCATTTGAAGCAGTGTTGGATGTCTGACTAAATGACGAGCAGAATTCGGTTTAATTTGTTCGGATTCTCTTCTTCAAAAGCTCCTCCAGACTTTGAGACATCGTTCCACCCGTGTTTCTCAGCTTCACAGCTTTATCTTCCTTCAACAGTAAACCGCCAGCGCACGTTTTCACGTGGATTTAATTGATAAAAAACATAGCCCAGCTAGAAATTAAAAAAATACATTTATTTTTCCCCTTTTAATAATAATTAAAATGTCTTTTTAAATTCTTAAAGTTCATGTGCATTTTTGTAAGCTTTAGTCTGTTTTTACAGGAAAAAAGGTCACTGTTCTCAGTCGACTTAAAGGGTCTCCGACTGATGATTCAACTCGTCGACTTCTAGAGGAGAATGGAGTGATTATACATACATTCTCTTCCGATCTACATCTAAAAGTAGGCTATCCTGTCCATATTATTTGATTACATCACATAATGATTTTGTGCTCTTTCAGGAAGGATTCGTTACAGGACTGGATCGAGTTTAATTCTGTTTTTCCCTCCAGTATCTGATCCATCACTTTACGCGAGGTCTTGGCCTGGTACAGATACCTGGTATTGGATTGGAGCCGTCTCTACTGTTTGTAATTGATGGTAATACCACTGGTTTGTACTTATTAATAAAAGTCTTTATTCAAAACATTTTAAATCTTTATTGAAAACACAAGTGGTAGAGATATTTCTGTGTTCTTTTTGTCAGGTGGTGAATTCCTAAGGTTTTTGCTTTGTGTGCTGTGATGCATAGAGAGCCAGCCATGGAGGGACACTTACCCAGATTTACCCCCATCTTCATTCTTTTGGCCTTTTCAGCAGTTCTACTGCTCCTATGGTACATCACCTCTTTGGAAGTGAGTAGATATCATAGCATGTTCACAGCAGAGCACGGCCACACAGAGAGGACAGTGCCATTGCATGAGTCACTCTGAGCTTTACTGTTCTGCTTTATTTATTACTATGAATTTGAAGCTTTTTGTGTAGAAACTGATTAAAAATATTTGAGGCACTAACAAACAGCAGGAGCTCAGTTCCTCAATAAAGAGAACCTAATCATAGTTCCTGTCTAATACTGTAGCAAACTCTATCACACGTTACTACAGTATTGGGTGCCAAGCTGGTATATTTAAATTTGTTCTGGTGTCTTTAAAATGGTGTTGGTAGGTGAATTAAAATTAAAATATCTCTCAGATGCTGAAATCAGTTGATCTTATCTGGCATAGTTACATACATGGACAAAAAATTGTTGGTACCCCTCGGTTGATGAAAGAAAAACCCACAATGGTAACAGAAATAACTTTAATCGGACAAAAGTAATAATAAATAAAAGGTCTATGAAAATGAACAAATGAAAGTCAAACATTGCTTTTCAACTATGCCTCAACAGAATTATTTAAAAAAATAAACTCCTGAAAAAGGCCTGGACAGAAATGATGACACCCTTAACTTAATTTTTTGTTGCACAACCTTTGGAGGCAATCACTGCAATCAAACGATTCCTGTATCTGTCAATGAGACTTCTGCACCTCTCAGCAGGTATTTTGTCCCACTCCTCATAAGTAAACTAAAGTAAAGTTGTCTCAGGTTTGAAGGGGGCCTTTTCCAGACGTCATGTTTTAGCTCCTTCCAAAGATGCTCAATAGGATTTAGGTCAGGGCTCATAGAAGGCCACTTCAGAATAGTCCAGTGTTTTCCTCTTAGCCATTCTTGGGTGTTTTTAGATGTGTGTTTTGGGTCATTATCCTGTTGCAAGACCCATGACCTGCGACTAAGACCAAGCTTTCTGACACTGGGCAGCACATTTCTCTCTAGTCAAGTAGTTTTTATTGTCATTTCAACCATATACAGTGGTGTACAGTACACAGTGAAACGAAACAACGTTCCTCCAGGGCCATGGTGCTACATAAAACAATAAATACAATAAAGACACAAGACAATTCACAATACACGAAACAGCAAACAATAAGTACAGGGAGGGGACAGTGCAGATAGCCCACTGGTAGTGGGTGCAGTAAAGTGTGGTTGTGTCTATTTTTTTTTTTTTTTTAAAGATGAACATTGTTTTTAGCAGCAGTTATGTCCATATTTGGTATACATGTAACATTTTATACTTTAAGTGTTATGTGTGGACAGATTTAAAAGATGAGGTTATGTGTGTGTGGGTGTTCAGTCCAGTCATTGAACAACCATCTCTTTGGTCTTGTCTACGTTCAGAGACAGGTTGTTGGTTCTACACCAGTCCGTTAACCGTTGCACTTCCTCTCTGTATGCTGACTCGTCATTCTTGCTGATGAGACCCACCACAGTCGTATCATCTGCAAACTTGATGATGTGGTTCGAGCTGTGCATTGCTGCACAGTCGTGAGTCAGCAAGGTGAACAACAGAGGGGGGCCCTTGGGGGGCCCCAGTGCTCAGCGTGGTGGTGCTGGAGGTGTTACGTCTGATCCGGACTGACTGAGGTCTCCCAGTCAGGAAGTCCAGGATCCAGTTAGAGAGAGAAGTGTTCAGGCCCAGTAGGTTCAGCTTTCCGATCAGGTGCTGAGGAATGATCGTGTTGAATGCTGAACTAAAGTCTATGAACAGCATTCGAACATAAGTGTCCCTATTGTCCAGGTGGGTGAGGGCCAGGTGAAGGGTGGTGGATATGGCGTTGTCAGTTGACCGGTTAGGACGGTACGCAAACTGCAGAGGAACTAGTGAAGGAGGCAGCAGGGTCTTGATGAGCCTCTCAAAGCACTACATGATGATGGGTGTGAGTGCAATGGGACGGTAGTTGTTGAGGCAGGACACTGAAGACTTCTTCGGCACAGGGATGATGGTGGTTGCCTTGAGACACGTTGGAACGGTGGCACTGCTCAGGGAGATGGTGAAGATGTCGGTGAAGACATCTGTCAGCTGGTCCGCACACTCCCTGAGCACTCTAGCAGGGATGTTTTCCGGTCCAGCGGCTTTCCGCGGGTTGACTCTGCATAGAGTTTTCCTCACATCAGCTGCTGTAAGACACAACACCTGGTCGTCGGAAGGAGGGGTGGTCTTCTTCGCTGTCACACCGTTCTGTGTCTCGAACCGGGTGTAGAAGAGGTTTAGCGCCTCTGGAAGGGAGGCATCACTGTCACAGGCAGGTGGTGTTGTCCTGTAGTTAGTTATGGCCTGGATGCCCTGCCACATGCGCCGTGTGTCACCACTGTCTCTGAAGTGGCTGTGGATGCTCTGACCATGTGTGCGCTTCGCCTCTCCGATGCCTCGGGACAGTTTGGCCCTTAAAAAGGAGGCTTCTTTACTGGCCCGTAGAGTTCCTTAATAGTCTTAAGATTTCATTGTACCCTGCACAGATTCAAGACACCCTGTGCCAGATGCAGCAAAGCAGCCCCAGAACATAACAGAGCCTCCTCCATGTTTCACAGTGGGGACAGTGTTCTTTTCATGATATACTTCATTTTTCCGTCTGTGAACATAGAGCTGATGTGCCTTGCCAAAAAGTTCCATTTTCGTCTCATCTGTCCATAAGACATTCTCTCCGAAGCTTTGTGGCTTGTCAACATGTAGTTTGGCAAATTTCAGTCTGGCTTTTTTAACAATGGTGTCCTCCTTGGTCATCTCCCATTAAGTCCACTTTGGCTCAAACATCGACGGATGGTGCGATCTGACACTGATGTTCCTTGAGCTTGAAGTTCACCTTTAGTCGAGTCTGCGAGTGATTGGTTGACTGGGACATGTGAGTGTGACATCATCGGGTGATGCATTTTGGGAAGTGCAGTTCGGGAGATCAGTGGTGTCAGGGAAACCCAGACGCATAATAAGATTCATACTGCTATCTCATGGCTTTTGGTGTGTCAGTGTAATGTCTTAGTCTGAGTTATCTCTGCGGTATACCCAAGGTTTAGTTGGTTAATGTAGAAGGCAGGACTGTCTTGTTATATAGCTTACATTCATAGGTTATATTAATTCTGGTACATTTTCCTATTAAAAATTGTATCTCTGAATTATATTTCAGGTTTTTAATTCTGATGATGGCCCCAAACATACTGAATACAAATACAAAAATACAATTTTCTGACTTGGCATTCTGGATCTAAAATAAATCACACATGCTCCCCGTTTGCATGTCACTCAATACAGATATATAGTAATAAAACATGGTTACATAAAATGTATAGATCTCTGAGTATGTAATTGAAGTCCTCAAGTTTTTTTCTCAGTTTTGTGACTTCCTGTTTGATTTTGTGAGGCATTACAATATTTCCTTCTTCTCTCTTCTGGCAGAAGTTCATCTTTCAGATGTCAGGTTTCTACCAGATCCAGAATAGCATCTACTCATCCTTTAAAACCCATGATACCTTGCTGTCTGTGGGGCTCAATCATACATACTGCCCCCACCTGGGCCAGGAGCCCACTGCAGAGGAGGCCAGAGAGGAGATTTATCTTCTCAATTCCGTTTCCTGGCCTGGACCCCTGATACCAGGACTACCCTTCCAGTTTAGCAGCGACCCTGCCCGAAGCTACTTTGTGATCAGGGGTCCAGCTGAGCAGCATGTAGGTAGTCAGTTGGTGGTTGACGTCCACATTCTGAACTTCCTGGGGAAGACCAAGAAGCATGGGGGAGACTTCCTGTTGGCTCGTCTGCATTCACCCGAGCTGGGGGCAGGTGTGGTGGGGCAGGTGCATGATCACCAGGATGGCAACTACACAGTGCTGTTCCCGTTGCTGTGGGAAGGAGTGGTAAAAGTGGAGGTTACTATGGTGCACCCCAGCGAGGCAGTGGTGGTGCTGAAGAGGCTGAGGGAGAGGCAGTCGGACAGAGTGTTCTTCAAGAGCCTCTTCCGCTCCGGCTCCCTGTCACAGACCACTGTGTGCAATTTATGCCTGCCCAACACAAAAAAACCTCTCTGCAACTACACTGACCCACATACTGGAGAGCCCTGGTACTGCTACAAGCCCAAAAAGTTGGGCTGTGACACACGTATCAGTCACTCAAAAGGAGGCTATAAGAAAAAACTCCTTACAGCATATGAATCTCAGTTCTTTCAAAGGTGAGCTAGCTTATAAATCTTAGGTTTTTATTTTTTCATTTTTTTGGAGAAAGAAAGAATGTTATTGTTTAAATAAAATGCTGAAAATGAGTCTTTTTTGTTTCAGTCGTGTAAATATCAAGGTTCCTATACATTCCTCAGGGATGGACAATGTGACTGTACTGCCTGCAGAAAATGGTATGTTGTGTATGAAATATATAGTCTGTATGAAGTGTCACTATTTACAAATAAAGAAAACCAAGTGCAACTGCATTTTAGCTACACTGCAATTGATGGGCTTCATCTAACAACTATAAACCCTAATGTCCAAGGTTCATTCCAAAATGCTGATATAAATCTATTTGTATCAATTTTAGGTATAGGGAGTTTTTATGAAGAACGATGCAAAAAGCAAACACTTTTTATATGGGTGTTATAAATCATTATGTAGCATTAATATTTTTATGATATTTATATTTTTAGCATTTATATTTTTTAGTACTCCATAATATGTTTGGAATTGAACATCTAAATCACACGTCAGTTTAATCGAGGTATTTCTTAAAAAATATGAAATTGTTTGTAACTTATTCAATCATTGTGTTTTACTGTCAGATTTTACATGTTGGATAATTACTCCCCTTTATACTTGATCAAATGTTTGTATGTCTGCTTATTCAGCATTTCTTCTGAAATCAAGGCTATTCATGGGGTCCCTCCTTGCCACCCCACGCTCTCCCACTGATGTTTCTTCCTGATGTAATAGGTATTGGTAGTTTTGAGTATTGGCCCCTCTTTGTTGTAGTAGCAGTCTCTGTACTTATCAGGGAAGGCTTTACACTCAGTGTTGGAAGATTATGCAATTAGATTGTGCGGCTGCTTCAGAGCATCCCATTGGTTGGCCAGACCTGTTCTATGGAGATGGGTGCACCTTGAAGTAGCCGAATTCACTAGAATTGAACTGTTCACTGAATTCCTTAGAAGAAATCCCTGGACACTTCCTACTACTACTACTACTAATAATAATAATAATAATATCTGCCACATGTAAATACATTCAAAAAGTATATACATTTTCTCTGTTTTTTAAAGGAAAAAACAAAATGGAAAGCAATAAATTCATTCCTTCGGGATACTACTATCAGGATTCTTGGAGGCCTTTAGGCGGGACAGTTATGCTCCAGTTTAATGACTCATCCGCCATAACGGAGTGTCTTAAGGGGAAGATTGTACACATGTTTGGAGACTCCACTGTGCGGCAATGGTTTGAGTACCTCCACGCCTTTGTTCCTGGTAAGAATATTGATTGAAAACCTCCTCTATCTCTCTCATTCGTTTATTTTGTCTTTAATGGTTTGTTCATTTTTCTCTCATCATGACCATCTATCCCTCTCCAGAACTGAAGCAGATCAATCTTTACACTCCTAGAAACACAGGGCCTTACATGACAGTAGACAGTGTACACAACATTCTGGTGACCTACCACTGCCATGGGCCACCCATCCGCTTTAGCCCTGTGTATTCCCCAGAGTTGCACTATATAGCTAATGAGCTGGATGGGATACGAGGTGGCCCGAATGTAGTGGTGCTTGTGAGCATCTGGTCTCACTTCAGCACCTTCCCTGTAAATGTCTACATCCGACGTCTCCGACACATCCGCAGGGCCGTGGTGCAGCTCTTGGACCGTGAGCCATCCACTTTAGTGGTGATCCGCACACCCAACCTCCAGAAGCTGGACCCTGAGGTCAGCCTGTTCAACAGTGACTGGTTCTCACAGCAGCAGGACACAGTGCTGCGTGCCATGTTCAGAGAGGTCAACGTCCGGATACTGGACGCCTGGGAGATGACGCTTGCCCATCGTCTCCCCCAAGTGCTCCATCCGCCCACGACCATCATCAAATACATGGTGGAGTTAATTCTGTCCCAGGTCTGTCCAGTCGAGGAAAAAAAAGAGAAGTAACTAGCAAAAGACTGAAGCGTAAACAGTGAAGAGAGGACTGTGTCAGGGTTTGAGGGTCTGTGCGAGATCTGAATATTTAAGAATTGTGGAAATGCTGCTTTGTGCCAAATGAATATTATTTGTCCAGTATGCAGTTGGTAAACATCCTCAATAATTTGACTCTTAAATAAACATTTATCACCTACAAAGTAATTAGCTGTTAACCCCAGTATGTAAAGGTTTTGCTTACTGTTAGAGAACTTCTCACTAAACACTAATCACTATTGTTACTGTAAACAAAAATCACTGTTGCCAGCGGTGTGCCTAGAGATCATGGCTGCAGTCATGTGTTGAACATTGGGAGAGAATACTGAGTATGAGTGGTACTGTGTTACTGCATCTTCTCCTCATCATCATTCTCTTTACAGAGACGTCATGTTAGTTGAATAGACCCATGACCATTGATGGTCACTGTGGGACTGTATGACCAAATAATTTCCAGGCAACTGTGAAAACACACTCATAATAAAGCTGATTAGAATCTGATTGAGTACCTGCCCATTGGTTTCCATTACATGTGAGAAGCTGTAAGTTCAGATGATGAGACTCACTTTGTTTATTTAGTCATTAATCTTTAACTCGTATGTCGTCTCCTGCATTAGTGCTTAGCTCTCTGGCATTAGCTGGAGTAAGATGGGTTTTCCTTTTTTGAGTCCTCTCATGGTTTCTGGGTTTTCTGTTTGCCACTGTTGCACTTCATGTTAGTTGAATACGCTCATGATTATTGATGGTCACTGTTGGAATGTATGGTCAAATAATTTCCAGGTAACTGTGTTAGCAGTGATAGCTAACGTTTGCAATGATTGGTTTATTAACACTCACAGATCACCCTGAAATCTTTGCACTAAATAGAATTACTGACACGTTTTAGCAACATATCATTTATTTCCACAATTATAGTTTCAGCACACAACATGTTATTGTACTGAAGGTAATGTTGGCTTTCCATTTCAGGCCAGTAAGAGATAATAATAAAGAACTAGCATTATATCACTAATGAGTGGCTGATACTTATTTAGGGTTTTATATCTGTATATTGTGGGCACTTTTTGAGCATATACAAATATGATTTTCAGTAAATATTACACCCAAATATGATTGCACTGATCTTCTGTGACTTTAATACTATATCTGTACGCTTACACAGATCAATGATCAATCAGGTCTAATAAAGACACTGAAGTCAAACACTGCTCTCTCCTCTCTCTTGCATACCTGCAGGTCCTAAATGTTAATCAAACACAGATTATAGACTGATACTGTATCAGTACGTGCACCAGATACAGTGAGATTTTGTTCCGTAGTTGTGCGTACATGTTTAATAGTCGAGGTGACATGCAGAGAACAACAGCAGCCTCTTTTTTTGACAGCTACGCATCCTTTCAGAGTTGTCCTGTTGAGTTACCTTACATGGTGTCATTAATTGGTTAAACATTTTGATTTGATGTTTTCTGGTTCTGTGAAACTTTCTGGTTAAAAAGGTTTAATCCTCACTGTTAGTTTTTCATTCACAGCTGTGAATTAGACAAACTTTGCAGTGAAATTTTGCACGCCATATACACACATGGACAAAATTGTTGGAGGCCCTCGGTTAATGAAAGAAAAACCCACAATGGTAACAGAAATAACTTTAATCTGACAAAAGTAATAATAAATAAAAATTCTATGAAAATGAACAAATGAAAGTCAGACATTGCTTTTAAACCATGCTTGAACAGAATTATTTTTAAAAAATGAAACAGGCCTGGACAGAAATGATGGTACCCCTGAAAAATGTGACCAAAGGGACATGTTAAATCAAGGTGTGTTCCCTAATTAGCATTACAGGTGTCTACAGTCTTGTAATCAGTTGAGCATTGAGCATCTTTGGAAGAAGCTGAAACATGCCGTCTGGAAAAGGTACCCTTTAAACCTGAGACAGCTGGAGCAGTTTGCTCATGAGAAGTGGGCCAAAATACCTGCTGAGAGGTGCAGAAGTCTAATTGACAGATACAGGAGTCGTTTGATTGCAGTGATTGCCTCAAAAGGTTGTGCAACAAAATATTAAGGGTACCATCATTTCTGTCCAGGCCTGTTTCAGGAGTTTTTTTTTTTTTTTTTTAAATAATTCTGTTGAAGCATGGTTGAAAAGCAATGTCTGACTTCCATTTGTTCATTTCCATATTTATTATTACTTTTGTCAGATTAAAGTTATTTCTGTTACCATTGTGGGTATGTAATAACTCCAGAAGAATGTTTGTAGATCAGCTCTAAACACTAAAATGGTGAAAGTGTTTTAGGACTGAGAGGACTGTGAACTTGCTGGATCAACCAGCTGGTAAAGGTTTAGTTGGCTAAGTCCATTTTAATATATAAAAGTTATATAAGCTTAAACTCCTGATGTCCACTGATTAACTTTCTCCTCATCATGCAAACAGATTTTTTTTTATATCTGATCTCCTCAGAAGTAGTTCTTAAAAAATAGATGGGTGATGGGCAGATGAATATTGAGGTTTTAATAATGTGCAGAAAATATTTTCATGTAATTTTCAAATGATATTAAAATTCAAATTTAATATCTTTAACAACTAAAATTGCTTTAAAAATACTGAATAATATTAGATACCCTGTTTAAACACTGTTTAAACACAAAGAGAATTTATACTAAATAATAATGACTGAATTGTAGCGGATTTTTGGTGACAAATGAATGTACATTTAAAATTATTCTAAAAAATACAAATTCATTAAAATTGTACATATACTTTAAAAAATGATGTGGAATTGGGAGTGAGGGTGTCACTTAGTAAAATCCCTATATTCAATAAGGGTGTTAATTACACCTAACCTCTCATGGTTTCTTGCTGCGAGGGTTTTGTGGTTGCTACTGTTGCACTCTGTTATCAACTGTATGCTTTAAATATAACAGAAACACATCAGTTTGGATGCTAAATTGCCCTTGTGTGTGTGTGTGTGTGTGTGTGTGTGTGTGTGTGTGTGTGTGTTTGTGTGTGTCCTGTGACGGACTGGTGTTCTATCTAAGGTGTTTTCTCCCTTCTTGTGCAGTGACAGCAGTGATTAGTTAGGAGTGCTAGGTGATAGTACAGGTTAGGAGATTAAAAGTGTCTTCATTTACTGAAAGTACATTCCACTGAAATGTTCATATTTGGAAGTATTTGTTTGTATCAGTGCCTGTTATGCTGTCCTTTTGCGAATCCTTTTTTACTACATCAGGAATGTGAAAGTAAGGTAAGTCCAACACAGTGTCTAACATGCCACACAACCCTAGCAGTTTCTCACCTTTGCTGTACATCCCTGTAAAAAGCTATTTTAAAATGTAACATCTTAGAACATGAAGAATTATAGAATATGAGGGAATATTGTGTTTGTTTGTTTATTTTTGGGTGTTTAAGGTAACAACATTCCCTCTTTTCTTTGTCCCAACTGCCATTTCAGAAGGAACTCGTTTGATATTTGGGTATTTATCTAAGGTACAACTTTGTCCAGCAGTGGCGTTGTCTGTTGTCATGAGCACACATTCTCTGTTAAATACAAAATTTGCTTTTGACTACAAAACTAATTTCATAAAGCATTGTTGTCAGTTAAATCCACTCATTTCCTCATGCATTGGAGATGGGTTTTCTGAGATAGAGAATGTTTTGACTCAACATTAAAAAAAATGAGCCATGTGATATTCAGGATATTCATGTAACAAATTCAGGACATAAAAACTCATGACAGCCTGAGCCATGTGATTGAGGGACTTGAATTAATTGGTAATTGTCTGTAAGCATTTTATTCTGGAACTGTCAATTTATTTTAAGACTGAATTAATTTGCCGTTAACTGTGAAATACCATATGGAGTGTTTTGTCTGGGACACAGTCATAAGATCCTGTTAATTTTGTCTTAGCCATTGTGGTGTGGTCATTGTTATGGTCTGCATGCATGTCGTCATGCATTGTGCACCTCTCTGCCCACAGTGCTGGTGCTAACAAGATGACTCATGAAGAGCATCACTATGGGGTCAGTCAGGTACAGCAAAAAGGCCCATACTTGGATATATTACATGCACGGCCGAGCGTGAAAATCCGAAACGTGAAAATCATTTGCATGTCATTTACATTGCAAACCTACAAAACAGGTTACTTTTCTGTATATTGAGTGATCATATTATGATCATTAAGCCAGACACAAAATTCTGTTTAAAAACAAGTCATAAAGAACAGCAATGCAAAATGGCATAGAAACCTTAGTGTCCAAGAGTGTGATGCCTGTAGCCAAATTATACTTGAGCTAGGACATCTCTGAAAACTGATGTTCTGTGGATGTTCCCAAACCCTGATCCGCCTGTTTGTTTGTCCTGCTCTCAGCACACCTGATTCAACTAATCATCTAATTAATAAACTCTTCTTGAGCTGAAATGGGTTTATTTTGGCAGTGAAACACAAAGATGGGCAGGGCAGGCAGCTTTTTGTACATGCATATACCCAATTCACCTGCCCTCAGGCCCTGTAGTAAATGTGTATTAGTGTAAGTAGGGGGATGTACTTCGTTACCTCAATTAACATTCACTGGGCGCAGACCTCTGCATAAATAATAAATGAGGAAATGTTGGTACAATAGCTCTTACTTGGAGTGAAGGTGGGCCACAAAACAGTAGAAAACAGTTAGGCTTACCATGTTCCTGTTTTACATGCTCACCTACACAGAAGCCAGTTGCACAGTTTTATAGGACTTAAATATACACTAGGCAGGAGGTAGTGGCTACTACTCCAAGCTGTATAGGTGCCAGGCTGTACTGGCTACTGCCCTTTAAAGTTTTATATGGAATGTACTTTGTTTTTATATATAAAATATACAATAATATATATACAATAAACTTTGATGTAAAGTGCAAAAAAACAAATGATAAACAACAATTTAAAACAAAAAACAATGGGAGGGAAAATAAGAAAACCTAAAGCTTGCTCTGACACTGGTATTGGCACCCTTTGCAGTAAATCAGAATAAAAAAACATTTTGACTCACCTGTGGTAAATCACAAAAGAGAATCACCTGTGATAAATTGTCAGTGCCCATGTGAAATGAATTAACCAATGAATGATTGCTTCAGTGTTTTAAAAAGCCACGTTATGCCCTGTACCTTTGTCACAATGAAGACATCAGAAGTGCTATTATTAGCAAACACAAGACCACCAAAGAGTATAAAGCCATCTCCAAAGACCTTGGTATCAGAGTTTTAACAGTGCACAATGCTACTGAGAAGTTTGCCAAGCATGGAACTGTCAAGAACCTTCCTGAACGTGGAGGGAAGACAAAAACTGATGATAGAAGTCTTCAAAGGTTGGTGCGAATGGTGGAAAAAACACAAAAGACGGGCCAAGGAGGAAACCATTGGTGAAGAAAAGACATAAAAATGAATGACTGATCTTTGCCAAAGATTACCTTGACAAAAGCACAATCCTTCTGGGAAAATGTTCTGTGAACAGATAAAACAAAAATATAGCATTTTGGCAATGCACAGCAACAGTTTGTTTAGAGGCATATCAGGGCGGTTTTGTATTTGTCCCACCTAAATGGTTCTCGCACAGAGAAATGGTGTGTGGTTACCGTAAAATTGATCGGCCGTGCCCCTGTGATGCAATTTCTAGGTAGGGGACGACACCACCTCTCTTCTTCTGCAGAGGGCACACTGGGATATGCAAATACAATGGCCCTTACTTAAAGGCACAGCATAAATTTGACTGTTACATGCTGTGAAAGTGAATTATGTGACTGAGATTATTTAATTCATCATGGCAACATGGCACATAGAGCTCTAATGCACACAGGCAAATGAAGAGGAAGCTGCAATTCCAGAGGAATATTAAAGACCTTATTCATTTTGGGTCAGAGAAATTTCATATCCCAAAAGAGAGTGTTGTCTTATTTTTATAGATGTTAATACCTGTCAATCAAAATGTAGATTTTTATTGACAGGTGTAGGGCATATAAAAGGTTATCCACTGTGCATGTACTGCTCATCTGAATTCTCTTCTTCTCAAAGGTACCTCCCCTCCCCAAGCAGGGCAGCTTTTGTTTGTCTCAGTTTCAGCTTTTGACAGTGAAGCAGTAAAGTGTTTTGGCCTTTTCTCCTCGGCAACCTCTTCTTGCTTTTTGCTTTTTTTTTTTTTGGATCTTTCTTTCGTTTGATTTCTGATTGTTTGGTTTTCCTTTTAGGACTCATCAATGTCATCTCTCTTACTCTAACTGCAACAAACTCGTGCATTAGCTGCTAGAAATCTCAAAGTCAGCGGTGTAGCTGGTTTCTTAGAACAATTCATTTTCTACGGGAGAATTTGAATCCCTAGACTTGTGAATATGTTTTAACATCAATCCTGACCATAAGAGTATTGTGCTTGTGTAACTTTCCAAGAAATCCACAGGCTCTGGGCAGAAGTTTGAATTTTCAGTACACGTTTCATCATCTTCATCCTTCCTTTTCTCATGTGCATCTTAAAAAATGCTGCCCAGTACTTCTGCAAAGAGTGACCTTTTCTTTACCCCCAACTCAACACCTTCAGATGACTCTTTATCAGTGCAAGTCTCCACTTCACCAGTACTCAGCAGATTCATTGACTGGTTGCCAATAGCTTTCCTCAGAGTACTTAAACTGCTTTAAATCATTTGCCTTTTTGCCATGAAAACGCACAAAATTCTTTAAGAAGAGCCTTCATTTTGGCTACTGAGCATGCTAGTATTTGCAAGGATTGGCATCCTTTTGGCTTTATTGTCTCCCACTCTGATCTAGAAAAGGTCATCCTAAAATGTGAGGGACAGGTTGGTTTGATCTTATTAACACAACTTGGTCCACAGACATTTTTTTGTCCATCATCCTCTATATTACTTTCCACTGTCAACTTCTTTTTCATCTGACTCAAAAAATAATTTCCCTGCATTTATTTTATCTGTGCTTGGTTTTCCTGTCACCTTGCAAGTCATTCTGGGTAGTACCTGGGTAGTACATGGTTAACTTACACAGCTGTCCTCTACGCTTTCATAACCTACACATCTAAGGTGGAACCAGTCTTTGCTGGCCTTGCACTGTGCATATGGCTCTTCAGGGTCATATAGCAATTGGGAACTGGCTCTTTCTCATAATCTGAAACAACTTGTGGAGCTTCATATGAGATGCTTTCCTCAAAATCAGCCCTTTTAACTGAAAAGCACAAAGACATAGAAGGTTATTCACAAATACCCAAAAACTGCCAAAACCAGGGGTATGAAGGTCTGAAGAGGTCAAAGGTCAGGAACAGAGGAAACATTCAAGGTCAAAGAACAAAGATTACAAAAAGTACCAGAAGACCTAAAGGAACTGCAGCGATTAAGAAAGCGGCTAACACAAACGGTCTGGGGTCAATGCTCCACAAACACCTAGCCAACGGGACGGCTTTTAAAGCGAGGGATAATGAGCTGGTATATGAAGCAGGTGAGAGGAGGCAGGTACAGGAAGGGCTCAGGTGAGAGGGGGCAGGAGCAAAGACATCAGAACGGTGAGTCTGACCTCTGGTGGCCGGGGACAGAAGTGTCCTGAGAGGGTGGATTTTGAGATGACCTGACAAAGCTTCAGAATTTTTGCTTTGAGAGAATTGATAATTCTCACACACACAAAACACAAACACAAATAAAGAGTAACATGTTTAATTTCTTTTACATTTCTTTTAATAATTTGTGTTATACTTACATTTAGCTTTTCCCCTTTTCTGTTTATGATGGAACAATAGCACGTAATTTTCAGGTTGATATTGAATATTTTGATATTGTCTAATAATAGTTTTTACAGTATATTTATTACTCAAATTCCTATAGTAATCGATAGTTCTAGCTCATCATGATGCATGACTTTCATAGTCATTGTATATTAGGTATATACATTTTCTGTCGCAAGTCCTCTTTGCAGTGGGACACTATCTGTTATATGTACTTTCCTTATCTTTATATTCTTTTACCTGTGACCATTGCAGCTCTATTTGCCATAATTCTAATTAATGGGGTCCAGACGAGGATTTCCTTACAGGGGAAGACTAGTTCCCTATATAGGATATGAAATTACTCAAAGTGAATAAGGTGCTTAAAATCCCTCTGGAATTTCAGCTTTCCATTCAATTTGCCTGTGTGTATTAGAGCTCTATGTGCCATGTTGCCAGACTGAAAATATTTTTTCCGTAGAGTGGGAGGCTAGTTCTCTATCTGTGATATAAATTTCATGTGGCCCAAAGTGAATAAAGTCATGGAATTTCAGTTGTCTATTCATATTTCTGTGGGCACCTAAACCAGGTAATGAACTATATGAAATATAGTTTAAACCCACTAAATAAACAACATATAGCTGGTAAATTAAATATTTTATTATCTCAGTCACATACTTCACATTCACAGTGGCAGGACAAGCATAGTATACTGCTAATTTCTTAATTACCAATTTTAATCTGCAGTAAAGGAAACAGCGCAGGAAACCGTGAATACTCCCTTTAGTACACGGCGACTCGCCGGCAAATAAGACACTACGAATAAGGAGCCTGTTCTGTCCTCACTGGAATGAGACTGGCTGGAGCTATCCAGTTAGACAGACAGCGTACAGCAGAGATTTAGTCTCCTTTATTCCTTGTTTTGTTTTACTTTCTTGAGTTTTCTTTCTTTTCTCTTTTATTTTTTGTAAAACTGAAATTAGCATTTTTGAGGGCTAGCTATATTGCTGAAACATAAACACACTAGCATAAATGCTAACATACTTCAGACATTTTACAGCTGTCGTAGCTTATCGAATAAACAAGGCAAATGTTGTATTTCCTTCACAAAGACATTAGAACCTAAAATATCAAAATTAGAACCTAGGATGGAAAACTTACAGGCATATGTGGACCGAGATTCACAGAGGGGAAACCGTGACTGCACCGTTGGACAGGCAACCAGCAGCCAAACCCAAGCCGTGTATAACACCAGGTAAGACCAGCAGAGGGCGCCATAGCAACGACCCCAGGTTTCCGAAGCTATACCAGAACAGAGCCAAACAAATCGGAGGCTGCGAATAAGTAACTAACTTCAGCCTCATCGCACACTGTGTCGTTTTACTAGTCGAAGATTAGCAAACGTTAACGGTAGGTTTTGATTTAGGGGACAGAAATAAACAGTGTAGACTCCACATTCAACTCCTGCTCCATGACTGCACTGACTATTCCGCGGATTTTCGCGTTTTGACTGCTCACAGATAACCTTCTTCAGTCCCTACAATTGCGTCTTCCAAGTCTAAGTAAACCAGGGAGCAAACTACAATTCTTATATTTCTCACTACAACCTTTAGTTTGGCCAGATCTCCTTTGGTTGAATTGTAGTTATTTGTATAAGCATTACATTTCTCAGTAGATATATAAAATACATAGCAAATATCACTTGTATTGTACAGAGGCCCATGGGACAAACACACTACAACCTTTAGTTGGTAAGATATACCAAGGTCTTGGATCTATGGTTATTCCACTCATAATCAGGAGCAAATCAAACTAAATATCTGAAATTTAAGTAATACCGGCTCCTCCCAAT
The DNA here is from genome assembly GCA_024036415.1 of Prochilodus magdalenae. Taxonomy (NCBI): domain Eukaryota; kingdom Metazoa; phylum Chordata; class Actinopteri; order Characiformes; family Prochilodontidae; genus Prochilodus; species Prochilodus magdalenae. The sequence continues at coordinate 1,504,112 of JAMWET010000668.1, read as the reverse complement.
GGCGGGGCTGATTCTAACTGGAGTCATTTTAAGCAGTAATTGTTGTGTAGACGTCGTAACCTTTACCTCACAAGAAAACTGCATTTCTGTTATTGAGATTTTACATATGATTAAGTTCAGTTTTATGTGGTTAGTTATATTGTCTCTCAGTATTGTTCATAGGAAAATCAGATATCCAGATGTTTACATTCAAAACAAAGGTTCTCATTTGGTATATGTCATTTTGTCACATGCCTCTGGCTATTTGTGCACTGCAACAAAAAAAAACCCTATGAAGTGGTATCAAATGAGAAACACCTTCAGCAGAGGAGTTAAAAGGCCAAGAAGAAACGAAACCGTATTTAATGTTGAATATAAGTTCATGTGGAAGCTGGAGCATCATAACTCCATAAGACTTGAGACTTACCTGTGACTTGCACATGTGTGACTTACTCCTTTCACTCCCTCTGGTTCATACTGGGAAAGAACATGTCCTGCTCTATGCAGAATAGGCCCATCTAAGTCACTTGCAGCTAAACAAGACATCTAAACATCTAAAGTGGATGTAACAGCAAACTGCAGACTGCACATGGCTCCATCCAGCGCTGTTTCAGCATAAACCTGATATATGCTCTACATCAGGGGTTCTCAACTTTTTTCGCCCCAAGGCCTAGCAGAAAACTAAAATCAGCTCTTTATTTGCCTTTTCCAAAGTGCTGATATGAAAACCTGAAAATCTGGACCTGAAAACGATCATATCGTATTTTACATGTGTACATTGATATACATACAATATATTTAGAATAATACAGTTAATATAACACTAATATGGACAGTACCAGCCCACTATGATTACTATTTCTACCTTCACCTTACTACACATCCACAGACCACCAGGGGGTGCTTCATGGCCTACTGGTGGTCCACAAATCAAAAGTTCGGTATCATCTCTCATTCTGGGCGTTCCTTTGCTGCAAACGCTTCACTGTATAGAGAGGGGAAGACTAAGCCGATCACTACGACACTTAAGTGATTTGGTTTCATTGTTTATTCAAAACAGTGAGTTTCCCTTGCTTGAATATCTGAAAATAGAATTCCTCTGTAGTGCATAACTCATAAGCAGAGCATCTTCATAAATGATGATAGCAATAATTCTATCGCATCGGGCACATAAATACATCTGTAAGCGCTCTGCTGAAGATCTCTGTGGTACTTCACATACAAACACTGATCTTTTAAGGATGGAACAATATTTACTGCAGTTGGAGTGCAATACAGCCGATACAAGACATCCTTTGGCAAATTTCTTGTACGCCAACATAAAAGGTGTTTCTTATGAAAACGCGCAGTATAACAAAGCAGAGGTAACCTACTCCGAGAATGATGCCATCTTAAAAACAGAACTATTCCCTCTAGATTAGCAGTCACTTTACAAAAATAATTTTCCCTCAACTGGAGTCAGTGCTTGGGGACGGCAAACAAAAGAGTGCTTAATAAAATAAGGAGCTTAAATAAATACATTGGAGTGCACACTGAAAAAAGGGTTTAAATATTGAAATGCTAAAATCTATTCAGAATTAAAAGCTACCTTGTTACACCGTCTCCTTGCCCTAAAGGACGGTGTTCTGCTATTGTTTTTGACGAGAAGGCAGTTTTTTTTTTCCATGTTAAGTCTTCACACCTCCATAGGCATAGGCAGCACATCTCTAACAGATATGATAAATTGCACAGAGTCTTTGGCATCTGTGGGCATGAGAAATCAAGAGTGGGTGGCTCTACTTTTAACTTAGCAGAAGTAATCATCGAGGGCAGTAAATGCAAAGGCAAAACTATTATGAACTGTAAGAGCATTGCTAGAAGACAACAGAAAGAATAGACATGGTGCTGATATGTGGAGAGAGAAAAAAGAAGCTAGAGCAGCTACACGTCCTGGACCTGCATGGCTTCCTTGGGCCATGTGTAGGAGTCCAATGTAAAGGAGTCATAGTCTGCACTGTAAACATGAGACAACACAAAGGCTTCTTTATCCTTGGGCTCAGGGTACCATGAGGCAATGCCCTGCTTGTAGGCATAGTCTACAATCTGAAAAAGAAGAGAAAAAGGGGGGGTGTTAAAATTTGGTGTTAACTGGTTGATTAAACTTACAGCTTAAATGTAATCATATATGTGTCCAAAAGTTTGTAGACAACTGCTCATGTTTTGTTTCTTCTGAAATCAAGGACATTAATAAGGAGTTTGCCGCACACCTGTTGCATCAACAGCCTCTACTCTTCTAGGAAGACATTAAACTAGATTTTGGAACATTGGTGACAGGTTTTGACCGAATTCAGCCACAGGAGCATCAGTGAGCTCGGATACAAATACAGTTTTGGATGACAACTGCCAGTGCATCATGCCTGCTCCACAGTACAATGCTGAGGGGTAGGGCTTGGTGACATGGCCAAAAACATTATCATGATAAAATGTTTTATATCAGTTGCTTGATAATTCATACAATACCTTGTTCTGTTGAAGAAATCAAATGGGTAATTGTGGTAATTTGAACTCGTATTTCTGGTCAGAACATGATAAACACTTGCCAACCAGGTTTCACAAATCTATCATCAGAGAAAGCCAGTTCCAGTTCCCAGGTTGGCTGTTTTTACCAGTTAAAAGAAGAGAGATTATTTTTAGCTGTCTGGTGAGCATTGCGACTAGTGCTAGGCTGTCATGTTTGTCCTAGTATTTTAAGACCACCCTGCAATAAAACTGATGTTGTTTGCAGAGATGGGCACTCGAGTTAGCGACTCAAGTTCGAGTCGCACTTGAGTTGCATATAAATAGACTTCAGACTTGACTTGTAACTCGTCTATAATGACTCCCGACTCGACTCGGACTCGGTCCAAAATAACACATGAACATCAAGTTTCTTTCCATTACCATCCAGGCACGGTGTGCGGAAGTTACAGAAAAGTAATTTCTTTGTGTATGTATACTTTATTTCGTTGATTTGGGACACGGCCCACGGACACGGACGAATCACAACATCCGACTTCAGCGCGTGCGTGATATCAGTGAGCGGCGCCAAGTGTAAACACAACACTGTAGCATGGCTTCGGCGGGAGCGCCATACGTGGTTGCCTTTGGTTACAGGGAATTCAAAATCCTAGCATATAACAGAAGAGTGGCAACGTGCAACGAGTGGGAGACAAATTAAAGAAACTGGATCGACCACATCAAACTTAATAAGGCATCTGAAAACACCCCCGGATAGGTTTGTGCAAGCCGTTTAGCCATGATTCCAGCTATATAACATACAGTATTAACCCCTAAGCTGGCTTGAAACAGGAGATGATGAGCTATGAAAATGTTTGAGGCAGAGTATGGTGCCGAAACAAAAAGTGATATTGCTTCTAGTTTGTTCTGTTTGAGAGTTGTAGAGCATGTCATTTTTCGTGAGTGAATATTGTAAGGAAATACGTAGCGTTTAAACAAAAAAAAAGAAAAGAAGTGTTGGACTGTAAAAAAAATACAGTTGTGTTTTGCACACAAAGTTAATCTGTTGTGTTTTTTTAATCTACTTTACGCTACAGTTACTATATATGCTTTGTGTAAATTGACTTAAGACTTGACTTGGACTTTAGCCTAAAGACTCGTGACTTGACTTTGACTCTAGCCTAAAGACTCGTGATTTGACTTTGACTCTAGCCAAAAGACTCGTGATTTGACTTGGACTCTAACCTATAGACTCGTGACTTGACTTTGACTCTAGCCTAAAGACTCGTGATTTGACTTTGACTCTAGCCAAAAGACTCGTGATTTGACTTGGACTCTAACCTATAGACTCGTGACTTGACTTGGACTTGTATTTTGTGACTTGTGGCCATCTCTGGTTGTCTGCAATAAGACAATTCTGAGTATTTACTGCAGTGTGAATGGTTCTGCCGCACCAGAAGACCCACACCCTCCTTTGAGGCATGTTTTAACTAATATCAGTGTTATTTGTCTGGTTTGACATTTGACTAAAGAGACCTGTACAGATACAAAACTGTAGATCACTGACAGTATCCAACAGAAATCGCTCCACTTAAATCACATTTTAAGCTCTCCCTTGCGCTCTGGCTCTCTCATCGAATCAAACTCAGAAGAGCGCCCTCTGGTGGCGACAACAGAAAATTACTATCACTATTTACACCGTGGAAAATGCCACCAGGTCTCTGTATAAAGCGGATGTGTGAGAATTATCCATTCACTACATCGTTGTTATACTTCTTTCGAAGAAAAAAAAATATCATGATAATTATTGTTACTGTTTTATTGGCCAGCCCTAATGAGGTGTTTTCTAGCTCTTTAACTCTTGCTTACGCTTATGGTGTATTACAGTAATGTTACACATAGATACTAAGACTAACCTTTACAGCGATCTTAAAGGACACTTCTCTGATGGTGCTAAGTGGGGGGTATAATCTTCCCTCTGCCAGATGCTCCTCTGTAACCATTTCTGATATTGCCTGAAACACAACACAAATGGGTTCACAAACTTCTGAATCACCAAGTCAACATTTGAAGTATGTACTACATTACTTTTTATGCCATGAAAAAAAAACAAATGTTTTGAAAAATGTTTTTTCCCAGTGTTTAACTTTGTTCCTTGCAGAGGTGGAACCTGCCACAGCCATGTTTACCACGGTGTGATAAGAATGTTTACCTCTGCCGTGGTGAGGAAAATGTCATCTGATATGTGGCGCACTCCACAAGCAATGACTCCCAGTGCTACTCCAGGAAACACATAAGCGTTATTGCCCTGGCCAGGGTAGAAGGTGCGTCCATCTGCAAGTGTTACTTTCTGAAAGGGGCTGCCACTGGCAAAGATCCCACGACCCTATAATACACACAGACACACACACACACACAGATTATTATGTGTACACAGTACATTTTATAACACGGAGTACAATGTGCTATTAATTGGACTAATAGTCCCATAAACCATGATAAACTGTAAAGTCAATTTCCTCTGTTTTAGAAGACTGGAAAATGGCAGACTGTAAATGTTTACACATTAACTCTGCATGCTGTTAGGCATCTACACAAGCTTTTTAAAGAAGTGTGATAGCTGGAAGGTGTGTGTTACCTCTGTGAGTCTGTAACACTGCTCTGCTGTGCATTCTGCTTTGCTGGTGGGATTGCTAAGGGCAAAGATGATGGGCCTCTCATTGAAGGATGCCATGTCCTTTATGATCTTCTCTGTGAAAGCTCCTCCAATGGCTGCTACACCTTCACAATGTAATATCAGTGTACAAATTAAGCCAACTAGCCTACTGAATATGCTACTGAAAAATAAAAAACACATGGATCTTCCTACAGCAGAACATACAGACACTACAGTCGGAGTTTCAGCTTACAGAATGACTAACCCAATCTCAAAAATGTATATCACATAAATACGAGTTTATCAAATACCGTTTAAACATGTAAAATATTACAGACATACAACACGTTCATGATTTTAAATATATGGACCAAGAACCACAAATAAGAAACAGTAAAAAATGCCTCATATTGCTCCCAATAGTCTTATGTGAGTATTATGTGACCAATCAGGCTCTATGTTAGTTGGCATGAAACAAGCCTAATGTAAACTGATCCTGCTCACTGTACTAGTATAATACAGTAGAGCTATAATTACCTATGACAGCTGTAGGTTTGATAGTTTGAACCACCTCCTCCAAGGTCTTTATATGAGGATGTTCATGGGCAAACTCTTCCTTTTCATGATTCAAGTGACCTCTGCCCTGTAGATTAAAAGGCAAAAAAAAGTGTTCCACATGCTTTAGACCATTTCCCTTTGAGACTGTGGAGGAATACTATTCAGCAATCATGTAATTACATTTAAAACCATAATCAACCCCCCAGGAATAGCTTTTTTTCCATTCATGGTGTGGGAGGGCACCCACAACTTATCGTAATGATAATAACATTAGCACACCTACACAGTTGTTAGAGGATAATTGTTACCTTGACAATAAGCCCTTTAGAATCCACCATCCAGATCCTCTTGGCAGCGTCAGCATGCGAGACACCTTCCTTAGCCATGGCCATGATGAGTAGATGAGCAATGCCCAAGGCAGCCTGATTTCATAATTAACAGTAACCAATCACATGACATCATGGCTTCTTATGACATACATAGTTATACAGGCATAATACCTTACAACATTGGTATACAAAAAACAATTCTGAGATACTTATAGCTTTAGTATTAATATTACCTCTCCTGCTCCCTGGAACACAAACTTGTGATCAGACAGTTTATTTTTGGTGATCTTCAGAGCAGCAAGTATGCCAGCAACAGCCACTGATGCTGTGCCTGAAAAAAAAAATTACTTTACTAATTTACACCAACCTTGTTTGGAGCGAACCGATCAAATGTTTTTTTTTTCAGGTCCATATTGACGTGTGACACCCCACCTTTTCTCAGTTGCACTCTAAACAAATGAATAGGTCTGGCTCTGCTTCCAATTAACACACTGGTTCAGTTTACGTGCTTGTTGGTTCAGTTTTCTGCTATGGTCCAGACCAAAAAGCTAATATAACACTGGAGCATGCTTTTCTCTGTGCATGTGACCACTGTAATGTCTGCATCTTTTTGTTTTTGACTCTTTACAGACACTTGACCAAAATAAGTTGCTAATGTTATTGGAAGGCGTGCTATAATGAAGTGAATACTTTTGGCACATGAAGGAGTTAAGCTGAGCATTGACGTTCAGACTGAACGCAGAAAAACGACTTTTAATTATAAAAAAAAAAAAAAATTATATATATAATTATATATATATATATATATATATATGTGTGTGTGTGTATATCTTCAGATGTCTTGTTCACACCACTACCTCCGGTTCCTGCAAGTTCCTGACTGATCAAAGAACACTCACATGTCTAACTGAGAGCACTTCAAATAATTTCAGTGTCAAAGCACATCAAATTGAAAGCAAATTGAAAAACATCACAAGAAAACTCAAGCTCATTCACATTCTAACAAACGAACTGGACAGCTTCTATTTTCTCTCTTGTTAAAATGTTTTTTGTTTAAATATCTACCTTGGATATCATCGTTGAAGGTGCAGTAACGGTTGCGATACTTGTTAAGAATGCGGAAAGCATTTGTGTTGGCAAAGTCCTCGAACTGAATCAAGCAGTTCATCCCATACCTGCGATAAAGAGCAAGGTTAATCATCTACCCAACGTATCAGTTTTATACAATGCTCTTTGAGAAGACTACTATTGATAGACTTGATACCCACTTGTCTGTGACAGCCTGCATGAACTCGTCAATGAGGTCATCATATTCCTTTCCCCTCACTCTTTTGTGCTTCAGGCCAATGTACAAGGGGTCATTCAAGAGAGCCTAATTAGAAAACACACAAAAATATAAATAAATTAAACAAGCACTTGGCAAAGACCTTACTTCGTAATTCTTGTCTACTGATTTAGATCTTGTTTACGCTTTGCATTAAAATGTGTCTCATATCTAGATGTTATTTACATGCATTTAAAAGTCACATATGTAAACACGATTGTGGCTAGGATTTTGGATTATAAACACCTGCGGGATCAACTGAATCACGTGAAGAATATTGCTTATTTAGATAAAGAAGCAAAATCATACTACACAGTTATTAAGAAGATATACCAGGAGGTATGTTTTAATGTACAATGCTTCTTTTCCCACAACAGGATTTTTGAGGAAAAGTCAGGAACCCTGTATAAGTCAGTCCTGTGGTTTGGCATGCATCATGATTTAGATTTGTATGTTATCTAAAAGCAACAAAGACAATTTATCTATATTCATCAATCAGTGGTTCCCAGCTTTCATGCACTGCACAGTTGAGTGTTTGTTCTGCTTCCTATATTCCTGATGCAACTACTCAATCCCTCAGGAATTGGTGCATCAGGTGTATAGGAAGAAGTTAGATCACGTGTTAGATCAGAGTAAACACATCAAATTCTTCATGACTAGCGACGGGTGTGATCTAACATTAAATGAGCCCTACCCTTACCTTTGAGTATCATTCATGCCTCTCTCGTTAAGCAAGTTATTTTTGTGTAACACGCAAAGGTTCAAAGGCTTATGCAGTTGCAGTTAAAAACGTGCATGTGTAGGACAGTGCACAATTCTCCTAAAATAAGGGGGAAGCATTCCGACACTCTTGTCCTTAAATTTAAAAACCAAACATATATTCATAGGAATAAACTAAGAAAAGAATTATACTAAGATAACTATATACTAAGAAAATATTTATTTATACTTTTCTGTTCACATTTAAGTAAAATATAAAAAAGTTGAATTGGACATACAGCGTAAGTGCATAAAAGTGTCTGAACATTTTTCTCCTCGCTGTTTTCACTTTTTTGTAACTTCAAATTCCTAAAAATCTCTGCACCGTGAATGCAAAATATGAAAGCAAAAATATGCAGATATATGCTACATTTGTAACAGGATTACACTAGCCTGATTTAAAAATATAATGTTGCATTGGAAAATGAGATCCAAAAGCATCACAGTGTTCAGATCCTCCTAACATTAAAAAAACAGCAGAGAATACTGTAATCATCCTTCAATCACTTAATAATTATTTTGCAGTAGGCGAATCCATTTGAGATCAATATATGGGTAATATAGTACATATAAGAACAGCAAACATAAATGTGTCAAAACATCAACCAATAAGTTAATTAAGAAAGAGAATTGAACCTCATTGTCTGTGCCCACATCCAGGAGTACAGGCAGGCACTGTTGGGGATGCACTCCTCCACATGCTGTGTAGAGCGCCAGCTTGCCCACTGGAATGCCCATTCCGTAACCTCCCAAATCTCCCAGTCCCAGGATTCTCTCGCCATCAGTAACCACAATGGCCTGATACAAACACATATGCACACACAAAAGTAAAAAAAAAAACAACTACTACGAAAACATCTGAATTTGCCACTCTACGTTCTCAGAGTGTGGTTGTGCTCTGTTTATAACAAACATACCTTGATGTTATCCTCTGGCCATGAGTTCAGCATGGTGGCGATGTGGCCCTTGTCATGAATGGTGATAAAAAGTCCTCTGAATTAAACATACACACAAAAACAGTTTCGGCATGTTCTCCTCTCACACTGTAATTTAGTCCAAAACTGGACGTAACTAATAAAACTGTTTTTGGTACCGTGGTCTCCTGAATGCAAGGCCATACTGCTGGCAGGCAAGGCCCACAGTGGGAGTGTAAACTATAGGCATGAACTCCTCAATGTCAGACGTCAACAGCCGATAAAACAGCTTTTCATTCCTGTCCTGAAGGGTCATCAGCAAGATATACCTGCAAAAAGGAGAGAACACGAGGAAGAAAAAAGGGGGATATGTATTAGACATGTACAAAACAACAGACATTTAATCTCTGAACTATGGTAATTTTACAGTAACAAATTTTATTTAAACATTAATTAAATGTCCATTTTCTAGTTGTTACTAAATGATAGATCCAAAATTGTAGTGGCAACAAGACCATTATAAAATAATGATAACAAGTTATACTTATCTAAAAATGTATTTTCCAAAATATTATACTTTTACAATATTATCTTCTAGTCATTAATAATTAAAAGATTAGTATCAGTATTTAGTAGTAAAATGGTAAAAAAAAAAAAAAACCAGTAACGAATTTTATTAACTTTAAATGAACATCACACTGTGCAACGTATGTAACAGCAAAGAAATAAAACAGAAACGAGTGAATTAGTATTTTACAGCTCTAATACCAGGTAATTACTGCAGAACTACATTTGGTTTAATGACATTATATATGATATACTATATATTATATACATGTACACAATTACTATTCTCTCTTATTGTCCATTAAGAACTATAAAATAAGCGAGTTGTTTTAGATTGTTACCACTTTTTTTTTTTTACCATTTTAACACTAAATATTGATTCAATTACTAGCTTTTCATTTATTAATGACTAGGAGTATAATATTTTGGAAAGTACAGCTTGTTACCATTGTGTTTGCATTACATTGCTGACACTGCCATTGCTCACTTATTAAACATTAAGAACTATAAAATAAGCAGGTCATTTTTAGATAAGTACAACTTGTTACCATAATTTCATAATGGCCTTGTTACCACTACAATTTTGGATCATTAAGTAACAACTAGGACATTTAGATGTAATTAATGTTTAAACAGAATTTGTTACTGTACAATTACCATATCATAATCCATGTATTACCGTGTATTATTATATATGGGAATTTCTTTCTCAGATTTATTTACAGTGTTGGTGATGGGAACCAATGTCTACAGGACAAATGTAGCCATTTTATTTATATGTCCCTAAACCACCAGTCTTCTGATATGCAATGCCAATGATGGTAAAATAATCATAAATGTGAAATGTGATTTGCCTTATAATGCCCTGCATGCACCCCTCTACCCTATATGTATTTAAATAAATTGATAAAAATACATTTTATGCCAAAGCCTTATAAAACTATCTGACCATTTAATGTAAGAACTTTCTGTGAGGGAGCATTAAGGTCTTCAAATGTCTGGTTCCAACTATCACCACTGTAAACAAACCAAACCACTCTGACTGATGTACCTTTTTGTTTTTTCACATATTTTGCTTTGACATTCCTCCTCTGTAAGTATTTTATATCTCCTCAGAAATATTTGTTCAATAGTGTCTGTTCAGATTTTATAATATGTGTGTAAAAAACTATATAGTGAGTTTAGAAACTATAGTGACAGGTAAACATTACTTGTCAAGGGGGTTTGAGCGTAACTCGTAGCTCTTCATCACTCGGAGCACCTGAACGTCCTGGGAGAGAAAGCATGGAGGCAGCAGGCCGTGAATGCCCAGCTGAAGCCTCTCCTCCAGGGTAAAGGCCATTCCCTGTAAGCCCAGAACCACACCTTTGTTAACCAGAACTACAAGCAACGTCTGCAGACCACAAATGCACTGTCATCCTATAATCTGGTTTAAATGAAGCATTCAAACTGGATTGGGTCTGTCCCGAGGTCTGGGCAAGCTCCCAGCAGAAAGGAAAGACATAACACATGCTGAGTCTATTTATTTCTGACCAATGGAAAGTCTGAGTGACTCTCCCTCCCCTGTTACGCTGCCTACTCCCCCTCTTGTTTCCTACTTCTAGTCTGTCTCTCCTTGTCCAGCTACCCTTGTTTTTAATGCTTTTGCCTCTCCCACCCCTGCTTTAAAAGAATGTTAAAAACAGGATGCAAAGTGCAGCTGAAAGCAATTTTAAGAATAGACATAAGCATATTGGTTTGCACAACCCTGAGTCAGGTCCTGCAATGCAGCTTCCCACTTTTAACAATACAATAAAGACTGACATTGATATTCTGACTGTATTGTTTCAAAAGGACAATAGCAAGTGACTTGCCGGTTCTGATTTACAGTCAATGCACTCTCAGTGCTGTCTTATCAGTGGAAACTCTGATCCTATGAATATATAGCACCTCATAAAACTCATTCAGTCATGCATACTGCCTGCAGGGGGTTGGAAACCCTTCCTAACTTTTTAAACATTTCTGCATAATTCAGTCATTTGGATGCAAACACAGTCATTCTTAGTGATTTGATGTGAAATGATTATCAGTGGCAATTAGAACCAGGGTCACAATGTCTACCACAAAAAATATCATTATCCAAAATTACCACTAGAATTACATGAACTTTTACATATGAAGTTGGTAATGATCCAATAGTAGTAACTCTGAAATAATAAGTTTCCTTTGGGCACTGCCTAGCCTATATTTCTTGACAGGTGGCTTTTTCCCTAATCAAAAGAAGTTTGGTGGCCGTTTGGTCTTGCTTTAATGCTCACAGTTTCAAGTCATGTAATCCTTATGTGAAATTTGCTGTATGTAGCCCATCAGTTGGATCAGCAGGAATGAACAGCATTTGAATTGCTGGGCTGCTCCAGTACTGAAATCCCTCCAACAAAACATCAGCATCACATCACGACATATCGGTGGGGTTGCGGGGAGGGTATTACCTTGTTGAGGTGGGGGTTTCTGGTGATATCATAACCCCGCTTTTTGGTGCTAACACTGGGCCTGGAGTTGCCACCCGAGTGGCACATTCTCAGGCCGCCGAGGAGCAGCGGTCTGCCCACCGAGAGAGCAGCCGGAGCCGGGCTGGACAAGGACCTAAGGGCGCCGGGTGTCCGTCTGCATAGGGACAGCACACTCTTGCCGGAGATAGAGTTCATGTTTCCTACGTGCTAAAGAATAAACACAGAGCGTAAGTCTAGATATCGGTCCGTACATCATTAGGAAATATGTCTGGGTGGTTCAGTTGCAGCTTGATATGTTTGCTCGTTTTGCAAACTTGTAAACAACACCGGGCCTCGAAGGATAAAACGCCCCACTGATTATGTAACAGCGTTAAAATTAAAGACAGCAGGCGTTTTTACCCACCAGGACACACTGCACACTGGGTAGGAGCTGCAGACAAAGGGATAAAGCCCTGCCATTTTAAACAAGCTAGACCAGTTGTCTTGTTAGCAGGGTTAGCTAACTACATTAGCACAAAGCATAAACACATCCAGCCTGAGGACGGCAGAAGATTAGCTACCTGACGAAGGGTAAAACCAGAAGCCTCGGCGTTTTCGCTCCTAAACAGCTTCAAAACAGCATGTGACAGTCGTACCTGCACTCAGTCTGCCTCCTGTCTGCTGTTTACTGCCGGTGGGATGTTGTAATCCGCTGATCCAGCCGATTCAAGCTTGTTTGACATTGAGGCGCTTTCGCTTCCCCACAGTGCAGCTTCAGACCCGCCTGTTTCTCGCAGCGCGCCAATCACAAACCTCCATGAAAGTGAATCTGGATCACATCCAAAAAAAACCTGAAGCTTTTACTGTACCTCCTTCTCTCAGCTGAGTTACTCCCTGCTTCTGTAAGTACAGTGCTAGACCCAGTGCAGTCCAGTAGCCCATATCACAAGACATACTGATGGGTTAGATGAATACGCACATACCCTCATTCTATTATATGAGGGCCAGTTAGGTTTTATGGACCAGAACCAGAGACACTCACAAGGATCAACACTGCAGAAAGATCAGAGAAAAAGTGATCATACTACACACAACACACTTCACTCTCTGCACACAGCACACCGCACACTACACACACACACTTTACCAAACCCCCATACACACTACACACAACACACTACACATACACTTTACAAAACCCCCTATACACACTACACACTTCACACCTCACATTACACACACACATACACTTTACCAAACCCCCATACACACTACACACAACACACCGCACACTACACTTACACTTTACAGAACCCTGTATACACACTACACACTTCACACCTCACATTACACACACACACACACACTTTACAAAACCCCCTATACACACTACACACTTCACACCTCACATTACACACACACACACATACACTTTACAAAACCACCATACACACTACACACCTCACACTACACATACACTTTACAAACCCCCCTATACACACTACACACTTCACACCTCACATTACACATACACTTTACAAAGCCCCCTATACACACTACACACTTCACACCTCACATTACACACACACATACACTTTACCAAACCCCCATACACACTACACACAACACACCGCACACTACACTTACACTTTACAGAACCCTGTATACACACTACACACTTCACACCTCACATTACACACACACACACACTTTACAAAACCCCCTATACACACTACACACTTCACACCTCACATTACACACACACACACACTTTACAAAACCACCATACACACTACACACCTCACACACATACACTTTACAAACCCCCCTATACACACTACACACTTCACACCTCACATTACACATACACTTTACAAAGCCCCCATACACACTACACACTTCTCACCTCACATTACACACACACATATACACTTTACAACCCCCCCATACACACTACACACCTCACATTACACATACACTTTACAAAACCACCATACACACTACACACCTTACACTACACTTACACTTTACAAAACCACCATACACACTACACACCTCACACTACACATACACTTTACAAAGCCCCCTATACACACTTCACACCTCACATTACACACACACATACACTTTACAAAACCACCATACACACTACACACTTCACACCTCACATTACACACACATACACTTTACAAAACCACCATACACACTACACACATCACACCTCACACTACACATACACTTTACAAAACCCCCTATACACACTACACACTTTACACCTCACATTACACACACACATGCACTTTACAAACCCCCCATACACACTACACACATCACACCGCACACTACACATACACTTTACAAAACGCCCCATACACACTACACACATCACACCGCACACTACACATACACTTTACAAAACCCCCTATACACACTACACACATCACACCTCACATTACAAACACACACACATACAATTTACAAACCCCCCATACACACTACACACTTCACACCTCACACTACACACACACTTTACAAAACCCCCATACAAACTACACACATCACACCTCACACTACACATACACTTTACAAAACCCCCATACACACTACACACAACACTCCTCACACTACACATACACTTTACAAAACCACCATACACACTACACACCTCACACCTCACACGCATACACTTTACAAACCCCCCTATACACACTACACACTTCACACTTCACACCTCACACTACACATACACTTTACAAAGCCCCCTATACACACTACACACTTCTCACCTCACATTACACACACACACATATACACTTTACAACCCCCCCATACACACTACACACCTCACATTACACATACACTTTACAAAACCACCATACACACTACACACCTCACACTACACATACACTTTACAAAACCACCATACACACTACACACCTCACACTACACATACACTTTACAAAACCACCATACACACTACACACCTCACACTACACATACACTTTACAAAGCCCCCTATACACACTTCACACCTCACATTACATACACTTTACAAAACCACCATACACACTACACACCTCACACTACACATACACTTTACAAAACCACCATACACACTACACACCTCACACTACACATACACTTTACAAAGCCCCCTATACACACTTCACACCTCACATTACACATACACTTTACAAAACCACCATACACACTACACACCTCACACTACACATACACTTTACAAAACCACCATACACACTACACACCTCACACTACACATACACTTTACAAAGCCCCCTATACACACTTCACACCTCACATTACATACACTTTACAAAACCGACCATACACACTACACACCTCACACTACACATACACTTTACAAAACCACCATACACACTACACACCTCACACTACACATACACTTTACAAAGCCCCCTATACACACTTCACACCTCACATTACACATACACTTTACAAAACCACCATACACACTACACACCTCACACTACACATACACTTTACAAAGCCCCCTATACACACTTCACACCTCACATTACATACACTTTACAAAACCACCATACACACTACACACATCACACCTCACACTACACATACACTTTACAAAAACCCCTATACACACTACAACCTTTACACCTCACATTACACACACACTTGCACTTTACAACCCCCCCATACACACTACACACCTCACACCTCGCACACTACACATACACTTTACAAAACCCCCCATACACACTACACACATCACACCACACACTACACATACACTTTACAAAACCCCCTATACACACTACACACAACACACTTCACACTCCACATACACTTTACAAAACCCCCATACAAACTACACACATCACACCTCACACTGCACATACACTTTACAAAACCCCCATACACACTACACACAACACTCCTCACACTACACATACACTTTACAAAACCCCCTTACATACTACACACTTCACACCTCACATTACACACACACATACACTTTACAAAACCCCCATACACACAACACACTTCACCCTACAAGCAACACACTTTGCACTCCACATACACTTTACAGACCCCCATACACATTCCACACATCACCCTACAAACGACACACTTCACACTATACACTTCACATACACTTTACAGACCCCCATACACACTAAACACATTACACTACAAACTACATACATCACACTGCTGCAGCATTTAGGGTTTACCAGGAAATTCCACCTTGCACTGTGAAACAAAAACATACCAGACAATTATGTGAGCACACTGTGCAGAGTCATTCTCGTTCACTCTCAAACAAGCTTTGGGCCAATCATTTTTAGCCACTTGTGCCAACCGATAAGAGAATCACCACTGCGTTATACAGGCTGGTCATCTGCGCGTAGCATAGTGGGTGAAACGTTTAGCATAAGTATAACAACAGGTTACTGCTAGTCAAGCAATACGATCAAATAGGACAGGATAATGTGACTTCACAACCTTACCTTGGGAAAGGCTGCTCTAAATGGCATGTTGTGGGATTTTGTAAGGCACTGCATCTCGTTTTCTTCACTAGGCTGTTTTCTCTCCATTGTTTTCTTTCCTGAAAGAGCATCTAAGAGGGCACATCATGAGTGGTTTTAAAGTCATCTGCAGAGAACATTAAGTTTATCCTAGTATGAGCACCTATATGACATCACACCATATTTTCTCCACTGGAGGAGCACCTCTACAGCAGAGGAGCACCTAATAGGCCACATAATGTTTTCTCATGGGTAGGAGTACCGTATGCAGCACTGCATCTCATGTTTAATACGGGAAAGAGCACCATTTGGGACATTGTTATTTAGGGACTGCATAGAGAACTTTGTCATTGGAAGGGCTCCTGAAGGGAGTTTTAGACCATCTTTAGGGCATCTTATACGACATTGTGTCACATACTCTTAATAGGAGGGTAAACATTAAGGCACTTTTTGCATGCCCCAGAGGGCAGATCATCAGAATGTACTGCATGAAGTGGTAGTCTAGGGTACCAAATGGGAAACTTTCACATCGTTTTCACGACTTTAGAAGACTCTTTTACCTGTGGCTCTTTTTCAACCATGGGGTGGTCATCCCCTCAACATGTATCTGTGACTTAAAATTGGGTGCTATGCCCCGGGCCAAACAACAACTGGCCTGAGGTCAGCTGAGAACCAGTCACTGCTCGTATTATTTTATATGTATGTATTACACATATGTATTATAATAGATACAACATATTGCATTATATTAATTATATGATTATATTATGTATTATAGTACTTTGATACAGCACTCATGGAAAACAGATATAATTATACATAAAATTTGAACATAATAAATATTCTGTCAGATACAACTGACCTGGCCTCTGAGGGCTGTGCCTCAGATTGTTAGAAGGCGGCCGTTTCTACCCTTAAACTCACGACTGGAGAGAAAAAACCCTTACTAATACTGAGGTCCAGACTTCGGTGCTTGTTGTCCGTATAGCAAAAGCAGTCAGACTTCATTATTCATGACAATTTTTAGAACCTCTCTTTATTGGTTTTAGTTAGCTGCGCTGCATAATGCCCATGTATGAGAAATCTAAACACTCCCTATAATGTCACCATGAATAGGGGGAGGAACATCACAACCAAAACAAACATTAACAATACATTTAAAACTATGTGTTTTTGAAAGAGGAATTTGGTTTTCTACTATGCAGTATAATGTTAACACAAATGAGATTCTAATAGCAATTTCTTCTGATTAACGTTTCCCTTAAAAAGCAGAAGGAAAACAAACCTGTCCAGCAGCATGATAGCGGTTCCAAATTTCTTTATTAATTACTAGTTACAGATAAACAGTAATTACTAGTTAAATATTTATATCATTTATTATTTTCCAGGTAAACAAAGGCATTAAAAGCAAGCACAAACAATGATCCTTCATATGCATCCAAATCCAGACTGCTGCACCAAACTAATCAGTTCAACAGCATATCTGACACTAGGCAAAAAACACGACTCCAGTTTCAAGGAGCTGAAAGCGACTGAGGCACATGCTGACGTGAGGAGCATTACTCAGTGGTTGTGAGTAAATATTAGGAATGTACACAGGCTGCATTTTATTCAGGCACATATTTAAATGACCTTTAAATTCCATCATGGCTGGCACAAGCCTCCACTTTCATTCACTAACACAAGCTGCACACACAAAAACACAAATCATCCCATTTTACCACCATGTTACTTTAGTGTCCCAGTGGAACTAGGGAAACTGGAATATGTGCAGTGTGAAACATCACTACCACTGAGAGAGAAGTGATGAATGGAAAGTGAATGTAAGGCTGCAGAAAATCTGGAGGGAAGTTAAATGGGCCCACTTATTCGGTTTGCAGACTGAGCACTACCGGAAAATAAGGGAGGCACAAGACCACACATACGTGACGGGAGTTTCACAATGCAAGACTTCTCAATTAACCTGATGAATGAGGTCACAAAATGAGCAAGGACAATCTTCATAATCAGGAACAGGAAAGATTTGGGGGAATCTAAAGCGTAAGTATGTTTGTCAACATTTCCACATAAATACTATTGTAGGTGTGTGTGTGTGTGTGTGTGTGTGCGCGCATGTTTCACTTCGCAGACAGGTTAAATACAGAAGCACAATTGGCAAATGGTTCTAACTTCTAAATATTTTAAGATCCATTCATGATGAAGGAGTGCATGGAGGATAGTTTAAAGCAGAACAGTATAAACAGAACACTTTTCCTAAGACACAGAAAGCTGAAATGGTAACACATAGGATGTCTGAGACAATAGCTTTTGCACTGTAATCACTGGTTCCCAGTCAGTACGTTTCCCCACTATTAAATCATTTCACGTCAAACCACTCTAAATGCCACTGACTAAATTAGGCAGAAATAAAAAAAAAAGATCATGTGTGCATGTAGTCTTCCTTCACATCAAACACAATAAAACAGAACCAAGAATGAGACAAAAACCCCACCACCAAAATTAATACAAAACAAATTCATGTAAACACAGACATTCTAAATTAAAAATGTATTGAATCATAGCTTTTAAGGACATAATTATTTAATATAAAATACAAACAATATTTCTGGAAAGGTTGGGAGATTTTGTAAAATGTAATAAAGAAAAGAATCAGTTCTTTGTTAATACTTCTAAACCCTTTAATGTTTTGGCTGATCAACTTAAACTCAACATCACACTGAAAGAAAGTTGGAACAAAAGGCAAAATAAGAGTGTAAAGAACACACTGCACTGTGAAAAGATTCAGGCAATCCAGAGAAATCTCAGTCCATGTAGGGCAAGGCAGCTACACACTACATATAACACCAAAAATAGGCTCCACGTTTGCTAAGGAGTCAAGCATGTATCAGCAGAAGATTTATTTTGGGCCCTACACAAAACCATTTTCAAAAAGGTTTAATATAGAACTACTATCTTTCATCAATCAGAAAAACCATTTCACCATGCAAAAAGCATGAAATAGTTCTACATAGTTATAAACAGAATCATATCTATTACTAAAGAATCCCTAAAGAACCAATGCACTCTTGAATGTGACCTCTGAGCCCTCAGTTGACATTGCACACTACCGTCATGCTACTATGTTAAATATAGCCACATGGGCACGGGAGTACTTCGGAAAACTGTTGTCACTTAACACAGACCGCTGCTGCGTCAAAAAACGCAACCTGAAACTCTATTACACAAGCATAAAGCCATACATCATTTCTATGCAGAAACACTATTAAATACTAATCTCAGAAATACAATGGATATTTGGAAAACCTATATCAAGTTCTCCACTCTAAGACGGAAGGGATCACGCAGACATTTATCAGTATAAGGTACAAAAGTCAAAATCAGTCCTGGTATACAGGGGCCTCTGTGAAGGTTCCACTGACCCCGAGGGGTATATTGGGATTTGAGAGACAAACATCAAGACGTCTTTTCCCGGAAAGTCCATAGTTATTTCAGCAATACAGTTTCAGGCCTCATTCTGTATGTGCATGATTAGCCTACCTGCAGTGCAAATCTGTCTGCTATTGAAAAGGTATGGCACATCATGAGGAGGAGAATCAGACAATGACAACCACAAACTGCTGGGCAGCTGAAGTCTTGTATTATGCAAGAATGGGCAAAAATCCCACTTGCAAAACTGCAACAATTACTATCCTCCCAGCAAAATCTCCCATTAAAGCCATTAAAACAGCATACATAAAAAGAAAGATGATGTAACGCAGACATAAACATGCCTCTGTCCCAGTTTCGTTTGTGTTACAGACATCAAAATCTACATTTGTTTATTTTTACAAAACATGATGAGTGAGTAGGAAATCTTTTTACTGATGTATTTGATCAGGTTGAAGAGAATTAGCACATCACTGATCCTCGTTTTCATTGTATTCTACAGAATGTCCCAACTTTCCCAGAAATGGTGTATTAGTGCTGCCTGACTCAAATATAAAGCAAACAAACTAAAAATACACAATATTCAAAAATATAAAAGGAAAATCTAGGAATTTTAAAATTACAAAATGATTTTACAATAATTATTAAAACACTCTCTAATACCACTGGCCTAAAGCTGCTCACTCTTTAACAGTCACTTTCTGACAGAAAATCCTGGAATCCCCCATTTTACTCAAACTCAGGCAAGCTAATTTAAGCATCCACTGATGCGACTTGGTAAAAATGCAGGATTGGGCAGGATGACGCTTCAAATCACAACACTGACGCCAGTGCGAGAGCTCCTATCCTAAGAGACAGAGAGAAGGAGGAGGTAATTAGTAACTGGGCACAGAAAGATGGAAAAACAAACAGGAAAAGCCTTTGGGGGTGATAAAGGAACTCGAATGGAAAAAGTGAAACTTCAGTTAAGCTACTTCAGAAATGTATGTATCTTTCTTTAGGCTGTGTTTTTACCCCACTGCATTTCCATTTGTACAATTCTTGTAGAAGTGAGATTATCAGACATAGGCCCTTATTTATCAAAGCTGCTTATTTGTCTGCACATTTTACTGCCTTTAATGACATACAAACTACTCCTATTCAGAGGTGGCAAGTAAGAAATCACAATACTTTGTTGTGTGTTTGTACTGTACTGTACTTACTGTACTTATTGTATTGTACATACTGTATTGTACTTACTGTACTGTACTGTACTTACTGTACTGTACTTACTGTACTGTACTGTACTGTACAGTACTGTACTTACTGTACTGTACTTATTGTAGTGTACTTACTGTACTGTACTTATTGTAGTGTACTTACTGTACTGTACTGTACTTACTGTACTGTACTTATTGTAGTGTACTTATTGTACTGTACTGTACAGTACTGTACTTATTGTTACAGTATTGTACTTACTGTACAGTATTGTACTATACTTAAAAACCATTCCATTTTAAAAACAGACTTGTTACTTTATTTTTAACTAGCTATTCATGTGTTTTGAATCAATATATTTATTGGTGTACATATTATTCAAGCAGTTCTATTCAGGAACCTAAGGAAGTGCTACTGGAAGTGAAACGGGAGAGGGAAGAGGGCAGAGTGAACCTGAGAGGCCTTAATTTAATGATGCATGACATGTTTCCCTTGATTTAATTAATACAGCCAGTGATGCAGGAATACAGCAGTAATTAAACCATCCTAAACTTTGTTTACCCAATTTTGAGTAGATACAGATTACAGGTGAGGAAATCTTACCAGGAGTCACCTTAATTTGACCCTGAAGCTGTGAAGAAAGGGAGCAAATCCCATTAGTTGCAGGATTTGTTTTAAAAAATGTGCATGTAAAATAAGTATATGCACTTTTGTTGTGGACTGTCATGTATACTAATTATTAATAGTATTATTGTTATTTTCTATTTGCTGTTTTCACAGTTTCGGTTAGATACCACACATTAAGATAACTATTGTGCTCAAGCCTGCACACCCATTCACCCAATATGCGTTTAAATTATACAGACACGCTAAGAGGAAATTAATGAATAAGAGTTGTGATGAAATGCGTGTGCCTCAAAATTGATTTAAACTATCACTCTATTTGAGTGTGCAGTATATGATTAATTCTGTACCAAAAGGTTTGAATCAAATATTAAGCAAAACATCAAACATTAAAATGTAAAATATATCTTCTTGTTTCTGGAGTCACTTGCTTCTCAGTTCTGAATGTTTTACTAGTGGGTGGGTCCTGGAAAAAGGCACTTTCTTTTAGAAAATGGCGATGTGCTTGGTTAACTGCATTTTAGCACAAAAACAGCTGTTTTAAAGTCTGACCCTTTTGTACCGTAAGCTTCACTACACTGAAGAAGGCTCTAATATACCAAGTAACTTGTACTGTATTACATCGCACTCAGATTCTTATTGAAAATCTACCATATTCACACATTACACACACCCCATTTGTGCATTGTGTTTCACCATGCTGGGCAGGTACTCAGAAAAATACATTATTATTTGTTTCTGCAACTTTTTACATGCTGACATTTTTGAAAACTTTTGGCACATAATGAACTTCACAATGTAGCTATCACAGCCTAAGCAGTAGGGGTAATAATCTGTTCAAAGGAGAGAAATGGATGTGCTTGAAATACTCAAGTGATCATTTCAAAAACAAAACACATAGGCTCAGGGCATATTCTATATTACATATACCCATATTCTATATCACATATACCCATATTCTATATCACATATACCCATATTCTATATTACATGTACCCATATTCTATATCACATGTACCCATATTCTATATTACATACACCCATATTGTATATTACATATACCCTTATTCTATATTACATATACCCATATTCTGTCACATGTACCTTTATTCTATATTACATATACCCATATTCTATATTACATATACCCATATTCTACATCACATGTACCCATATTCTATATCACATAGACCCATATTCTATATTACATCTACCCATATTCTATATTACATATACCCCCCATATTCTATATTACACAGACCCATATTCTATATTACATATACCCATATTCTATATTACATATACCCTTATTCTATATTACATATACCCACATTCTATATTACATATACCCATATTCTATATCACACATACCCATATTCTATATTACATGTACCCTTATTCTATATTACATATACCCATATTCTATATTACACAGACCCATATTCTATTACATATACCCATATTCTATATTACATATACCCATATTCTATATTACACATACCCATATTCTATATTACATATACCCATATTCTATATTACATATACCCATATTCTATATTACACATACCCATATTCTATATTACATATACCCATATTCTATATTACATATACCCATATTCTATATTACATATACCCATATTCTATATTACATATACCCATTCTGATGCTATTTCTAGAACACCATGATGGAATACCAGTTATGAAATTGTTGTTGTTGTGACATATGCTACCAGTATTATGACCCTATAATACTTACAGAAGATGCCATGTGACCTCTTTGTCACAATAAGACTGATCTTTTATGATCTTATAACTGACCCTTCATTATTTTCCCTTAGGGGGAAAGGGTCTAGGGTCTTATGGGTTAAAGTAGGTTGGCAGTACAGCAAACCATTAACTTTAATGTACCTGATGTGTGCACTGTGTGGCTGTACCATTCACAAAAACATGTACCTAGGATCGACCCCCTGCTATGGGCAGCTTCTCAGTCTTGAAAACTGATCAGAATACACTTGCTAGACACTTACTGAGTAGCGTTCACTGGTCCTCCTGCTCTGGCCAGACTGTATATCGATTGTGGAGTAGCTGGGTGGTTTCTCCGGCCAGGCTCTGCCTCGTGATCTTGCAGCTCCTCTTTGACTGTCCTCTTCTGAGCTCCAGGAGTCACGGTGAGGATTTGCTCGCTGCAACTCCTCTATCAGCTCGTCTTTGCTGCGTGCTCGTGGACGTGACCGCTCCCCACCTGAACCTCCCCTACGTCCTTTTGACCCCCGGCCCCGCCTGTCCTCCCAGTCTGACTCATCACTGTAACTGCGCAGGACCCGTCGTCGTGGTGACCCTGGATCTCGACGTGAGTCATCACGGTAATGGGCTGTGCGGTTTGAGCTGCCGCTGGACTGACTGGAAAAGCGGAGTGCCCCTCGCGTATCTCTCTGCACCCTGCGAGAGGTTAGGCTTGGGGCTCTGCCCACAATTGGGGGCAGCTGGATGACCCTGCGCTCCACGCCTTGAACACCCATCTCATCCAGGGCGGAGAGCATGCTGGGTGGCCCAGCAGAGAAGGGCACAGCCTGTGTTAGTGGTTGTGTGGGATGCAGAGCCTGAGGTGGAGGGGCTATTTGTTGTGGCAGAGCCTGAAGAGGAGCCAACACATACTGAGGCTGAGTCTGGAGCAGTGGAGCTCCGACATCTATCCCCCTCACCTGATTTTCCAGAAAGTCCAACATCTGATTGGTGCCATGCACGCTACCCTTTGTACTCCCACGCATGCTGCTGTTGGCTTGGACTTCATGCGGAAGTACCATAAGTGGCCCAGGCTGGGGGGAAGGGATAATCATTGGTCCCATTGGAATGTTGTGTTTAGAAGGGTACTCAGAAAAAGAACCTGTGAATTGAAAATGATACAAGTATAATCAAAATCAATAGGTGCAGTCTGTTTACGTGCCCATGTGTCTCACTGACTGTGCATAGAGCACTATTAGTGTAACTACACGGAATCTTAAAACAGTTTTAGTCAATTAAGGTTGTGTTATGGACCTGAGTACAGCAAAGGGTTTGCCTGAGAGGATCCATTGGAGCCAAGGGGAGAATAGATGGGTTGGCCATGGAGCCAGGGAGCCATGGCTTTCTGAGCATCACGTATCATTCGGTGCTGCATCACCACTGAGGGAAAGACAAAAAAAAGAAAGAAAACTACTTGTGAAAATGTGTTGTATAGTAATTTAATATACAGTTCAGTAAGGTTTTATATTAAGTTTCAAACTGTTTTATAATAATAAGCAAATCATATAAAAAATAAGCAATCAAATTTTATAATCGCTGAAGTGTGTTAAGCAGGACAGTGCCAGGATACAGTTTAATACACACACGACTGTGCAATAAATTATTATGGACACCTCAATTGCAGCTTAAAGCATAGGGCTGATGGAGGTTGACTTGTCAATATTGTCCAACAGACAAGTTTCTCGTTAGTCCATGGAGGTAAGATAAAAGGTTCCACAAAACATGCCAAATAAGAATGTAGATGTGTATCTTGTGTACACTTTTACATATAGTACATACAATAAAGAAAATTGTTCATTGGCTAGCTTATTTTGCTTGTGTATGTATTTCACCAGATGTTAAAAAACGAGATTAGAGGGTTTTAGAGAGACGCAGCTGTCTCTGTCAGATTTCACAGCAACTGTGCACCAATTGTTTAACAGGTTGAGAAGTACATCATCGTTACGAGATTATATCTGACCTAACCAACCTACCAAACAACTTAACAGTTAATGAATTAACAGCTTAACATTGTTACAGAATAAAGGCTGATTTGTGTGGTCATATGTGCGTACAGAGTGCGTTACAGTGAAGTCATATATGTCTCAGCCAGTTAGATCTTACATCAGGGAATGTCCATTCACAACATGGATTTTCGCCCTTGCACTTTGCAAAGCAGAAATACTGTATACTGAACTTTCCGGCAGTCTGCCATCAAGGTGCTGATGGAAACTGCAGAGTAAGCAGATAAGCACTGGTGAGGCTGCGGGCTGGCTATTTTGTTTACCTTTTTCCGGGCAGCAGCATGTCTCGGGACAGCAGGGGCAGCGTACATAGCAGCAGCACTTCTGAGGACAGCACTGACAGCAGCAGACACCGAACAGTATTATCAGCAGCAGTGCCCCAAGGATGATCAGCAGCACTGTCAACCAGTCTGAGGACAAGGAAAGACCACTTAGTACTACACTCTATCTGGCAATAATGCTGTGCTCATTAACAAGAATTAACATCAATATTACAACTTCACGACAACCTGAAATCAACACTGACGTTTTCTAACCAGTAATGCTCAGTATGTTTACCCTCCAAACACCTCGACCTGTCAGTCAGCAATAACACCCACCATTGCTTCTGCTTCTGGCTGCATGAATGTGCAACTGCAGCTGGATGACCTACCGCAGATGCCTTTTTTTCTTATTTCTTATTTTCTCATTTCAAGTCATTTACCCCTGCAACCTTTGTTCATGTTAACATAAGAGAGGCAGTTCATATGTATGATCGTATTTTTAATGTTTACTGCCATGCAATGAGGTAGTCCAGTTCACGGTGGAGTGACCTGCACACACGTTAGGTAGTTACACTCGTACACAAAGTTAATTCAACAGTAGCCTGACTTTTCTCTTGCTTTTGTTCATTTTTATTATCTAGCTTTGGCTTTGCAAAACGGACTGACTGTCAGAATGTAAGTCCTGCATATTATGATTCAATCAAATACTAAAGAATGAAATCCTGTCTCGCCCGTCACCTTATGGAAGAAAAGTGCATTCTGACTTTCAGACATGTTAAAAACATGTAATGCAACAGTAAGTGGATGATCCGGTAATGTGCTGTCATTTAAGCTTGACTCATCATTACAACTCAGAGCTGTGTTCAAAGAATGACAGAGGCTACAGCAGTTGTGAGTTAGCATTAGGCTCCTTACGGTACACAATCAGTTTGATTTCCTTATCAGAGTCTCCTATGGTGTCTCCAGCTGCATCAATCGAGCAGAAGTACACGCCATTATCCCACCACATGACCTCTGTGATGACCAGATCTGCTTCTGCAAATAAGCACAATTGCACCAAATAAGGTTGGCTAAACACAACAAACCATCTTTAGTTCTGTATCAAATTATTAGCTGAATGAAAGACAGCAGACACATATGCACTTTTTTCCATTTTGCTGAAAGCAGTGGCTCACACACAATTCTCGCCCTACCCCAAAGACCCTAACCAGCTCTTAGCTAACTGGCTACATTTAGTGAGGCTATTTTGGCAGATTAAGAAACCAGTTTCTGGTATTTCTTTAAATGCTTTGGTCAGTGCCAAGCTCACTGTTTTGGATGGTGATCTTCCGTTCTCTATACTCTGCCCCCAGTATGGGCTCATTGGTGCCTCTCTTCTGGATGACTGTGCGGACAGTGCGCTGACGATCTGGGCAGTCGTTGGCCGGGTCCTGTCCCAGAGTCAGAGCCGCTTGGTATGCTGAACAAAGACAGAGAACATGAATAACTTGTTAGTGCACATGAAGGGGGTGATTTGCACATCTGCAAAGGCACCATTAATGCAGAATGACATAAGTAGGGTTTTGGAGCAAAATCTGCTGCATCCAGACTGCATCATTTTTTAGGGTCTTGCTCATTTCTCAGTTCCATCATTTGATATGTTGTCTTTGTATTTAATTTTTTTTGTATTTACTTTGTCTTTGCATTTAATTCTCAGTTAAATATAGAGATTAAATCATTTGTACATCATATGTCTGTTGAGTTTACTGATATAGGCTGTCACAGATATGCAAAGATCTGGTTAATCGGGCAGACAATCAGCCTGATAGTGACTGTTTGTGTACAAAAGCAAATAAAGGCCAGTCTCACTGTAACTGTACCTGTTGAATAATACTGCAACACTGGGTCCAAGCAGAAGGACTTGTAACGCCATGTAACCAGAACATCCTGCTGGTTGGCTGAAGTAGAGTAATCGCAACGCAGAATGATGGAGGCAAACAGAGTTGTACTTCTCTCAGTGTGGGGAACTGTCACCTGGATGGCAAGCAGTTCTGAGTAGAGAGAAAGACAGATTCAAATCTCAGACACAATTTATGTTTTATATATTAGCTTATAAGAAACTTCCAATAGCAGCGTTAAACCCTAAAAGCATTCCCATATATATATATATACCTGTATATATAGAACATAAACATGACAACTGAAATTGTACATGCTGGATTGTAATTGTTTATTAACGTAAAACAAAAAGGTCTGAATAAATGTCTGCAGCAGTCCAGTAACACTGACTCTTCTGCTCTTGGTGTTTCTCCTACAGAGTTTTACTGCACACTGAATCATATCCACCTGATTCTGACATTCGGATGTTCCTCGGGAGCTTGCTTAACTGAATTAGAGCCCGAAATGTTAGTGTAGAAGTGCTGATCTAGGATGACCCTACTGACAAACAGCTCATAGATCAGCACTCCTCCTCTTTATGAGGAGGCTTTATGAATGAAGGCCCTGTTCTGTTAAAGTAGGAATATGTACATAAATAAAAACAAGTCAATGTCTGGGACATCCATCAACACAGACTGTTAGGAGAAACAGTACATCATCGTTACAGACATAATGGAACATTCTCCAAAAAAGAAGTGCCCTCAGCACATCGACTAAATCACTCTTTACTTGGTATTTTAGGATTCACTAGCATTTAACAGTTGCAACCTTGTTATTTGTTATATATATATACATATATACTCTCAATGTTATACAGCTAAGGCATCTTCTACAGCTCTGTTCATTAATTCTGGAGGCGTTCGCTAACAGCTTCCTTATTACCCTGATCTCAAAAAAGTTTTGAGTTTATTTAAGCAGGACTTCTCATACATGGTCTGCAGCAATTGTTTTCCTAAAACCTAGGTCTCACAATTTTTTTTAAAGACTTTAGTTAGCTTGCTAACTGAAAAATCCAGCTTTGGGGAATAATGGAGAAACAGGGCTTTGTTAGTCCTATATGTCTTTATTTTTTGAACTTTAGTTTTGATATACACTCATCATCAAAATAATTACTGCACCCAGAAGGAAGTGTCTGATTACAATGCTATTGGGAAGAAGGATAAAGGTTACCAGGAGCAATAAATGATGATAAAATTGGGAGTTGTAGAGGTTCCTAATAGTCTCCTGTGATAAGTCTCAGTCACTCCATGACAATGCGGTACAAAACTATTGCAGTCTTTGGCGAGGTTGACGTGGTTTGTCCTAATGGTCTGTGTGCATGTAGCCCTGCATCGTGCAACTGTCTGCCACTGGTGTAGTCCTTGCTTATGTCACGTGCACGGCTGAGTGTGAAACTTAAATAATGTGTAACAATGTCAAACCTAATAACCAAGTTTCATTCCTGTCGGCCGATTCCTTCTCAGCTTATAAATTTTTATCATACTGAGTGTATGTATATTGAACTTCACTTTTTCCACTGTTATTTTCTTTCTATTTCTGTGTGTAGTGGATAAACTGATATCTAATTAGTGAAATATCACCTGAATAATAAATAACAGGTACTTAATGGCTGTTTTGAAAGGTAATTAAATGAACAAAGCGTGGTCTCATACAGTGGTGCTGTATATAACGTGTGAATGGTTGAATTAAAAACCCTGGTTCTACAGTAAAATCAGAAGACTTAGTACAATGTGACAGACAGAGATGACATGTAAACATCTGGACAGCAGCCAAGGAACATCATTAAAGGAGGGATAGAGAGACAAGTGTATTTCAGACGGTGTAGGTCTCTGTGCACATTAATACAGGCTTACGGACACAGGCCTAACCGAATAGCAGAGTGCGGGTTACAGTTGAGTCTCAGTAATGAGAACATGAATAAATTAAAGCTTAAGAGTGTCTCGGTGTCTGTCACGTGACCACGTTCGATTTAGTTTGTTTGCTCCTGTAGATAATTAACTGCCCCCCAACACCCCCCACTCCCCAACAGCCCTAACACCGTAAGAAGTTTTACACTGAAACTACAGCATTTTGGGGGCTTCGCCAGAACCTTAATCACCAGTTAGGGGTCTTTCCTTCGTGGAAAGCGGCTGTATGTACAGGCTTGTTTACCTGCGGGGAAGAGAAGACAGCAAAACAGCGCCGCTAGTGACCTCCTCCTCTTCTCCATGGTTGCGTCACACGGAAGTGAAATTTTTCATCAAATATCCGAAAAAGCCTGATCCTCCTGCTTCAGGGAATCATACGGAAGGAGACTCCTCCATAGTCCAGCCGGGCCCTGGTTTGAGTATACACGCCGTGTTTGTCCCTGTGCTGTGCTCCGGTGTGGTTGTGTACAGGTGTCTCTCACTCGCTCTCAGGCCCTGAGCTCGCTCCGCACCTCCCCCACTCGCCGTGACGTCACCGCGGACAGGTGCAGCTCCGCAGGTCTTCGCTCTCTGATCAGTGTTTGTTTGGGTTCTTCATTAATGCCCCGGTCGGTGATATCATAATCTTCTTGGTCTACAAACCTAAACTCAGCACAGCTCCCCCACCCAGCTTCCTCGCAGTTTCCTCACACAGCTGCCGCACACAGCTCCCTCAAACAGCTCACCAATATAGTACCCCCACACAGCCTCCTCATACAGCACCCCTAAACAATTGCCTCACATAGCTCCCTCATATAGCACTCCTATACAGCTGCCTCACATAGCTCCCTCATACAGCACTCCTATACAGCTGCCTCACATAGCTCCCTCATATAGCACTCCTATACAGCTACCTCACAAAGCTCCCTCATACAGCACTCCTATACAGCTGCCTCGCATAGCTCCCTCATACAGCACACCTATACAGCTGCCTCACATAGCTCCCTCATACAGCACTCCTATACAGCTGCCTCACATAGCCCCCTTATATAGCACTCCTATACAGCTGCCTCACATAGCTCCCTCATATAGCACTCCTATACAGCTGCCTCACATAGCTCCCTCATATAGCACTCCTATACAGCTGCCTTGCATAGCTCCCTCATATAGCACACCTATACAGCTGCCTCACATAGCACTCCTATACAGCTGCCTCACATAGCTCCCTCATACAGCACTCCTATACAGCTGCCTCACATAGCTCCCTCATATAGCACTCCTATACAGCTGCCTCACATAGCTCCCTCATATAGCACTCCTATACAGCTGCCTCACATAGCTCCCTCATATAGCACTCCTATACAGCTGCCTCACATAGCTCCCTCATATAGCACTCATATACAGCTGCCTTGCATAGCTCCCTCATATAGCACACCTATACAGCTGCCTCACATAGCACTCCTATACAGCTGCCTCACATAGCTCCCTCATACAGCACTCCTATACAGCTGCCTCACATAGCTCCCTCATACAGTCCCCCCCCCCACAGTTTTGTCATACAGCACCCCTAACAGCTGCCTCACACATATGCCCATAAAGCTGAGTCAGATGTGGGAAGCCTAGGTTAGTAACTGAGTGGAGAGATCTCCAGGGGCAGGGCTGGGCAATACCTTTATCTGTTAAAGTCTGTAATAAGTCTGTTTATTTTCTACGTGTAAAACAAGTTAGACCAGTACAATCTGGACTAAACCCACATCCCGCTTTAATCTCTCCCTAGCCTGGATTTCTCTCTCTCTCTCACACACACACACACACACATATCTAAATCTAAATCTAAATCTAAATCGGTGAGGCCAATTATTCTCTGAGTAGAGAGTTTTTGAGCCTTTATATGCCACTTGTGCTTTTTTACACAGAGGAATTTATATTCCGCATTTAACCCATCCATACACACTTACTAGTGAACACACACACTAGAGGGCAGTCAGCACACTTGCCAGGAGTGGTGGCCAGCCCTATCCACAGCACCCGGGGAGCAGTTGGGAGTTGGGGGCCTTCCTCAAGGGCACCTCAGTCGTTACTGTCAATCCAGGGAATCAAATGTTCCTAAATCAAACCCTCCAGTCACAAGGCTGGTTCCCTAATCTCCAGCCCACAACTGCCTTCACACAGACATATATATATTTGTTCATATATTGAGACACATGAAAATATGCGTGAGATAATAAACATAAAGTAACTATTATTACATTATATTACTACACTATTACATGACATGTATTAGTGTCATTCATTAATTTATTCTTTCATTCATTTTCTAAGTCGTTTATTCTTCTTAGGTTTGGAGCGTGTTGTCTTTGGACCTTGAGAGGAGACCAGAGAACCTAAAGGAAGCTCACGCAGACAGAGAGAACATGCAATTAGCTGCTAACTAATGTGGCAGTAGTGTGAAATAAGACAAACACATAAAAGCACATTTACATTTGTAATGCATATGACAGTAACTTTTACTCTCAGTGTGTTCATAAATACACGTACGTAAATACCAAAATCCTGCTGTAAAAGCATTAATGGCTTATAACATACTGTTTATACTGCCACCTCTTTTTACACAAAGATTCATGTCCTTTAGTATAGAGCACATGTGGTAATGGTGTGGGAGTCCCTAAGCCGGGAGGGCACATGTAGGGCTAGGATTCCCTAAGCCGTATGCTGTATACTCACCTATTCAGACACCACTGTGTGGAAGACCTGGAGGTAGATCTAGAGTATAGAGTGGCACAAGCATTATATAAACGCTTACACAGGCAGTATTTTGTGGGAGTGTGCTTGTGTTGAGTCTGTTACTACTGCTGCATACAAAAGTGTGAGCAGAGAACACCTGCAAAGGCCAGTGTCAGATAACTTCCAGCTATTGTCATCTCATTTCCTGATATGGATGCATCCTTTCCTTTGCAGGGTCCTGTCCAGTTTCCTGCTTGGCTTTAGTGAACACAAGACCTGCTTTCTCTGGGCCACTTATACATGAGCTGCTTACTCAGTTTTTTTCTTCATATAGTGGAGTGCGTACTCGTAGAATGTGTATTTAGCAGTTTACACTGATACGAGATAGCAAGCATTTGTGTTTTATCATGAGTACACACTTCTTATTGGCCTTATTTAAACAAATATTACACAGCATTAAATAGACAGTAAATGTTTATATCAAAACAATCATTCATACAAATGAAATGATCCATGGCACGTTATCAAAATCTCAAACGTTCAATGCAGTCCTTATGGACCAACTGATTAACACTGAAATGAAATCTTACTCTATAGTGCAAACATACAAAACAATAAAACAGAGCAAATAAACAGTATTCAAATACAGTACTTAACCCCAACAAAATACCAGGGCTTCTGAATGGAATTAACACAGGGTGTTACGAGGCTGTTTCAGTTTACGTGATTTTGTGCACTTGGTTGGGTTCCCTGTGTTCTCTTGTCAAGGTCCACAAAACACAAGCACTGATATGTCTGGAGAAGAGATGTATGAGTGAAGAGATGGCTTAAAAGACATAAAAACAGAAACAATCACACATGGACAATCTGAGGCATGTCTCACAAAGCCTAGCTAGCTCACTTTAAGTTTACTTCCTTCTAATCGCTGATTTCTCTTACAATGGTGGAACGTTTTTTTTCAGGAATGCATCAACACGTAAGAAGGCTGAGGTCTAGAGTTTAGGATACAACAGCTATAGAACCAGTCAGGACCGCCGATGTCCTCTTCAGCTTACTTTTTCTTCGTGGCAACTGGATATGGAAGCCCATTCACAGCAGGCAGAGAATATAAACTGCCTCTCCTTGTCTATTTCTGGCTGCATAATGTCAAATTGTATTTCAATATTCTCTCTAATTACTTATTTTTGAAAAGTAAAAACATTATACTATACAGTAAATATTTAACATATTATCTCTAAGTAAGTCCTCATTTTACGTCAGTATTATATTACGTTAATATTTAAAATTTGTTAACATTCTGTGAAACAATTACATATAGGCATTCAGCCGCTA
Source organism: Prochilodus magdalenae (assembly GCA_024036415.1). Classification (NCBI taxonomy): domain Eukaryota; kingdom Metazoa; phylum Chordata; class Actinopteri; order Characiformes; family Prochilodontidae; genus Prochilodus; species Prochilodus magdalenae. The sequence goes on along the minus strand of JAMWET010000668.1, from coordinate 1,470,400 downwards.
GCAAAAAGCTAAAAAAAAATGTCAGTTTGGATTTAAATTAGTAAATAATTAAGAGTCTTTAATTTAAGTAATTAAATATTTCAGATGGAAACCATCATTTTAACTTAACTGATGCAGTGAGTAGATTCTCTTTTTTAAAAACAGCCATGTAGGAAGAAGTATCATGTAGTAGTGAAAAAACATGTTGCTGCGTATCAGAAGCATCTAATGACTGGCCTGCATCAAGCAAGGAGAAGCTGGAATGACTGGCCACTGTCCAACATATTACTAAATTACTGAATGAATGTGATCTCCAAAACACTTCGCGCGGTCGAATAATAAGTCAACAGCAGGACTTTAAGAGCAGAGCATTTCTACACGCACAATGTAACAAGAACTATTTTGACATACCAGCTGTCTAAGCATAAAACAACTGTTTGTTAGTGCGGCTAATCAGAAAAATTAGTTTGCTGGGAAGCATAAGAATTGGACACTGGAAATGGAAAAAAGGTCACATGGTCTGATGAGTCCAGATTTACCCTGTTCTAAAGCGTCTCAGTTAGGACAGTTATCTGGAGTTGCTTCAATTGGTTAGGTCTAGGCTCAGCAATGTTGTGTGGCGGTAAAATTAAATGTATGTTCTACATATTCACATAATATCATTCCTTTTTCGATGTTTTAAAATAAGCTGCTAAACTCCTCATCTTTGATTCAGAGTGTTACCAACGGCCCTGGTGATTCACCTCCCCGTCACACGAGGTCACTCTTTCCGGTGTTTTAGTGTTTGCCCATAGTGGTGGTAAATGGTATTTAAGGAATACCATAGTGGTGGTAAATGGTATTTAAGGAATACCATAGTGGTGGTAAATGGTATTTAAGGACTCGTTTACCGCCCTCATGTGCGACGTCTTGTTTGGTTACCATTCATTTCGAAGCATTCTCTGTATTGATCATTACCTGGCTTTTGAACCTCGTTTCTGTACTGTGATTCCGGATTTGTGATTGCCCCTTGTCGGTTTTGTTTGCCCTGATTCTGTTAACTATTAAAAACCTGCACTTGGATTCACAGCTTGAGTATGTAAACCTGAGATAAGACAGAAATGTGTTACCAGGAATCATAAAACAGGTTAACTCTAGCTGTATTAATTTTTTTTGTGAAGCTGAATCCAGTAGTCAGGAACTCTATGTAAGCTTTGTGAGACAGACCCCTGAACATGCAGAAGTAGACAAACTTGTGAATGAATTTAACATGATGAATTCCTCTTTGTTATTCACACCAAGCTGCAGTATCATTATTTCACATGGAGCTATCTGCAGTTTGATGCATGTTGCCTTGTTAATAGTTTGATGCCAGTCCACTCTGATCAGCATGATGGACACTCTGGGGCTCTTGAATGGCTTCAAACAATGAGGGAGTCTCTGCTTAGATGAGTGGTCTGTTAAAAAACACCAAGAGCCACATATTAGAGACCCCACAGACATGCAGCTGAAGCCCAAAGGGGAAATCCAACAACTGTTCAACAAAAGTCCTTGCTTAATTCAGTGGCTGAGATGTAAACAAATCTATTAAGAGTGGTTTAATGTGAAATGGTGCATAGAGAAACTAGGTAGCAGTGACAGATTTTAGAACACTCTGTATTTACCTCTCTGTAATGAATGGGTTAAAATAGATGGCTTAAAATACATGTGTGACCAAAACTTTATCGCAACACTACCATGAAACAAGGTCCTAGACATCAGACAGCACACTGAAAACATATTTGACTAAAACTCTCAGTGAGCTTTTACAGTCTTCAGATATCTGATTCCCATCACCATCACTAGAACAATTTCTGACTTGTTAAGCTCCTCATTTCACATTAAACAACTCTGAATGAGTTTGTATACATATCAGCCATTTAACTATGCAGGAAAAGTCTGCCTAATTCCCCTTTATTAGTCACGGGGTATGCAGCACAGAAGCAAGCCCATGCTCCATTAGTATGACCTGTTAGTGACAAATATAACATACATAAAGAAAGACAGTAAGACTTAAAGATATAATCAATAAGATTGCTCAAAAGAACACATCTGAACTCACAGGATCTGTAGAATAGTCAATACAATGCTTCATAGGATGTGTGATCTTGTAGCTGATTTTTGATTACAGGTGTGTACAAATTACCATGTGTACAAAAAGATCCCAACACTGACTGGCCCCAAAATGTCCACTGCATGCATCCTCAATAATTACACAATTACAGAATGACTGCTGTGCTACTTAATATTGGAAGTAAGTCTAAAAGATTTTGCTTATGAGGGTCCTCAGTTTAAACCTCTGGATTTTAGATGACTCCAGCTCTGAGACTCTGCGGTACTGCCATATGTGTGGAATGTGTGGAAACTCCTCCCTTCCCTGAAACTCCATATGAGTACTCTTTGGGACTCCCATACATAATCTTTTAGCTCTGATGGCCAGTATCTGCAACCTACAGATCTGAATTCAGCAGTTTTGCACGTACTGTTTACCTCATTGGGGTGAAAGCTGAGGATGCACTAAAGCAGAGCCTCCTTATAAGTAACTCACCAGTTTTCTAGGTTTGTCCCTCTCCTCTCTGCGCTCCTGCAGAGTGTGAGACATGCCTTGACCAGGACGAGTGTAAGAGAAGGGCTGTGCCCCAGCGTCTATCGTCCTATACCGTTCCCGTTCCACAGGCTGCTCAGTCCGATGTCGTTCCACTTCGCAGTATGGAGGAAGAGGGTCATCTTCGTCAGGGCGATTGCTCGGTGACCGGCTGTAATAACAGTCACTGTTCTTCTTTGTGCTGCCTTTCGAGGGAGTGTCGCTGTCCTCATCAGCCCACCCACCCCGTTCTCCCCGACCCCTGGCTTTTCTTTCCAATACAGAGGTTAAGTAGGCATCGTCGTATGACTGTCTACGAGTGGCATAACGTTCGCTGCCACCGGTGTCCCGCCTTCTCCGTGGGGAAGGTGGGGGGCTGCGTCTGTGCCAGTCATCATCGTCATCATCTTCACGAAAGCGGCGTGGCCCGTCCCGGTACTGGGGGGGCAGGTCACGGGACCTCAGTTCAATGTCGAAATCTCGCTCGTGGTCACGAAAATCACCCCTCCGACCAGCGCGCGGGCCATAGTTCCTCGCAAACTCCTCCAGCTCATCCAGAGAGCCAGTGCGGCCCCTGCTATCAAATGGTTTCCTGGGCAAATGCTCTGACCGGCAGTTCCACCTGCACAAAACCAGCATAGTAACATTATCACAGAACCTAAACACAGTTACACACTAAAAGTGGCACAAATAAACATGAAAACCACATATTCAACATTCCAGTTTGTTTTAGGTGTATTGTTTGCACTGCAAAGAAAAGGAACAACTGAGCAAAGTGTCTTGAACAGACTAAAATATCTGTTTCTCACAAAGTGGGGTAGACACTTGGTAGACCACTTACCATTTAGGAAGAGCAAAAACACCATAAAGAGTATCACCTCGTCATTCAGGAATTTTAAGCATTGGTCTGTAACTCATAATGACCTGCTTACGGCAATGATAACACTATATGCGACAAAGATGATTGTCAAAACTGTGTGGTTGCTCGGGTGCAGCCATTAGCCGGCCTGGTTGTCCTGGTTGTAATGATAGAGATAACTGTGATCAGTGGAGTGATTCATGTCGCAAAAAATAGAAAGCCAATACAATAATATCGCCTGTTCTCTGTCCAAATTTGCATAAAGTGTGTAAGTTATTATTAGTTATAACATTAATTAATTCATTAACTCATTTTCTAAATCACCTATCCTTCTGGGACGGGGGAGTGCTGGCACCTACCCCAGTCCTGGTTGGGCAGAAGGCATGAAACACCCTGGACAGGCTGGCAGTCCATTGCAGGGCTAGTTATAATAATTTCATAATATTGTTTTCTGAAATTGCTGATGCCTGGGTCATGGATATTCTACCTATCACCATATGAGAGTAAACTGCACTGAGCATGTAAAGGCCTTAAGGCTTAAAGTAACATTACTTAAAGTAACACACACACACACACAAAAAAAGGATGTACATCATTTTCCTGTGGCACAAAATGCAGCTGCTCAGCCAAGATATGAAACATGACTTCTTACTTTTGAACTGGAGCTACGAGTAATGGAATTTTTAAAGTCACAAAGGTTATCAGAGAGATAAAGTATCGTATCTGTGTCCTTTGCGACACAAAGATGCATTAGCCTTTTGTACTGTTCCGTTTGTGTGCATTTAACTGTCATCATACTTGCCTCAAACCCTCTCAAGCTGTTTAGTCAAGACTTTCTTAATGTGGTTTTCGATTCTGATACATTTGGCTACCTAATTAAACAATGCTAAAAGCTTCCATTACTTGTTAGTTTTATTAGCCGTGTCGCTGCAGTGAAAACTAATCAATCCAACTTTAGACACCAAACATGTCCTAGCTGATCAACCAAACATGAGGTAAGGAGGAAAACATGCATTAAGTATTTGGCAAATAACCAGAACTGCCATTGAAGTACCTGCTGTCATGGTGGTCCTCAGTGCGATTAATCTGAAAGTGTGCGGGACGAAGTGCGTTACTTGCGGAGATCGTGCCAAGGTGTGTGTCATTGTGGTCACTGATCGGTGGCAGAGCTTTCTTCTGCACCTGCCGGTAGGTCTGCCTGAAGTCTATATCGCCATCATGCAGGGAGCTCAGCTCCGATAGACTGCCAGCTGCTGACAAAATCACATCCTTATGACGGCATAGTCATCTTTTCACACACTGAAAATACTACAACTGCATTTCTCTAGCTATTCATTAACAGAAACACTACACTTGAGTAGCATTCAGTAGATATTAAACAATAGATATGTCTAGCATTATTGGTGGTACTGTAAGAGTCTTCCTGTAATAATCCCACCATATTCATGATTATTTCAGGGTCACAAATGGTAAAGTGAGAATGATGATGGTGATTATGATGAAAATGTAATGCTGAAGAAAATGAAAGGAGGCTCTTAATGGTATTAGCAATGCTATTTCATATTGTACACAATAAGGCAGTGACAAATTAAAGGAAATCTTTAAGAAACATAATGAGTGCAGCTACTTCCAGACAGGTGTACACATGATACAGTTAATCAATTAACTTCCTACCATGCCACCGTGTGGCATGTACAAAAATTCTGTGTAGAACCATCTAACTTTGGACAGTCGCCAAAAAAAAGGCTGAACTGACTACTGATTCAACAGAAACTAAAAAACACTAAAATTGACGTTTTTATTTAGATGTATGGGAAAGACGTCAGTTAATAGGTTTGGAAACTGTGGTCAAATGTGCACATTCAAAAACCGTGATGCTCCTCAATAGACTGAACAATGCAAGACCATACATCAGCTAGAACCAATGTCACTGTAGGGCTGCAGGACATAAACTCCTCATTATAAAGAAATATGCACACTAGCCAAAGGCACTGGTCTGCAGATATGTGGAAAACATCCAAAGCTGGCCAGGGGGCTACAGGTGGTGATGGGAAGGAAGTGTGAGTAAAAACAGGATAAATCCACAAAATTGATCTAAACTGATGTTCAATAAAACACATCGCAGAACCTTCACTATGAAGACCTGCCCACTACAACCACCACCACAAACAACAAATCTGCTCACAACAAACACCATGACTAAGTAGCTAGCGACATTAAAAACAGGCAGCTGAGTACAAAGGCTACCTATACCTAATAAATACAAACAGAAACATAATGCGACCGTTTGATATTTTCAAGAAGCCTATTTTAAGCATTGTAAATTAGTAAAGAGCAAAGTAAGTAATTTGCAAAAACTGGTGGTAACAACAACTTTGGATGGGCAGAAAACTACATAGCATATGATGTTCAAATTCAATTGCTGGCCCACTGATAACTTGAAGGCTCGATGGATATCAGTGATGGCTGTGCAGTGGTTGGCCCGAATACAGTGACAATGCCTACTGGGTAGGCCCAGGCAGTGAATAGAGAATCCAAAAACATCTCATTAAAAAGTAAATCAATTAGAGGATGTTAATTACATACATTAAACCGCCCCTGCTGGTGGCTCAACACCTTATTAAGACCTATTATATTGTTTTATCCTTTAATTTGTCACATGTCTGAACCAAAGTATCTATATGCAACAAAAATGTTGTAGGTCTAGATTAAAACCCAAATCTTATCCTCATGTAAATAAATGGCTTTGGTTAAGAAAGCAAAAATGTAACTTTTCTTTAAAAAAGTTACAGTAAGTTTTACAGTGGGTTTTAAAACTTTACAGTAGGTTTTAAAAGAGGACGTTTCAGGACACTTCTGAAAATGTATGAAATCACACACACACACATACACACACACATGCACGCACACACACACGCACACACATGCACGCACACACACACGCACGCGCACACACACACACACACACACACACACACACACACACACACACACACACGGTCATGGCTGAGAAACATTGCTAACTGCATACAGGCTTACATGGACGGCCGGCCCCCTTGGCTGTCTGGAACTGTGCCAGGTCTCTCTCTATGTAGTACACAACTTTCATAGCGTCCTGACCCTGACTGGCCTGGAGGCGATAGCCACTGCGCACTGTGGACACACACACATACGCTGTGTGTTGCTACCATGTCCTAATTAGTTTTTCATAAATTCATACTGGACTGTGGATACCCGTCAGCAATGCTTTCCAAGGAACAGATAAAGATTCCAGCATAGACTCACTGCCTTCTTGTGTTTTATGCCTCTGCTCACCAGTCTCTATGAATCTGTCTACTGTCATTAGGAGCATAAAACAATAGACCAATTTTATTTAAGCTGAGCTTACAAATAAAACTTGTACTCTACACTGACTGTAGTAACAACCACCTTTCATCCAATGATGTTAATGATGAGAAATGCGTTGAAACAGAGTTAGTAAAATATAAGAAGAAAAATGCAGATTATCCAGGTTTTAATTGAGCTAGTGTGTTATGTGTTGTACATTATACTATATAAAAAGTGTGTGTTCTTTGAGTTCACTGCCTCAGTTGACTCTAGCCTAAACCTTCATTATAAATTAGTTTGGACTACTGATATCTTTAGTGAACCCCTCTGGTTAGTTTGTAGCATTTTGTGGTCAACCTTACTGACCTCCAGCAATATTGTTCTCCACCGAGGGGGGCGCTGCAGTCATCTTGGGGTCAATCAGAGCTGGTGCTGGTTGAGGAACTACTGGAGCAGGAATGTAATATGGAGAATACATGGTGATCTGCGGAGGCTGTCCACTCTTAGCCATCTTCCCTGCTTCGTATACTAAAGAGGATTTTATATCATCATTAGTGGAAAATTGAAAGACACAGCAGTGCAGGTTTATAGTAAGTACTAAGTATGTACACATGTCTGTGTGTGCACTGGGTGAATGTTTGTATTTGCATTACTGTGAGTGTTTATGAATGTGCACTACATGTACAAAAGTTTTCTGAAATGAAGGGTATTAGTAGGGAGCTTGTTCCCCCTTTGCTGCTGTAGCAGCTTTTCTGGGAAGCCTTTGCACTACATATTGAAACATTGCTGCAAGGAGCGGACTGAACTCAACCACAATCAAGCATTAGTGAGGTCAGGTATTGATGTTGGACGATTACATCTGGAGCAAAAACACAACTCCGGCTTATCAAGTTATGCAGATGGAGCTTCATCAATCCAGAGAGTGTGTATGTGTACGTGTGTGTGTGTGTGTGTTTGTGTTTGTGTATGTGTGTGTGTGTGTGTGTGTGTAGTAAACCCACAATGCTTTGGGCAGCAGCAGGTATCAGGACAGCAGCAGCAGCGAAGGTAGCAGCAGCATGAGTGGGGACAGCACTGACACCAGCAAACCCCTACCAACAGCAGGAACAAAACAGTACCCAGCACTACTGATCCCACGAACACCCACTCTGAAAGACAAGATTGTGAAAGAAAAAGAAATAGAAAATTTACTACCAAACTATAGGCTAGTAGGGCCCTTAGCACACTTCAAGCTAGCATTACCAGGGAAGTTTCTATAGAGTTATTTATAAGGGATTTGTGCTTGGCAATTCATTTGGGACAAAATGATGTGTAATTAATTTATACTAATAGGCTACTAAAATTATACTATTAGGTTTAAACATCATACATTCTTAAATGCCACAAAGAGAAGAACCACTTTCGGTGCCCTACAGGACCATGTTCATAAATGGTGTTAGAGTGTGAAAAAACTTTCACATAACGTGCAGACTCTACAGCAATGTAGGGACTTTTCCTAGAACCTATTCTTTGAACCTTCACATAAATCCACTGCATGGTACCAACTGAAAGCTACTCACCTTTTTCGTTTTTTCGTTTAGCGAAAACTGGTATTAGGTACTGGGTATCACTTTTGATATCACTTTAGGTTTAGGTATCAATTTAGGTTCAACTGAGCTGAGCCAATACAAAAAAGTGGGGCTAAACGATGGAACTGGAAGAATATCTAATTGGGATTTTTCTAATCAGTATTGCAACTGCAATTTAAATTAAACTTCCCCTTTAAATTGCATCCCCCTTTTCAGTTAGCTGTGGTTGCAATGTCACAGCATGTATTTGTTTGGCTGCCTCTGATTGGTATAACTCATCTACAGGCTGTTCACAAGCTCTGACATCATGTTAACATTTCCCATGTATTAGATGGTTTTAATAAAATTACCTATAACTAAAATCGTAGCACATGCAATCTGAATATTTCACTCTTTTAAACTGCATTTTCTAAATGAAATCGATGAATCTAAAGTGAAAATCACTGCAGAGAGCAATCAGTCATTGTCAGTCATCACTACCAACCTAAACACATATGCTAATGCCAGCAGACAGGTCTGCCACTCTTGTACCCTCGTGTCAACAGAATTGTCGCCTGAAGTATGATGTATTTACCAACTCCCCTGTCTTTTGCCTTGCTACCAGCAGCCTATTCTGTCAAAAGTGATTCTGATGCCATACAATGTGCAATTAAGCCTTTTTGGCTCCTTTATATTTAAGAATGTAGCCCAGATGTACACATTACTGATGACAGAGAGCTCCCACAATCAACAACAACAAAAACAAGGAACATAGCTATGCTTGTTGGCAGGTTTTATCGACTGTATAACTGTTCCAGTCATACTAGCAAACACTACAGACTTTGCAGATTACTGGATTACAATTATCTCATGAAAATACATTTGAACTGCAAAACCTCCAAAGGTTAAACCATTTCAGCTGGAACGGGGATTTTGACTTAGTACTCAGACATTACAGTATACGCCTGGCATCAGGAAATTCCCATCTAAGCCCTTTTCTACACACAGGATGTAAAGCTTCCAAACAAAACCACAAACAAAACCAGGGAAGATGATTCAGACCACATACTCTCCTCTAGCTCCTTATCTCTAAAGCCATTGCCTGTTTATGGACTAATGATGCACTTCCTCTAGGCGTGTACACTTCCAACAGCCTTCAGCTCAAATCACATCCCATGTGACCGCTGACATCCTCTAACCACAAAGATGCAGCAAAAATATACATAAAGTTAAATTCCACTGATTGTGCAAAACATGTGCAATAATTCAGAGTGGTTTAATGAAAAATGCTCTGTTTTAGTCAAAAATCTTGTTTTTGCCAAAATGTGGGGCATTTAAAATATCTAATCTCCCTCAAAGAACATCACCACATTAAAGGGCTACAAATATGTTGCCTGTTGCCTCAAACATTGTTTTACAATAGTTCTGAGATATGACTTTGGCCTAATACACATATTTAAAATCCATCTAACGTGGAGAGGCACATGAAGAGCTTTGTAAGGCAAAATACTAAACCCCCCAATTTATTTTCGGGATTTACCACTGCTTTTTCATAATCGGCACTGAATATATTCAGTAGATGTTGTGTGAGTAGATTTCAGTAAATAAAATGGCTATTTTAAGGTAATAGACTTTGCAACTCCTGGTCTATCATCACCACTGTAAGGAAATCTGAATCAAATTTCTCTAAAATGCACACAATTTCTTAGAGAACCACTCATTTATTTTGTGAAGTATTGTAATTGGTGGAATTTGTGGAAAAAGTGTTGACTTGTTAATATTAAATTCTTTTAATAAACAAGGAGCATTTTATCACTGTCAAAACAAAACCTTGCAGCTTTAAAATGACCACTTTTCAGGAGAAGGAGTAAACAGAAAAACCTTTCCTTGGCAGATGGGATCGTATGGAACAATGGAAATTATGCTGCAAACTCAGAACACTGCAAATTCAGACTTTCACTTTCAACATGACTACACCTGAGCTACATGTACACATGCACTGCAAGTCCAGAAAATACATACAGATTCCTAAATGCTGTAAAGTCAGTCCTGACACAACAGAAGCAGGCCAAACACAACGACTGTGTCTCTGAAAAATTCCCACACGGGATAAAATATTTGTGATGGAAAATCTCTGACGGGGGTTGATAAATCCACAAAGATTCTTAGTCCAGTTAGTTCAGGGTTAACTTGGCTGGTTAGTTAGTTATGTGGCATGTTGTGGCTATGTTACAGTGCTGATCAGTCTTAGATGGTATTGCTATTTGAAAATTTACAGTGACTAAACTTTACTGATGATGATCTGATTGAGCATGCAAATCATTTTCAGTCTGAAGAAAGAGAGCAAGTAAGGAAGTAAGGTGTGCAGAGGGCACCATGGCAGCCGTACCTGGCATAATCTCCAGCTCAAACTCAGGCAGGACGTCATCCAGAACACTTGTCTTACCTGCAGAGAGTAGAAAGCAGAAGAGCCCAGGTGAGCAGCAGCTGAGAAGTCAAGTCAGAATCAAGGGCTACGGCACATGCACAACGATTGTAGAGAGTTGTTTCTGGAGCCCAGCGACTTCTAATCACCACTCAGACATGCAGGAAAGGAGCTAAAGCTGAGATCACCAGTGATTTGCTGGTTTAGATCTTTGATTTGTCTAATTTTGCTAATATTAATGTTTACAACAGTAAGAAGGCAAGATTAAGTCTTACACAAGAAACACGGAACAGGAATGTAAGTGCTGACAAGCTGCAACAGGTTTGCATCCATATAATTAGTGTTTCAAGCCCATGAAGACTAGACTGCATTAGATTAAGAGTTATTAACAATTCAGACAATGAATTTACAGTTGTTTATGGTATTCATTCCTAAGCAGCACAGTCAGAAGCAGCCACATCACAGAGTACGATTAATAAATGCAATTACAGAAGACATTCAGCAAAATCCAGAGCTAAATGTCTTACAGTGCTCACACAGTTCATCCAACAGTGAAGATTTTATTATTTAAAGGCATCTGTATGTGTTTGCTGTCTGTTGCAGGATGACCGGGGGAACTAGATTAGAAGGCTTCTGCTCTGGGAAGGTGACTAATTATAGAAGGGTGCTGTATTACCGTTACCTTACAGTTTAAACAGCACATGCCCACTGTACAGGACTAAACAGCACACTGCCCATCTACTAACACACGCAGACATAAACTTTATCACACTAATGTCCACTGGAAAAACGTAAAAACATGCTTATGACTTACAACCTAAACATAACACTTAAAACCCATTGTACAACTGTAATACATTTATTTACATGTATTTATTTAGTGGACAATCTCATCCAGACCTGAAATGATATTGTACAAACCCAAAACAGTTGGGAGAAACCACAGAAAGCAGTGATTTAGGGATAAAAATAACAAAATAGTATAGAGACAAGATAACTTTGACCTGTAACTTTAACATTAACAATAAACAATTTATAAGCAAGAACTGGTTGAGGCTTAACAGTTTAACAGAAAATAAATAAAACAAAAACCCAACGCTGATGTTCATTAGCCAGGGACTGCAAGGATTTTAGGTATTTTACACATTTATTAAAGTTATTACGTTTTTAAGACTGTACTATGCACAGTATCCAGAAATGCTGCTGAGATCTTTGGGCTCGAGCTTATCAGAAGTAGATTGATGTACAGTGGAAATGTGTAGGGATGTACCCGACTCAGAATTTTGTCAGTCGAATTCGACTATCGTTCGTGTTTTTTTCTCCATGTAAATGATCTAGTAATCAGTAAATCAATTTGCATACGGTTCAGATCTGATGTCCTCCTCATTTAGAAAGCCAGTAGAGTCACAGGAACATATTTCTAAACTAAAAGAGGCGTGGCGTATGATGATCGATCTGAACGGGAGCCTTAAGTTACAGGATACAGCGTCGGGTAGCAGCTCGTATATATGCTAAACATTAGTGCTTATAACTTAGTGTTTTTAATTTCTCTTTTAACGGCTTCTTTAGTAGGAGGACCCTTCATCTTACATCTCTCATAAATAATGAACTGCTAAATAAAACCAGATTAGTCTATATTTAAATTATTTGTAGGGTGTTATTACCCACGTTGAAATAATTAGTCTCGTGAAAATGATAAGTCTCGTCTATCGGCAGGCATATTAAGTGACTGTGCTTATCTTTAAATAAAAATAATCTTAGCTGTAGACGAATAAATATAAATATCTGTTATTTAGATTCTAAAATAATGGAATTATAATAAAACAAATGTCTTTGGTCCGTTTTGCCTTCACGCAAACAGCGGGGAACAACATTATGTCTAAAAAGAAGTCAGCTCACTCGTTTGAAGCAGTGTTGGATGTCTGACTAAATGACGAGCAGAATTTGGTTTCATTTGTTCAGATTCTCTTCTTCGAAAGCTCCTACAGACTTTCTCTGAGACATCGCTCCACTCGTGTTTTTCAGCTTCACAGATTTAGCTTTCTTCAACGGTGAAGAGCCAGTGCACGTTGTCACGTGTATCAAATTTTTTAGCAAGCACCCGTCACAGCCCAGCTAGAACTTAAATATACATTTATTATTCCCCTTTAATAATGATTAAAATGTCTTTTTACATCTTTAAAGTTCTTGTGCATTTTAGTAAGCTTTAGTCTGTTTTACGAAGAAGAAAAAAGGGTCACTGTTGTCAGTCGACCTGAAGGGTCTCCGACTGACGATTCGACTCGTCGACCTCTAGAGGGCAGCCCTAGAAATGTGTATTGTGGTCTGACAAGTCAAGATTTCAGACTGTTTATGGAATAGAGACTTCAGATTAGATTTCAGATTGTTACTAGTGTTAATTCCAACAGCCAGTGTCTCCTACAGTACATGGGGGTATTAATGGGTAATCTGCACATGTGTGAAGGCACCATTAACAATGAACATATTACGAGTAACATGACAATGCCAAGCCGCATAGTGTACAGGTTAAAATAGAATGGCTGAGAATTCAGAGAGTGCGGGTCGTGGACTGGCCTTCCTGCAGTCTACAACTGTCTACCAACGACAAGGGCCCTGTGCGCCTGCACAGCTGAAGATTAGGTCAACTTAGTCATAAGCCTCCAAACGATTACTGAAGGTGTTGTGGTATAGGAAAAGTGAAAAGTGAAGGAAAAGTGATGTATACAGTGCTAAACATGTCCCAGCCTTTTGGGAACATGTTGCTGGCATCATTTTGGAATAAGAACATATTCACCAAGGTCTGAGCCATCTGTACCATGTGTAGCATTTTCAATTAAATACACGTAAAAACATAATCTACTAATGTCACTGTTTTTATCATTGCCAGTAATGGGTTTCTAGTTTTAAACGTTTCTGAGAGCTTGGGGTATCATACTAACAGCCAGTCAAAGTGTTCACAGTGAGCTCCACATAAATTTAGCATTTCCATTTCGCTTGATGAACAGATTAATTGCTCCAGGCTTCATAAAGAGAGAGGGTGAGAGCAGTAACATCAGACACTCATTTAGCGCAGTCACAGACAGGCAGACAGTGTAGGATTATGGGAAACTAATTAACCATTAGGACTCATCAGGCGTCCAAGAAAGGGGGTCAAGGGTGTGCCTTTGCTGCAGTAACAGTGTTGGCTTTGTTTGGAGGTAGGGGGTGTTTTGAAGCACTGTCCAATCAGCACCTAGCCACAATCTATCTCCCACCCCCTGTCTGAGAATCCTTGGGTAGATGTATACAGTCCATTTTATGCTAAGCATGCTTTGTAAACGCTTGACGCGGTGCACAATTTAGCTGAACTCCCACAGTTAAAACTGACACTAATGCTGAATCAAGAGCTCTCCGACACCAAAAGATTTACTGGCCAAAATAATTACCTAAATTGACAATGCAGTGGAAACTCAAATATGCTTATGTTTACCCTTACTGCAGATGGGACATCTCTGGTGTTCCAAGTTTGTTTCTTTAGTGTTATATTGGAGCTAATAGGCTAATGTGGCCTAATAAGAAGTAGAAACCTACATATTAGCATTATGAAAACCGAGGTGAGATCCGTCATCTGAAATACAGTGTGTGGTTTGAGATTAAAATATTTCTTACTCTGAAATCTTACTCTGCATTGCCTCCCAGAATAACTTTCAATATAAATGGACTAAACACACAGTGGCGCTGCAGTCACAGGTCAGCAAAGTCAACAACACTGATTATAATGTAAAAACTTTTTTCATGTCATTTATAAAGCACAGTACACTGTTCATATGCATTTATTTAAATCAAGAGAAAGTCAAGATGGCCAGACTCACAAAATTCACAACCATGTGCAACATGAAAAGCAGCATCTTACAGCAGCAGGATAGTGATACACCAACAAAACTAAATCACACAAGTTCTGTTACATTTTTAATTTCCTGATACTGGAAAAGTGTTTTAACTAACTAGCCAAACTGGCTAATGTAGGTCCAGTAAAAATACTGTTACGCTACAAGCTGGAACGCACAACGCCCCGTGAACTATTTCAGTAATGTTATATGCCATGTAGTAGAATTAATGGCATCTCATGGAGCAGTTCAGTAAAAAAAATGGTCAGGCTCCAGACCAACAGTCTTCACCAATCGTCACCAGGGATAATCATTTTTGGGTGATGAAAATGTACTGTTTATTGAATTATACATTTGGTGGACTAAATAAAACATAAAATGTTACCTGTGCAATATATACAGTAAATGTCATTTTAAATGTATATTTTACTTACTGTTGTGAGACAGTATATAAACAACACTAATAAACAACATAATCACTAGATTAGGTGACTAATGAAAAAATAATTGATTGATTAACTGACAACATAAATAGCTGTTAGTTGCAGCCCCTAGAAACCACATACAAAAAGGTTTTACACAACACAATTAGCCCTGCATTTCAGATGGTAAATGGTGGTCATAAGTTTTTATAACCTGTTATAACCTGTTAGCTCCACTAGTCGTGTAGCACCAGCGCAGTATTCTTGGTAAAACTGTATATTACATTATTTATCAAATTATTGCTGTACATTCTGGAGGGGTTTTGTTATTTAGGTACTTCATTCACATGTCTGGTTATCCATTTCTCTTATATATATATATACACACACACATATATGTATTGTATGTTATCGAGATGTCATGTTGTCTTATGGAGCAGTGCCTTGTGTCATCACACGTGGGCCTCACTGCGGTGCAGATTTCACTCTGCTAGACTGGCTGTGCTGAGTTAGCAGAGCAGAAGAGGGGAAATAGCAGCCTGTGCTCGCTGATAGAGATCACAGACTCCTGCCTTTTCCCCTTCTCAGGAACTCTCATAAACACAGCACAGTAATCTGAGAGCCAGGCAGAGAGAGAGGCAGACTCAAGGTGGAGAAAAATCTGCTTTGAAATATCTCTATTCAATATATATTACTATTTAAGTTACACAATTCTGCACAGTACTTCATTAGTGTCCTAATAAATCTGAAAGTAGCTAATAGCACATACATATCCAAGTCCATCAGAAATAGCACGTCCAATAACCACCTGAAACACACTGGGTCATGCTGTGGTCATTTAAGCCAGTAGGTGGACCCATGACAATTGAACAATGCAGTATTACACAGCAGTCTTAGCTGTCACTGAACCTTTGCTGTGTATTTATATGTAGTTAACGCCCACTCTCTTTCTAAACATGTTACAATGTGCTTACTCAAAGATGGATCATGCTGGACACTGTACATAAACAAGACTCTGATCCTCCTTGCTAAAATTAGCTCTGACTTTCTGTCTCTCGTCTCATCTCATCTCATTCTACACATGGCAATAAACAAAGAGGCCCTGATATCCCTCTGCCTCAGACAAAATGTCTTTGTTCCTAAGACAACAGCTTACACTGGATTACACTGCTCTTGTCAATAATAGGCAGTTATTTCTATTTTGTCTAGCAGGGGGTATCAGACCTTCTTTAGCTCAGCAGACAGAGACATAACTTCTGCAGGCATGCGATGCCAAGCAATCAGCGTTTCCCTGCAGCGATTCTGCCCTGGACCTGTGCTTAAAGTTTGCCTGACCTTAGAGGAGACAGATGAACAAAAGCGTCTCTTATTAAGGATCAGATCCCTGTTGAGAGGCATGCAGCTTTCAGCCGTCACCATGGCAGCTCTTGTAAGAGCACCTAGGAATGCAGACCCTGCTGTAAATGAGGGGCTTGCATTGAGGGCGCTCCCAGTCACAACAAACAAACAGCACACAACACAACTCCTTATGCTGCCCTTATACGATACTCCACCTGAGACGGGCAGCAACATGGGGAAAACAAACCTTGGCTTATGAAGTGACAGCATTAATGAGTAGCAACATTCCTGCATTTCTTACAGTGCTACTTTTCTCACAAGGGTTGTTTAGTTTGTGCACTGAACTAAGAAGTTACAGTACTTGTAGGCAGTACTCTCAGAAATGCTGGATTAAAACCAAACAATGTCATTTACATTGATAAAATGGTATCTCTCACCCCTCACCAGTGGGTTATATAAATAAATAAGATGTATATCATAATAATATTTAACTAATAAAGCATAAGAATATAAATAATAATATTCCTTTTTACACAATATTACAATTTTAATTTCTTCTACTAATAAAATCATAATTTGTGTAAAATCATTAAAAGCAGTGCTGATAAGCTGGTAAAATAAAATGAATCTTTACTCATCTTCAAGCTTCTTGGTTTGCAAATATTTATGCATGTTTATTTCAATCTGTAAAGAAAAGATGACGGAAATGTGCATAGCTATGCAACTTAGCTGGTAGGCTAATGTTCATTGCACAGCTAAAGGTCATGTTTACTTAAACTACTCTTATCCAGTCTGCTGGGTAAAGCCTGTTGGCTCATTTCAGTAGTTTTAGGCAGTTTTTGGAGTGCCCAGTCATTAGTTTAGTGACTAAGCAAGATTTACAGCACTGCTAAAAGGTTGATTTCAAAACCCAACAGTGCAGTTTAGCACAAGCTGATAGGTATGGCTAAGTTAGTATCTACACTAAGTTATCGCTTTGTTAGTATCTGTAAGTGAATATTATAAGTAGCCATTATAACTGTACTGTATACTTGCGGGTTTGATTACAGTCCAGACTTAAACACTACAGTGAACATTCTGTCTTACATCAAACACAAACTAACTTGGCAAATGTCTGAAACCATTAGTGCTGAACGGAACAATACTAACTATTTCTACAAATCCCCCTACAAGACATTTCAAGAAATCAAAATGAAAAATATATCCCATATCAATTAACTTTTTTATTTGCTAATGATTTATCGTTAAGTCAATTAAAGGTTTTATGTTCTCCCAGTTGCACAGGAGTTTATGTGGCCAACTAATGTGGCAGGTTACTCACTTTTCTTTCAAAGTACAGTACATTGCCAGTTGTTTTTTAGGGGCAAAATGTTTATCATGGGTTTCTTGTGTGTTTTTGGCCACAGAGTTTTGTCAACTTTTTTTTTGAAGGCTGAAACAGAAAAAAAACTGAACTATCTATAGTTAACTGAGAAGATTAACGCTTATGTGTTAATCAAATTTGATTTTACTTTAACAGCTTGTCCCTGCTTTAACAGTGATTTCATAGCAGAAGATAAAGAATAATAAATATGAAATAATAAAAAAAAAAAAATCAACAATCAACCAGCAAACACCAATATCAGTCAGCAGCCCAACAAAAGAGCCAGGAATAACCCAGGGCTGGGTCAAAGTATCTATATTTTAGGACACCTTTAATGACCTGTTATAAGCAGTGCAACCAAGCATGTGTTCTGTTTAAATGTTGTGTGTTATGAGTTACAAAATCATCCAGTAACTGACTGAAAGACTAGATTCCCTATAAACTACCCATCACTGCGGAAATAACCCAACAAAATGACACATCAAGCTCAACTCAGCGTTTGGAGAAAATAACAACCCAGCACTGTTGGAGAGTACAGACTTTTTGCATTCACATTCACTGTTCTCTTGTCGGGAGCAAACAATCTGATCAGCAAAAAAAGTTGGGCTTTTTTGTTTTTCAAAGCTGATTTTGAAACAGGTTTTACAAAGCAGTTTATTCATAAATGATGGTGTTTATATATTTGCCTCATATTCCTAATCCTTCAAAAGACAGAAATGGTAGCCAACTTGGCCTGTGGTACAGTTCAGTCTGTGATGTAGAGGAAATGACTTACCCAGCACCAGCAGCTCCAACTGGCCTTCATTCTTTCCCTCCAGATCATCAGCGATGATAACCTTACAGAAATACACCCCGCTATCCCCCCACTGCAGCTCTCCAATGCGCAGGTCTGCTTCTGAAAGGCAAGAGTAACATGTTAAACATTAGGCACTGGTTCTGAACCCCTTACAAGCACCATGAATCTATATGCTCATATGATACATGACCGGCTATTAAAATACAATACACAATACAGAATTCTGTGCTTTGTTTCTTTGGCCAAGGGAGTAAAGACTTTGTTCAGTAAAGACACGGGGGGCAGGGTGTTTGTTTTTGATAAGGAGTGCTGTGGGGGTGTTTTGTGTAGTACAGGAGAGCAGGAGGGAGCCAACCCCTGACCATTGTGCAGGCCCAAGAAAAAAGCATGGCCCATTTAGGAAACAGGAAAGGCCCCTCACAATTGTGTTTCCTGCAAGGAGAAGCATTACGGAATACCCCGGTGTCTGAAACACACTGGGATCTGCATAACTAATATTGCAGTTAGTACGGTGCTATAACTTGTACGGTGAGATAACTTTAGAGTTATTACTTCCATTTTGCTATAACTGTGTAAATGTAATCACAATATCACTGCTGTCTGAATAAAAATGTTGCATCTTTAAAATGATCATTTTTTACAGGAAAAAAACATTACACTTAATCTAAATCAGTGGAGTCAGACTTTTTCCAAGTAATTCTGGGTCATTTCCTTTAGTCCATTTATCATGAAATTAACAAACAATGTCAATGGGCAAAAAGTATTTTCAAAAGTATCTCCTATTTAGTTGTTACAGAAATAGCATTAATGATGCAGAGTTAGTTTCACTATGTATTACATTACAATCATTTTACCGGATCTATTGACAGACGCACCTCTGCCTGCGTGATGTACTAGATTCCTAGAATCAAGCCAGGCTGTAAGCATTATTAAGGTAGTAGGGTAAGGATACATTACTGTTGACAATGGAGATATCTCTGCCTTTGTAGTGCTCAGCAAGGGTCAAGAAGGCTCCCTGTCTGGAGGCCACAATACGGACAGTGCGACTTTTGTCAGAGCAGTCCAGGTGGGCTGTGTCCCCCAGCTCAGAACCTTGGACCCCGAGTCTCTCTGGGAAGGTGAAGGAATCGTGGGTGCGGTCTGTACAGTAAGACTTATACCACCACTGCAGCACTGGACTCTGGGTGGAGTGGGTTGTGTACTGGCATGGCAGGACTACAGAGGAGAACAGCATGGCAAACTTCCTCTCATCCTTCACGGTCACATGAACACCCTCGCAGCTCAACACTAATAAAAAGAAATGAGACGGGGTTAGATATGGCAACCGACTCTATTCAGGGAATTCAGCTTCAATTCAATGAAGTGCTAAAAAATACAGAATTACACCACAACACTTGATTCAATGCAAATCAATTTCACTCGCATTTTGTGCACAGTTAAGTATGCATATACAAGACAAACTATACAGATGCAACCACTGTAAAAACGTTTAGATCCACAGCATTAAGGAATAATCATTTCATAATGCTGTAAATACTAATGATTTATATGTTACTCCTAATTATGAAATGCATGTGCCAAGGTGTTTCTTGACAATATCAAGGTCTTTCCGCTGCAGATGCAGTGACAGCTCCTCCTTTCATGCCTAAGAGAACTGCTATCAGCTAAAGATCAGGGGGAGAGATAGAGATGTAATGACCTGAAAACACAAACGCCTAAAAACATCTGGGTTTAGTCATCACCGTGTGTGTGTGTGTGTGTGTGTGTGTCTGACCATGAAAGACTGTGTTTGTCCAGCTGTGTGTGGGAGATTACTGAGCAGCGAGCTGGACGAAATCAAAATTGCACAAGGAGGGGGATCTGCTGGGTGTGTATGTGTGAGAGATGGTGTGTGAGTAAGAAGTTAAATTCCAGGCAGTGTGGGGGGTATGGAGAGGTAGGGGGTGTCATTTTAGAGAGAGGTCACGGTCTGCTTCACAGGGCAGTGCTTGACTGGGATGGTCGGTTCAAATCTAAACAGCAGGAAACAACAGGAGTAAGCAGACCGCAGTCTCTAGAGAAGACTGGAGTCACAGTATAGTTGGCACTCAGCAATCCATCAGAGGATTGCAGGGTGTTTAGAACAGCTGGAGACATGTTTTTACTACAGGAAGAATAACTGCGAGTCAGAACTCCAATGCTTAGACAGTCATTAGGGCAAAAATGGTCACAGGTATAAAATGAGTATATGTGTTTTTTTATGAGTATTTATAAAAAAAAAAGACAAAAACTTTATTTTTAATGTAACTATTTTATTGGAACCAGACTTTTTTACAAGCGGTATTGGGACACTTCTTTCGGTCCATCATTCATCATGAATTACATCACAAAAAAAGAAAAATGGCAAAAACTGTAAACAATCTTAAATTTCTATGGAACAGATAATTTCACATTAAACCACTCTGAATGACTTTGTGTACGTCTTAATGAGTTAATTATGCATACATGCTGGTCCCCCTACTGAACCTTCATCTATTGAACCTGCTCTTCAGTTGCAATGAGAACTGATACATTTATACAGAAGCTTTTTAAATAAGAGGGCTCGGCACTGTGTGTGCAATTTTTAAATCAGGTTTAATTTCAAATCAAAGCTTTTTTTAAAACAGCTGGAGACCTAGGGAATAACTGGTCCAAACTCCAGTACCAGACAGAGGTCGGGTTGAAGATGATTGCTGATTCAGCCTCCATTCTATAAGTTTTCATGCAGGGCCAGTGCAAGCTGTCTTTTTGTCCTTTTGTTCCCAGTGTGATGCATTGTTTGGCCCTAGGAGAACCCCCCACCCAATAAAACTCCAGTGCAGGAGGGGGACGTTAAGTCCCACCAATACGATAAACCCATTGGGCCAGTCAACCGTGAACACCCAATTAGGTTGTAGAGATTTAAACAGAACCGTTAGAGGAACATGCTCTAACAGGGGGAGCACATAACTGGTGTGAACTCTTCATGTGAAGGATCAGAAGCTTGTCCATGTTCAGGAACTTAACGAAAAGACTTGTTCTTATGGAACAGCATGATTTAATAAAAGCAGTACACTGAAGGGGCAGACATATCGCCTTTTCCTGCCATTGCAAGCTTACTGTCTCACTCAGATCTATAAATAAGATCAAATTTAAGTGCAATGATGCACCCCACCCCGCCACTGAGGTCCTGCATCAATATGAAGGCACTGAATGGGGTTTTATTGAGCCACAGGCAGTTGCAACATCATTGAACAATAATTCATACACTCCATGTCTCATATGTAAAGCATTCCCTAGAGCTGATACAAAGCAGCTTCATTCCAGCAGTCCCAGAACTGGACCACTGCCACCCACAAACCTCTCCCACTCAGCCACATTCAGTTTTATGAGAGTGCATGATATTGAAACTTGCACCACAAGCTGCTGAACGACAGCAGCTGCTTAAGAGGTTGCCTATGAAGCTACTACAACACTCAGGAACAGAGCTGCGAAGAGCGGGTCTAGTTATACAGTTACCCTCAGTTAGCTCCAAACAAAACAAGGACAAAACACATTGAGGTCTGTTCCTGCAAAGACACCCCATACAAAAGAAAAGAGAGAAAAAGACTAAAAGACTGTAAACAGCCTCATCTCTGGGAATGACAGAGCTACAGATTCAGCTACTCTACACTCACAGCGAGGTGGCCTAAAAATAAAGCTAAGGGGATCAACCTGTTGCTCACTTCAAACCCTCCAACACCGAAGCTCCCTTTGGAAATGGAGTTAAAACTCACGTGGAAACAGGATGAAGGGAATCCAGTGCCTCGATAAATTCCTCATTGTCCGAATAAAAATCAAATAACCCCTCATTCACAGGTAGCTCATCCGCTGCCTCCTCTCGGTCCGTTCCTGTCCTCATTCCCCGTCCACGGCTGAGAGGCAGCGGGAGCTGGAATACTGGAGCGTACCATTTAACACAACAGGGGGTAAAGTTGAGACCTCGGTACTTTCTGTCTAATGAACGTAAAGTTAATTATCAAAGAAAACGGCAGACAGGGGTTTTACGCACATTGTGGTTATATCTTAAAAGTTTTTCATGAAATAAGTGAATAATTTAAAAACATTTAGACGTAGTCTTACTGCAACACGCTATTCACTCTACCTTCCTCCAACATAGCCTCGTCGACCAGAGCCAGGCTCTGTAGGGCTACTTTACCCCACTTGTTTGGATGTTTTAAATATTAAGCCTAGATCTTTAAATTTCCTTGTTAAGTTTTCATTTATTTAAAAGATTCTAACGTTAACATGATACACTGTATACCGTAGTATGTCTGTTATTTTGTATATTCTGTAATTCTGTTATTTCTAAATGATACATAATACCAAGATAAAAGACATTATGCCTAAGTATTATATAAATATATACTCCACAAACAGGTTTTAGCTGTCAGTTTTAAACGTCCTATATTCAACAATACAACAATACAATAATTACATCAATGAAACTGGAAGCCAAACCTTCATTACACAAGTTCATTAAAAGTTTCCCTGTTGATCATTTATTCTCATGTTTGCACGTCCTGATTGTTGTGAGGTCAAATGTCAAAGATCTTAAAAGATGTGAGTGGACAAAAAAAACGTGCCAAAATGGAAAATATAAAGAAAATAATGTTGTAAATTAACACCCCTCTGTAATAAGATCCCTGCTAAAGTGAACGTACTGCGGTATCAAATACAAGTTTGACAAAATCTTCAGAAATACAAAACAACAGTCACAGTGCTAAATCTTCTACAACCTGTCTTGAGCACATCAAACTGAGACCCAGATCCAACAGTCAACCTTAATCAGAGCTCATCACTCATCTTCCTTCTATAGCTTGATACATTTCTGATGCCCTAATTCATTAGTGCTGCCCGTGAAATGCGTGCACACCATGTGTACACAGCTTTGATGAATCAGGTCCAGTGGCTCTGAGGTAGAGGGTTTCCTTGACAGGTGCAGGAGGTAATGTTATCCGCCCCCTCTCCCAGCACTTATTCGTTAGCATTTTTACCCACCCACTAGTGCACAGTGATGTAACTGAAAATCAAAAGTGGGTAACAGTCACTTTACTAAGATGAAAGATCACATGTGCTGTAAACGGTATCACATGATGAATGGAGCTTAATATTACCAGGGACACAAACTGAGAAGGTGAAAAATACATTAATTCTAGCTATTAGGCTTACTTAAAAACTGTGCTTGTATATATGTGATGACTATAGTAGAGTCCTATTGCGGACCAATACAGAATGGCAGTTGCATTTAAACTACTATGAAAGTTTTATTTTTACTTATCAGTGAGGAAATAAATTTGATTTAACTAAAACTAATTTATTGATATTGTAAAAAATGTGTGTCAAAAACATCTTTCATTACATCATTATCTTGATACATAATTCATTAAAACAAAGTACAGAACGTAGCTGCTAGTTTCCACAGTGAATCAAACATAAACGCACCATCTATGGCCATCATGATTACCCATTAGATTACTCCTTAGTCACTGCACCAACCCTCTTAACGATCTCTACGATCATCATAGCGACCCTGGCGGTCATCATAACGATCTCTGCGGTCGTCATAGCGGTCATCGTAGCGATCTCTGCGGTCATCATAGCGATCTCTGCGGTCATCATAACGGTCATCATAGCGGTCATCTGAACGATCTCTGCGGTCATCGGAACGATCTCTGCGGTCATCTGAACGATCTCTACGGTCATCATAGCGGTCATCCGAACGATCTCTGCGGTCATCGTAGCCACCCTGGCGGTCATTGTAACGATCTCTGCGGTCATCGTGATTATATCTGCGGTCTTCATAGCGGTCTTGGCGGTCATCATAGCGATCCCTTCGATCGTCAAAGCGATCTTGCCGATCGTCATAGCGCCCCTTGTTGTAGTTGTCTCTGCGATCCTCATCCCTGTCACGCTGATCATCTTCACGGCGGTCAGCAGTTCTGTCCTGATACTCGTTGCTTGTAAAGCGGCGATTTGAATTCCTGTCACCATCCTCAGAGCCGTGAACATTAGAGATTATTTCTACTTTCAGCTGATTCTTCTCTCTCTGGTCAATGCCCCCTTCAAAGCTTGCCTTCCTCAGGTCTAATGGGAATTCTTCTCTCTCCTCTTTCTCAGATGCATCATGGTATTCTAGCACAGGGGGCCTAAATGAAGAGAACAGAACAGAACACTTTTTGAAGACTTGTACATTATACGTCTGAAAAGTGTTCAGACAGCCCTTCTAGCATGTGGATTACTTTATGATGCACTAATTGCTGACACAGATGTTCAGGGCTGGGATGGTGCAGATGAACCAAAGGTCACCTTGCCCAAACTACTTGGATCAAAAAGCTTTCCAGCATTGTGCCAAGTGGAACCCTGTTCTAACATCAGTATCTGACATCACTAATGCTATTGTGGCTGAATACAATACATGTTTACAGCAATGTTTCAACAGTCAACTTGTATAAAGCCTAGTCTTGAAGCTCTTGCTGCAGCAAAGGTGGAAGAAACTTCCTATAAATACACTTGATGTCAAAAGCATCATTGATGAGTAGAGGTCTACAGACGTGTGACACACAGTGGAAGTGTAGTTTACGGGTTTCACTGTCTAATAGTCTTTATGGGGAACGCTTACTCATTCGCATAATCTTCTTCCTTCTCCTTCTTTCTGCAGCAGCAGTAAATGATCAGCACAAGAACTGCAATTCCAGCAACGCACCCTCCAATGATTCCTGCTGTAGCACTGATTTTAAAGGTAGCTGCAGAGATTGAATGCAAATTAACACAATAGGGTCACCATGAATGTGGTTAGACTCAGCAAAGCTTGCAAAAGGTTAACCCTCTTCTCCATGTACAAATCAAACCCCAATTCATCTGGACACTGCTGGAAAAGTGAAAATCAAATACTCACAAGGCATGACTGACAAGGTGAGGTTGCAGGAGGCAGAGCGAATCTTATTGCTGGCTGTGCATATGTAGTAACCTGATGTGTCCATAGACACGTTGAAGAGAGAAAGGACTCCATCTTCTGTCAGAGAGTTGAGAAAACAAAACTGTTTCAGATGCGTCGACAGATCACAGCTGTGGTGAGTATAAAGAAAGCAATATATAAAAGACTCAAAAGCACACACATACTCTCAGTGGTTTTGGGTGGAAAAGATCTCGGGACGTTGCTGGCATCATAGCTCTGCCACTTGTAGGTGGGAGCTGGAGAACCCTCATCAGAGACGCAGGTCAGACTGATGTTATACCCATACTCTGTAATGCCTTTAATCTTACACACGGGTTGTGATGGTGCAACTGTCAAACAGAAGCAGAGAACACCACACTGCATCACTTTACGTATGAAAGGTATAAAAAAAGCACAATTTCTGAAAGTTAGAATAATTAACAATCAATTACGGATTTCCTCAATAAAGTATACCAGTTTTATACATAAAAACTGTGGTGTACTATAGTCATAGTCTATACTGTCTAGTCTTTACTGTGTAATCTGAAGTACAGAAAATGTTATGATCTACAGTAATCCTGTTAATTACCATTAAAAGAACTATGGAATGTAGCACAATTACAATTATACAATTCGTTTTTTATATTTTTATATAGTTACATTGTACTTTTTTGTTATTTTAGCAGATTTTTCAGTATAGTAGTTAAATGCAAATCCTTTTTTTTATAATTTGAAAAAACTTTATTAACGTTATAAATCTAGGGTTAGCTAGGGTCAGAGCGTCTGATAGCAATTTTTTTTAGGTATTGCAAATTCGTATGTAATGATTTTGGATTTACTATTATTTTGCCATTGTTAACATTACATTTATATACACCATCATCAAAAGAACAGTTGATGTGATGTTATGGACAGTCGTCCTAATGGTCTGCATGCATTTAGTCCTGTGTCTTGCAGCCATCTGCCAGTTGTGCTGACACTAACAGGATGACTCACAGAGGGCATCACTGCTCACTGAATGTGTGCAAGTGTGACTGTTGAGTCAGTCAGGTACAGCAACAAGGCCTGTCCTTGCTTAAGTCACATGCACAGCCGAGCATGAAATTCGAATTAATTGCATGTCTCATGATGTGAAAACCCAGTTTTATTCCTGACGATTGATTCCTTCAGGGTGCAACTATTTGTGCAATTATTTGTAATGAGTGCACATGCAGGACAATTACTGGTGGTTTTGAGCAGCAAATAAAGTGGCTTCCCATCGTCACTGCGGTAAAGAAGCCTAAAGAGTCAGTAGCCTTCTCTACAATGCAGTATTGCACATCAGACCACTCCGAATGACTTTATTTACATCTCATCTTGAATTATGCAGACAAATTGAACAATCTGTGGAACTACTCTTTAACTGGCAACTAGAGTTGGGTAATACTATGCTGAGCTGCATGTAACGATGTTAAGATTTCCTGCAGTAGTGTTAGTATGAGACAGGTATGCATTAGTATGCAGTAATATGTCTTTGAATCACTGGGAGATCAGAGGTTTACACCTCTAGCATGCAATAATAAAAGCATGTACGGATAGTTACCTTAACATTACTTTAGGCATAATGTATTCTTACCCAGGACCACAAGCGAAGTTGTGTCTGATGTTTGTCCCGAAGCATCGCCAGGAATCTGAACGCGACATCTGATGAGTCTGCTCTCTCGCACCGTGACTTGTTTTAGTACTAATTGTGAGGTTTTTGCACCCACATCACTTATAATCTGAGCTTTGCCCTCATACTTGCTATCAATGTCCACATGGTTATTAAGTGAGTAATAGGTTCCAAAAGTAATCTATATAAGAAAGAAGAAAAAGAAATTAGTATTGTGTTTTGCTTAGAACATTTCCAGTGTCATCTTGTAAGGGTGAAAACGTGCGGTGCAGGAGCCAGAAACGGAAAAAGGCACTGGTCCAGGACACACTGCATGCGGGGTAGAAGTGGTGTTTATTGGCCCAAGTAACCACAAATCTCACCATTACTGTCCGGAGTAACTTAGAAGCAGCTGCATCAGACGGGAGGCTAGGCTACAACTAGCTCCTTCGCCCCGCGCAGAGAGCTACAGCTCAGCGCGCATGCGCAATAGTCAAGCGCATGTAATCAACCGTTACAATCTGGTACAGAAATAAAGTTAAAGGAATAAAGGTAAGCTTTCTGGGGAAGATTATTTCTTGATCTCCTGAGACCCGGACTTGCTTGGTGTGCAATTTTAATTTCTCCTAGCTGTTTGTGATTAGTAGGACCTAACAAGTATAAAAACTAAACAATGTCTTTGTACAGGAAGATGTTTTGGCAAAAAACAATGTCCTCATATCAGGCCAAGAGGTCAACGTTTTAAAAAGTATCATTGTGCAGAGAAGCAGATATGTGATGTCCTCATATGAGCACGCTGGGGTCTCAGGAGGTTAACATATGTTTTGGTCTCTGTTTCGGTAAGAATTATAACCGTGTTGTCTCACTTACTTCTTCATCATCAAACGACCCATCAGGCTCAGCAGTCCAAGTAATGAGAATGACTTCATTCACTTGGTTTTTAGGCTGAAAATTGCATGTGATGGTGACCTCATCACCTCTGGCAACTTCATATGTGGACTGTGAAATAGTAACATCCAAGCCAAAGGTTGATGAAACCACTGTAGAAAAGAAAACCACACAGCAGGCATGTTTAGAAGATCCTCCAAAGACTCCACTGATAACTGTTAGAATGTCTAGTTTAGATATGGTTTAAATCATATTTAATGGTTTAAATCATATTTAACAAACAGACTGTTCCTGGTTTCACTGGAAAATCATTCACCAAAAAACAAGGTATTTCTTGTGGAGTACCACAGGGGTCCGTTTTATGGCCTCTGCTTTTCTCTTTGTACATGTTAACTCTGGGTGATGTCATTAGGAAACTTGATGTTAACTATCATAGCTACCTTGATGACATATATAATCTAGACTTGGTAGAAAGACCTAGAAGCTGTGTTACATATTTAGAGTTCAGCCTTTTTCATCTCAGAGCAATGCAGAGAAAGGTATTCATGCATTTGTTACAAGCAGAATTGATTACTGTTACGCTTTTCTTACTGGGGTTTCTAAGAAAACCATACAGATCTCGTACAGAACGCAGCCGATTGGATCCTAACAAAATCTAAAAAGAGAGCTCATATCACCCTGTTCTGAAAGAGCTGCACTGGCTACCTGTATCTATTAGAATAGACTTCTGCTTAAAGTTCTGCTGCTGGTCAATAAGACTGTAAATAATCTAGCACCTGCTTACATCACAGATTGTCTCTCTGTTCATGTTACAGATCGTGAGCTTAGATCTACAGATGATGGCTTCCTGCAAATACCTTCTGTAAAATACAGGAAACAGAGATACCTCTTTATGGTGCTTCTAAACTGTAGAACTTAAATCCAGCTTCTATTAGGCAGTCAGGCTCTGTGCTCACATTTAAGAAACATTTAAAACCGCATCTCTTTAACTCAGCGTTTAGTTAAAACTACATTAACATGGCATTTAAGTGTATGTATGTGTATATGTGTGTGTATATATACATATGTGTGTGTTTGTGTGTGTATGTATGTATGGTGGAACTAAAAGGTCGGTCACTGGTCACTCCCTCATGCGTATGCATTTAGACTGCTTATTCTTCCATAAAAATTTCTTCCATATTCATATACATTTGAGAATTTACATTGTACTGTAAAGAGTCAAGTTTCAAGGCAATGCCCAGTTTCATATCAAACCAATCTAAATGACTTTGTTTACATTTAAATCTCTGAACTGTGCAGAAATGTTTAACACGTGGCGGATTTCCCTTTTAATGTTCTGTATATCTAATGAACAAGCTCAATTTTCTTTACGTTTTCTGAAATAATAGCTTTCATTTATTCATTCAGGTGCTTAATAAATTGAAACATCGATGTAAAGTACATTTACATTACAACTAATGTTGATTTATTAATTATTTTATTAAAATATGTTTTTCAAAATTCACAGATTTATCCGCCCACTACCGCAGGATAACCCACACGAGAAAATGTAGAGTGGTTAGGAAAACATTTGGAAAGAACAAACTTGGACTAGTAACATTTGTCTCTGGAGAGCATTACTGTAATACAGTGCAATCACTTTTAATAAGTCACAATGCACTGTGTGTAATATACACAATAGAAGAAATATGTAACAATATTAATTTATGGTTACCTGAAAGCAGGATACCAATTCCACATATTCTCAGTTTCCACCTGTCCATTCTTCTCTGTCTGATCTGTTCGCGGGTGCTAGATTTTGACGGTTTGGTGTCTGCACACTTCCTTATGACCGCTCGGTCAATAGGAGTGCCAATTAAAGCAGTTTCATCTGCACACTACACAACGACCACACCTTTTCACCCTTTGGACTCTCAGTGAAATCCCCTTCAATATGTGGCAAGAGCGCACAGCTACAGAACGTACAGACAGTTGCTTTATGGGTTATAGTAAACACAAGGATGTCAACAATGTAAAACATGTAAATCCTTAAATCCCTTACATTTATATCAACTGAACCTGTGTTTTAACCAGATGGAGAGATTCTTCTGGAAAGGGTTTCAGATACACATTACTTGTTATGTACAACTTCTTGCAGATATTCAAAGTTAGACACGAACCGTATAGACTAGAAATACTGACTTGTTCATGATTATTAGAGAGCCCACTTCGTGGATATCGTATGTCACACGGCTAAAGGTGTCTTGAGATTGTTTGGCAGAGCATAACCAAGACTTCCAAGTACTATCCTGACTCCCTGATTCTACAGACTCGAACTGTGGGACCACCGCTAAATGGATCTTTTCCCATGCACCTTCCAGCAATTGTGGGATGCAGTGCAGTCAGCATGGCTCCAAATACCTGGAACAACCTATCAAAGGAGTCAAAAAATTATATATATATAAAAAGTACAGGACTTGTACGTGATGTTAGCTAAGAATTATTAGCTTGTTAGCTATTAGACATGTTCTGATGTTAAGAAAGAGTGAATTGGCTATTTGAGCTTGGCCGATGTTGGATGGCTGATTTTGCCTTTGACGGAAAAGTTAAGAGTTAACAACATCTGTTTATTTTTGCTGATCAACCTTTTATTTTATAATATCAGAAAAATATTTCTCAAATATGGTATAATCCATTTTTAGTGGTTCCACACTTAAGGATACATTAATCCTTTGCTATAAGATTAGGCCTGCACAGCCCCCACTGAACATTTCTGAACATTGACAGCAAGCCAGGCCTTTTCGTCCACATTAGTGTCTGACCTCACAAATGCTCTTTTCAAAGCAATGGCACAGATGCCCACAAACCTTATTCGAAATCTTGCGGAAAGTCATTCCAGAAAGAGAGGGTGTTATAGCTGCAAAGAGTAGCCTAGTTTACGTTAACATCCATGGTTTTGGAATAGGACGGTCAGGCCTGACACTGGTGTTCTCATACTTTGGGCCATACGGTATACTTTACATTAGGGTGGCATTAAACATTGGGCGGCATCAGAAGGCCATCAGTTCAACAACTCCCTAAGAACTAAAATATTCGTACAAAGACTCTGCAGGCTTAAGCTTAACAGGTACAAATGATAAAATGTCTGAATAATAAGTATCCTGATATCCCACATATACTACATATACTCCTGATGTATTACAGTATTCTATTTTTATTATTCATTGCAAGTTAAGGAAGCTGTTTTATCCTCCTGTAAAGTTCCCTTTGTGTGATTTTTAAGGTGGACTGTATAATTTGATGAGTGTTGTTCTATAGCTTCACATTTTCACTTTTATTCTGAAGCAATAAACTAAAAATAAGGAGAACATTCTTTGAGTAGCCATGTGTGAACTTTTGACTGGTAGTGTAGGTTAGAAATAAACCTGTCATAAGTACCTGTTAAACTTTGGTAAAAAAAAAATCACTTTGGGTAAAGCTGTTAAAATAAAAGATCATTTAAAAAAGGTCTTGAAGAGATTTTCAGAAGCATTCAAATTGCAACATTTAGTAGCCTACCTAACACAGTCCTGACTGACAGTTCAGGCCTCTCTCACCGATCACAAAAGAAAGGCACTCAAGGGTAATACTAAAAATAAACATCTTATAGCAATGATGGAAAGGAAAACGGTACAACTACTTATGTGATGCTCATATCCAAATGCTTAAATGATATAATTGATTTAGGCTCATGTTCTGTCTGGTCTATCCTGTAATAATAATGATCATGGCCCTATCTACTCTGAATCTGATCCTTATTACAGTCTACAGAGTATTCGTACTGGGTGAACTATTGCCTTTGAATACAGCCTGATAGACTGTATACCTTACTTTGGATTTTACAACAGACATTACGATCCAAGAAGGAGGCCCTATAAACATGCAATTACAGAAATTCTAGAATATTCCAGATGATTCAATTATTCCTAATAATCCATAAAATATACAGGAGAACAGTAGAACTCTTATTAAAGCGGTGTATTAATGAACTGTTTACAATGACAGCTGAATTGCGTACAGATTAAATTGGTCACACACGGTCCCCTTTGAATCAGTTACAGCCCAGTGTTTACATGGATATGCATACTTTTTAAGATGTTAGCATAAATATAAGGACTACAGTAGAAAGATGATATTTTAAATAAACAATCAAAATAAATATTTTGTCCAACAATATACTAGGGTGCATTTCAAAGAAAATAAAGTTTTGCCACAAATCATTACATTTTTAATTGAGAAATTTGAAATCTTGGTTAGGAATTGTGTACTGTATGGTGTTGATGTTGTGTGCGGTTGCTATCTGTCAGTGTTCAATATTACAACAATGTGATACTATAATTTACTGCTATTATTACTACTTCTGCTACTACTACATCTATTGCTGGTGCTAATGCTAGTGCTACTACAACAACTGCTCCCACCACTAGTACTACTGCTTTTACTACTGCAGCTACTACAACTACCATTACTTCTGGTGCAACTAATACAACCACTACTCTTACTGATGTTATTACTACTACTAGCTGCTCCTGTTACTACTACTGCAACTACTACTGCTAGTGCTCTTGCTAATACTACTACTAAATCTATTACTACTGCTGCTAATACTTCTGCTACTGCTACAACTACTGCTGCTACCACTGCTGTTGTTACTACTGGTACTATTTTTAGTGCTGCTACAATTATTAAAACTACCACAGCTGTTATTACTGCTACCACTATTACTGCTGCTACTACTACTGATATTACCGCTTCTATTTTTGTTACTGCTGGTAATATTGCTACCACTATTACTACTAACACTACTGATATTACTTCTACTACTGGTACTACTGCTATTACTGCTACTACTAGTTACTGCTGCTAC